>LPNX011093025.1:16079-95116 GCA_001517045.1 Pseudotsuga menziesii | reverse complement strand
GAGAGAGAGAGAGAGGGTGTTAGGGGGTTGGGGAAGCGAGAGAGGGTGGGGTTAGGAGTAGGCGTTGGAGTAGGGGAGAGAGAGAGTGAGGGATAGGGAGAGGGAGTTAGAGAGGGATAAAGAAAGGGAGGGAGGAAAGGAGAGGGGGGAGAGAGAGAGGGATGGAAATGTAAGGGTTTATAACATGTCTTATAAATTGTGTGTCAAGTAACCTGTCAAAATGCATGTGCCTTTCTGTCTGTGTCTGCCCAACCTGTGTGTCAAGTAACTTGTCAAGCTCGGGCTCCTCTAGTGCTAGCGCCAAGGAATGCATACATGTTTTGTTTTTACAAAGCAAAAGAGTGTTTTGCAAAACTACAATTGCACCAAAAGACTCCCTCTACTTCTTGCAAGCACCCATATCCCTTTATTAAGTTTAGTCATAACTCATAGGATTTTTGCTTCATATTTTTTTTGTTAAATGCAATTTTTATAAATTTAGACATTGGTATATATATATATATATATATATATATATATATATAATGATATTTAAATCATAATATTGTTTTGATATTATTACTAGTCTTATTATAGTAAGGATAATAAGAAACCTATTTTTTCAAATTAATTTGATTTTTTTAATAACTTTATATTTATTTTTTAATTGTTTCATCATCAAAATTAAATTGAGTAGCCCGCGCGAGTGTGGTTGATTGGCGATTCACTTGATATGAAGTCACATGTTGTAAAGGAGGTCACGAGTTCAAATCACACCCGAGCTTACCCTTGTCCCATGCTTGTAGGTAGTTGTGGGGCACCTAGGGGTATAGTGGTAGTGGGAATGGATCCCTGGACCCCATGTCACGCGAGTACCAACCCAGTTCCTAGTTGTTGATTCCCTTAGTCATAAAAAAAATTAAATTGAATAATTTTTTAAATTAGTGAAATACCTTATGAATAAGACAAATTCTTACCAGAAGAAGTTTATCAAGAAAAAGTAAAATAAAAATATTTTTAAATCTCGATTCCCTACCACATTATCTAGCTTTGGGTATAAACGTTGGGCGATAAATGAAGATTTCATCGACGTATTAATATTATGATAAATATCATGTCTTGTCATTTTATCAAACCTAACAAGACCAAACATGTAAATGTTTCCATTTATGCAACTTTGTTTGACGAACCTTTGTATAAAACCTTCAATTTATGGAAATTTCATTAAGGTTCTGTAGAGACACTTCATGAGGGATTCACCTTGTTGATCAATATCTTATCACATTCATTCATTAAAATTGTGAAAATTAAGATCAATATATTGTAAGTATTGCAGGGTAGAGAGTAGGGTATGGGGGGTTTATAGGTATTGGGGGCTATAAAAAATGGTATCTAGTAAAAATATAGGGAATATCTATTAAAAATAGGTATTTTTAATTGGAACTATGTATTGTGAGTGGAACTCGACAAAAGGATTTTGGTATGTATTTACCAATATCCCATTAAAAGTATTACTATTCTTTAATATCCCATGAACCAAGGTGATATGGCATAGTTTCATTAAGTGAAGACTCTACAAGGCACCCTAATCCAAGAAACCTCAATTGCTATAACTACGTTAAAAATTATTATCAACAACTATAACAAAAATTTAGGGATATGAAAAAACCACGTTTCATATCACCATTTACAACATCAATCCATATTATGAAAATTTGAAATATGGAAAAAGCGAATTGGGCTCTTGTAGACATTGATAGAACGGATCATTGTATTCCCTTAAATATTTCATGGCAATCTTCATCTCCAAATTCTTATAGTACCTGTAGGTGATATTTCGATGTTTTATATACATTTAAACAAAGATTTACTTCGACTGTCAAACTTAAAATAAACAAAATATCACCAGCTTTGGAAGAAACCATTGCTATCTAATATTTTTATTTAATTCATAAAAATCCACATAGAGCCCGGGCCAAGGCTATAGTATATATTTTATTATTCTGGCTGACAATAATAAAATTGTTGTTATGATAGATTTCCAAGACTTTGATTGATTTGTTTTCAACTCTTATAAAGGAGTGTTATTTGTTTACAGGGGGTGGTGGTAAAGATGATGCAATATGGTGCAGAAAAGGCGGTAGAATGAGATGGGTAGAAGTGAAAAGAAAGGAATGCCAGCAGTTAGATTTGCTGGTACATCTACTGATCTCTACTTTCTGTTTTTCGCATAATTTTTGAAAATCAGTATTATTTTATAACCGTGTTCGAATCACAGTTCGTTTAAAAGCAACTGGCATACGTTTTTTAATTTCATAAAGAATATGAGCAGTCCAAACCATTTTGATTTGCAAAACGTCCCATTAATTCATTGACTTTGACTTTGTATTTGCTTGTAAAATTAGTTTAAGATAAATTTTCCATTATCTCAACCTATATTCACTTTTAAGGCTCTCTTATTCTCTTCCCCTTTAAAATTGTAGGAGAAGCTGGATACCTGCCTGTGGTTATGGCATCAATTGGCCCCCTCATAATCTTGTGCACTATTTGAACCCAAGTAGGTTGCAAAGCCTGATACTGATGATCAAGCAAACCCACTGCCAACTGAAGATGTGGAACACAATAATATTTACTAAGTAAAGCTTCATGCATGGATGATGGTCACTGTTATTATAACGTTTAAAATCAGATTCTCTTCCAAATTAATATCAGTTTGAATCACATATTCATCAATGGTAATACCCTGTAAAACCTTCTTGAGAAGGTAACCCTCATGGCGAAGGTAACCTCATGTCTATCAGATGTGCACAACTAGTACTTCTAATGCACTCTTATAATTTATTTTATTTTATACTTTATCACTTTTACCTATAACTTTTTTGTACTTATAATGCACTTTCACCTACAACTTTTTTTTGTAAGAGTTTAAATTGCAAAGAGCAAAAACAAATTATAAATACAAAAGCCTCAAACTTGATGGATCATATGATTGTATTTGGCTTTGGTTTGGTTTACTTTGAATTGATTGTCGTTATTATACTTTAATGCCATTTCCTGTCATTCATATGTTTATTTATTTTATTTTATTTTCAATAGTTGAGTGCTTCAATGAAACCTACTAAATTAAACTTGCTTTTTCAGTGACATGTTAATGGTTTTGGTTTTTTGGGTTTGGCTTGAATTCATTCTTGTATTATACTTCAATGTATTTGTTTGTTTTTATGTCAATAAAGATATATTTTAATGGGTAGTTGTAGGATTAAACTTATTAAATATGCAAAGTATATATATACAGGATTTAATAAAAAATAAACACAGGCAACATGTTTATTGAACGAAAACTTAAGATTTAAGATTTAATACTTACATGTAGCTTGATTAGCAAGAATTAGTGGGTTTGGTGTTTTGATGATGCTTCTTAAACCATGTTGGGATGGTGCTTCGTGTTTGAATGGGTTTGTAGGTGTTAATCATGTATTGATTCAAATAATTAATTTTATCTGTGGAACTGCTTTGAACATATTTTTTTATTTTTATTCTTGTTAGATACTAGAGGTGGCAAAGAGCTTGGCTTCTATAAATCTCAATGTTGATTACCTTGAACACACTATAGTAAATAGGAGATACAACTCTTTGGATTATCAATAAAAGGTAACTTATTCACTACAAAAACTGTTTTACGAGGAACTGGATTAAACAAAAGTTTCACCACTTGATGCAGGAAATTGGTAGATTAAACTTGCTTTTTCAATGACATGTTAATGGTTTTGGTTTTTTGGGTTTGGCTTGAACTCATTCTTGTATTAATACTTCAATGTATTTGTTTGTTTTTATATTAATAAAGATATATTTTAATGGGTAGTTGTAGGATTAAACTAATTAAATATGCAAAGTATATATATACAGGATTTAATAAAAAATAAACATAGGCAACATGTTTGTTGAACAAAAACTTAAGGCTTAATGCTTGCATGTAGCTTGATTAGCAAGAATTAGTGGGTTTGGTGTTCTGATGATGCTTCTTAGACCATGTTGGGATGGTGCTTCATGTTTGAATGGGTTTGTAGGTGTTAATCATGTATTGATTCAAATAATTAATTTTATCTGTGGAACTGCTTTGAACATATTTTTTTTTGTCTTTGTTAGATACTAGAGGTGGCAAAGAGCTTGGCTTCTATTAATCTCAATGTTGATTACCTTGAACACACTACAATAAATAGGAGATACAACTCTTTGGATTATCAATAAAAGGTAACTTATTCATTACAAAAACTGTTTTACGAGGAACTAGATTAAACAAAAGTTTCACCACTTAATGCAGGAAATTGGTAGAATGGGGACCAGTGCTTCCAAGCGGGAATTTCTTATCGAAGTGGCCATTCAAAGCCACAACTATCTCAAAAATGTTTTTTAAATTCACAATATTTTTGGTAGGTCCTAAACTTCCCAAGACATTTTGTAGGTCCTTTCTATGTTTTTTCGGGCAATAAGCTCATAATAACTAAAAGTTGTGTAATGCTTCAAGGATCACCCAAAAAGAAGCTTGTATGAGAAAGTCATGGCCCTCGCAAGTTGCAAAACCCACTAGTCTCCTTGGAACCCACATTCCTTTTTGCCACTTTAATGTTTCAGGCTAGTGTTTTTCCCTTTTGGGTTTATAATTTAGTTTTAGACTTTTGTTGTGGACTTTTCGTTTTAAATAGAAAACATACTACATTTCTATTCACTTTGTATCATTGTGTATATTGTGATGCTTTTTACCATTTTGATTTATTAATAGAGTTTGATAGAGTTTGGTTTCCATTATAATACTATGTTTTAAATACCATTCATATTGTGTTCTTTTTATTTTTCACTCCAATGTGAATGCTTATAATATATGTTAACAATGAAATCACAATTGCCTTCACTTAAAATAGAAAATATTTGAAATTACATGCGTGGTTCCATTAGAACAACCTATTCATGTGACGTAATGTGTTGTAACATTTAATTATTCATGTTTTTAAGTTTTATTTATTTAACATTGTTTTGAATATCTTCAAAATTAATCAAAACAATTTTATAAATTAATAAAGTTGAATATAATTGTTATCTTTAGATTTAAAATTACAAAAAATTAAAAAAAATGACCGTTAATTTTTTTTTCCAAGGAAAAAAAGCGTAATTTTATTCATCTTTCGAGATCAAAATTACATTCTGTAGATTCACTAATCGTGAATTCTCAAAAAAACCAGAATCTGGTGTCTGAAGTGAGACTATAAAAGTCTTCTAGCAAAGCTATACTACTGGTTCATACACAGATGCCCAAATTCATTCCGGGCCTTAATATCCAAAAAATAACAGTATTATGCTGCATATAAACAATATACATATTATGTTACTGCAAATATTTTCAGCTGTTTCAAAAATGTAAAAGTGTGCAGGATAGTATTCAGAAAAATTCTATAAATGGCCTGTGATAGAACCCCTGAGTTCTGCCATCGATAGTTTCATTCATTGTCCAAGTACCCGCTGCCAGCCGGAGCCCTTCCTTGGAAGCTTTGTCCGCTTCCTTGTTATTTTCCATGTAGACATGCCGGCAAGAAAAAGAGTCAAAGCGTTGGAGGAGAAATCTAATAGAAGAAAGAGTATGTGCTAGTCTCAACTGCCTGCATTCTTGGGTCTGGTTGATCCAATTGATTACATTCAATGAATCACCCATAAAATTCAGATTGTTGCACCCTTTTTCTAAAGAAAAGATCAACGAAAGCTTGAGGCTCATGAGTTTCGAGTAATTATTTGTGCCCCCCCTCGAGTCCCATAGACAAAACAAAAAAATGTGAATCTGTTAAATACAAAACAACGCCTCCTCCACAGGAATCATTTTGTGCTGCCCCATCGAAATAAGCCCACGGGGACGATCCGTCTATCTCCACTTCTAAGATCCTTCGTTCCCTGGCCACCCTTATATATTCCGGAAAAAATTTATAATATCCCACAGACAATGCTCCTATGATACTCGGGGTACTAGGAACGTCCTCAAAAATGGCCTTATTACGAGCCAGCCAGATCCCCCAATTGACCAGCAATGGTAAAATCTTATGTTTCTTTTGCGTTAATCTCCTCCACCACGAATCCCACGTAGCTTCCACTATTACGCCTTCCCACTCGCAGTTGAAGCCAACCAGTGAAGATACTTCCCTCCACACTGCAGTCGTGAAGGAGCAAGAGAGGAACAAATGACAGGATGATTCCAGCTCCCTTTTACAAAGCACACACCAGCCTGGGCCCTGAAAGGATCGTTTCTGCAACACGTCCCAGGTAGGGGCCTTGTTATTTAGGACGCACCACATAAACAATTTTGTTTTTGCTGGACATTTCAACCTCCACAGAGGCCTCCACCACCAGACTTCTTCCCTTTGTTCCACTCCTGCACTAAGACACAGATAGCCAGCCTTTGGTGTGTAAACCCCTCCCGGATCAACCTCCCATACCAGAGTATCTTCTTGATCAGTCAGTAAGATATTTGCCCGAGCCAGTTCCCGTATATAAAGTTCCAAAATAGCAGTCTCCCGATCCCCCAGCCCTAAAGTATCTGCCCTTCTCCAATGTTGATTCCATGGTTCAGCAGGCCTTGGATCAGCTAGTTTGTTTAAAGTAGTGATCCCATTTCGACCTAAAGCTTCAACCACGTCGATTGGGAGAATATGTTGATCGGTGCAGCCCAGCCATGGATCCCTACCAATCAGAACCCTTTCCCCATTGCCAACATCCCAAGCAATATTGCTTTCAATCAAATGGAAGGATTTAACAATCGCTTTCCAAATCACCGAGCCCCCAGTGTGAGCTTTCTTGGGGTTTCTGATCCAGTTTGTAATGTTTACTCCTGTGAGGTATTTCTGTTTGATCACCCGAGTCCACAGACTACTGGATTTCACCAGCCTCCAACCTCCTTTGGCTGCCAGGGCTTTTGAGAATAAAAAGATGTCCTTGAGACCCCACCCACCAAGACCTTTTGGGACTGCAATCCTTTTCCAATTAACCCAGGGTGTAACTTGATCTTCCTTTTTGCCACTCCATAGAAATCTGAAACATAGCCTCCTTATCCTTTCAAGAGTCCCTTTCGGAATCCAGAATAAAGTCATCCAATAAACTGGAATTGCCTCTAATACTGCTTTGACTAAGACTAATCTTCCTGCTCTTGAAAGCCACTTATGACTCCAAACCATTAGTCTCTTCTCTACCTTCCTGATCAGCCAGCTCCAATCCTTTTTTCGATACAAATTTGCTTTCAGAGAGAAGCCGAGATATTTTAACCCTACGTCCAGGCCTGCTGTATTGTAGGGAAAAAACCTCCTAAGTTCAGCCTCCTCTTCCAGTCTTAACAAATGGGTGGTCAAGGAAGATTTGCCATTGTTTATCTCCATTCCAGTAGCCTTTGTGAAAAGATCCAGAATCTCCTTGAGAACTCTAGATTCTCCTCGTGCACAAGAGCAAAAGATCAATACATCATCCACAAAAAGTAGATGGGTAATGTTCAAATTCGGAGCTATTTGTATCCCAATAAAACGACCTTCAACTCTGGCTGCTCTTAATGCCTTGCTCAGACCTTCTGCAACCAAAAGAAATAGGAGCGGTGACAAGGGACAGCCTTGTCTTAGCCCTCTCTAAGCATGAAAAAAAGGGGAGGCCGCTCCATTTATCAGCACAGCAAAAGAAACAGTGGTTAAACAAGACATTAACCATCTTATGAAATTGATACAAAAACCTAGATGGGTAAGAAGCAACCTCATATATAGCCAGCTAACTTTGTCATATGCCTTGGAGAGGTCAAGTTTAAGAATAGCCCCCTTCAACCTCTTGGTTTTTATACTATGGAGGCCTTCCTGAGCTACCCCAATAGCCTCATGAATCTGTCGCCCTTCCAAGAAGCCAAACTGCTCATCAGAGATATGTTCTGGGAGAATAGTTTTCAGTCTCATAGCAATTACTTTTGAAATAATCTTGTAGACACAGTTGCATAGGGAGATCGGTCGAAAATCATTTAGGGAAAGGGGATTATCGGACTTTGGGATGAGGGCTATAAAGGTGGAGTTAAAACTGGTCGGGATCCAACCTGACAACCTTGAGTCTTCTATAACCTGCAAGAGGTCCTTCCCCAGGATATCAAAGAGATCCAGGAAGAAATCAATTGTCCATCCATCTGGCCCCGGGCTTTTATCTTTCTGAAAACTGCCCAGAACCTTCTTCAGTTCTTCTTCCGACACTTCCTTCATAAGATCCCTGTTTCCCGCCTCATCCACAAAGCGAGGGAACATTTAAGCCACTCTGATGACCTCTTCGATTGTGGCCTGCTGAGGAGCTTTGAACAGTTGCTGAAAATGATTCACCCCACATCTGGCCTTATCTTCAAAGGATACATGAGTAGTGCCCTCCTCATCCTGCAGGCTCCAAATAGTATTTGCCACCTTCCTTCCTCTGGCGTAAGCATGAAATTTTTTTGTGTTATCATCCCCGCATTCCAGCCAAATAGCTCTGCTTTTGAGCCTCCACGCTTCCTCTTTCTCCAGCAGGAGAGTATTGCGTCGGCCCTCTAGCCTTGACAAAGTCTCCTTCGATTCTGGTGAAGAGAAACCACCACCTTCTCCTTCATAGATCTCCAGTAGATCCGCCTCCACCTATTTTAGCTCAGCATCTTCTCTGATTCTCTTTTCAGCTGCCCATCCCTTGATCAAAACTTTTAACCTTTTAATATTGTCTGCAAACTGCAAAGCAGTCGATCTATCATCTCCCTCCACAATTGGGCTCCAGTGAGTTAGAAAGAGAGTTTTGAAGGTCTCGTCCTGTAACCAAGTTTTATTAAATTTTAAAGGGCTCGGGGGATTGATAGGACCCTTTTTTATTTCAAAAAGGATAGGTAAATGGTCAGAATGTCCCCCGCTGCCCACCCATTGACGGACCAAGAAAAATATGTCCACCAACTGCTCTGCTACCAGAAAATGATCTAACCTTTTAGCCACCCTTGCATCCCCACTTCGATTATTTCTCTAGGTTGGCCTTAGTTTTACAGGCGCAATATCTAGTAAACCTTTCTCCACCAATTTCTGAACAAAGAAACATGTCAATGAGTCAGCATGGGCACGAGGCCCCCAGACCTCATTTTGTCCCAGAGAAAAATTAAAATCGCCACCCAAAACCAACGAATCCCCATTCACCAGAGGATTCTGTAGCAGAGTGTCCCAAAAAGGGGGCCTGTTCAAATAAGGCCCATAGACACTTATCACTGATAATGTAATCCCCAACTCTTCAGAGAAAATCTCCACCCCCAGCACAAAATCCAGCCCCCAAGCATTAGTCAACTTCACGCAACAATTCCTCCATCCCACCGCCAGGCCCCCAGAACGACCTCTTGCGTCAAGGGTCACAAAAGACCAACCCGGTAACCAACATTCCAACCTCTCCTTAATCGCATCTCCTACTCCTAAGGTCTCTTGTAGTAAGATCACATCCGGGTGTTCAAGAGTAAGCACCCTAATGAAGGTTGATTTCTTAACAGGCCCAGCGAGCCCTCGACAGTTGAAGGACATAAGTTTCATATTCGGCCTTTTTTCTTGGCCTTCTTCGCTCTAAGGGCCTTTTCAATCGATTGTTGTTTTCCTTCCAACAGATCCTCCATTGCTCTGGACTGAGCCTTGGACAGGTTAGTCTTTCTGCCCCGACCCCTTCTCCCAGGCGAGGATACTTTACCCAGTCCTGAAGCAGACTTTGTGCTAGATCTAAGAAAGTAAGTCGAGTCCGAGGATTCTGAGGGAGAGGGACATGGCTCCTCAGGAAAGGTTTCGGGGTCTGGTTCCAACAGTACACTGGAGGGCTCTTCTATCGCGGGAAGAAGGTCGGGAGCACAGGCAGTCAAGACAGCAGAAGAATGTGTGTCCTTACCCAGATCAACCTCGGCTGGAAAATAGGGCTTGGGGAGGGGCAAAGAGGGACCAGACCGACCCGATAAAGATAGTTTCCACAAACCTTCTATCCAGTCAGAACCAAAGAAAGAAACATTTTTCATGAGCAAATTTACATTTGGAGATAGAGTTAAAGTGGAAATACCCGAGCAGGTAGGATCCTTGGAAGAATTAATAAATACCGGAGCTGGGTCCTGATCTGACTGTTCAATAAGATCTTCAACCACCCTTGGACCTGCAGGGGTCGCTTCATCACATTCCGGTTCTTTGGCCAAATCTTCCACAGAAGTATGAGCAATATCGAGAGACTCATCCGTCTTCTCAGGATGTCCCTCTCAAGATGTTGTGGCACCTCTCCTTCTGTTACCAAAATGATGTTGCACCGGTAAAGGATAGTCCGAGACGGGGTGCCCATATGCATGACAACGCCTACAACGGAATGGGACATTCTCGTAATCCAGTATTTGTGGGATGAGCACCGGCCCCCAATCCAGATTAATAGATTCAGCCAAACCTTCCCTGAGATTAATGTTCACCAGGATGCAGGCAACCTTCTTCTCATGGGTTTCCAAGTAAGATAAGTCCGCCTCCAGAAAAGTCCCCAATATATCTCCAATCCGCCTGAAATGATACAAATCCCAAAAGTGGAGAGGAAGGGCTGGCAGCCTCACCCAGATAAGGGTAACATCCACCCTTTCTTTGCTTGCATCAAACAAGGGGTTCCAAGGTTTCAAGAGAACAGGTGTATGATCAATATGCCAACTTTTGCTCTGAATCCAAATGAGGTCCTCCTCCTTCGTCAAATTTATCGCGAACCAGCCCCTGTTCAACATCTCCACCACCGGAACATATCCCAACTGCTCACCCCAAGAAACCCTAACCCAGTCCTGCACAGTCTTCTTGTCAAAATTCCTCCCCATAACCCTCCCAACTAGAGTGCATTTCGCCATCTGCAATACACCATCCCAAGCTAAATCTTCACCAACTGCTTAATTCCGAATTTGTTTTGTTTTGATCCAATTCCTCCGACGGCGCTTAGGAGAACCTCCATCCGCAACTATCCGTCCAACAGAGTCATCCGAGACCCCTCGACTTCCTCCAGGGATTGCCCCTCTTGGGGAACCAAAACCTCTCTGCTCCATTGCATCCAAAGGAACCCTCCATTCTTCCTCCAGAAAAACCCCGTTAGTTCCTTTGCCCTGCAAAAACAGTCCAACCGCCCCATCCGCTGCCACTTGTTCAAAACCCTTTACAGGCTCAAAACCTCCCTGAAAATCAGGTGACGAAAAACAGACACCAACCTCCCGCCATCTCGGACTATCCAACAAATCAGCCGGCAGATAAGAAAAGGAGTCCGCCTGTGAGTCAATCGGAACCTGTTCCACCGGCGAGAGAATGAGAAAATCTGAGGGGGAGGTAACGACCTCCAATCCCGATGACCCTAGATTAGCCAAAACATGGTCTTCAAGTCCCAATCTTGGGATGTCCACCCCCTGCTCCTCCAACCCTCCACCTGGCACATCCCAGATGTCAGAGCTCTCCAACCTGTCACTAGAATAATCCACAACATCTAGATCCTCCATTACTGCCAGGGGAGAAAACCGTGACAGTCTCAAGACCCTTCAAACTTCCTCAAGCCTTAATCAAACCCTAAAAAACCTGCCGCCAACACTGTCACCATGCTTGGCAAAAAGGACTGCGTCGAAAAGCTCACAAGGTGACAGGGAAGCTACCAATACTGTTCGGACCCCTAGCCATAGCTAGAGGCCTTGAACGCCGTACTCCCCTCTGTCAGTACGACTCCATCACCGCCACCATCAGCCTAAACCCTATCATACCGAGCATCCAACCTCCTAGTTCCATTCTAAATTTTTTGATTTGGTTAATTTGTTGAAAATTTGGCCAATATTAATCTATGATTTGGTTAATTTGTTGAAAATTTGGCCAATATTATTAACCTCGCTTTCTAAATTTTTTTCATTTTAAATTGACTTGATGCATAAAAAAATTAATGAATATCCAGATGAACCAAAATTTGGATTGTTGAATTCCAACTAAGAATAAAATATTGTTGTATGTTTATCCTACTCACTAATCTATTTGAGAGATGAGTAATTTCACCTAAAGTAATTTATTTTAAGAGAATGATATATTAAAATTGTTCATTACGCATGCCTGGCAACACTAATTGTTATTCTTTAAGTGATTTCAACTATGTGATGTGGCATTTGACAACAATCTACTGTTAGGGTTACTATTGTGGCAACATTTGAGAACAATGTTTTGTTGGTATTGAGAGGTCTACACATAGGTGCCCAGACACAAGCTCCAATAACATAGTCCCAGTGCCCATATCGTAAACCCCATTCTTGTTTTCCATTACCATCTACACTTGTGTGTGTACACTATTGCTCTTAATAAACAATTGCATCACTCTTTATGGAAGTTCATTTACATTATTGGGTGACAATTTTTATATGGCTTCATCTCTATGTATTCGTCCATTCACATTTGAAATACCTTGTAACTAATTCAACCCTAAAATTGATAGTATTGTTGAGCATTAACAGGGAACTAACAAGCATTTATGGCAAGGGTGGATATTGAGCTAGTATTTGTTGACATTGTTTGCATAATTCTCATTTTTAGGATCATTAGAGAAGTCATCGTTACTTTGAGTACAATGAAGATTTGGGCATATTATGAGCATTTTTTTGCTTCATCTCTGAAATAATAGTTGAGGGCAACTTACAACACAAATTATTAAACTTAAATGGACAAAACCTTCCCTCTTGTTCAAGAGGGTTTCTTCCTTATTCACTCAATGATATGATGTATATGGATTATGTAGTGTTTTAAAGTGCAAAAACTAAGGAAAGGTTTGCACCTAAAGGGATTTTATCCCTCTATGTTCATGATAGATCCAAACTTGAATAGATCTATGCTTGGTGGTTTTAAAGTGGGTCTTATCCAAAATAATAGAGAAGCATAGATCCATCTTAAATATGGATCTATCATGTATTGAGGGGGATCAAATCCATTGAGGTGCGAAAATTGAGGAAAGGTTTGCACCTTACAGGATTGTATCCTTATGGGGCATGATAGATCTAGAATTAAATAGATTTATGTTTGGTGGTTATATAGTGGGGCTCATCCAAAATAATACAGAATAGTGATCAAAATGAACAATGAAAACAACTAAAACAAAGAACAACATAAATATTCCTTGGATGGCATGTTGTAACACCTTTGCTTCCCTAGTTTTGCAATGGAAGTAAAGATATACATTGTGATAATTAATATTAATATTGAATATTTGTCGGTTGTGGTTTAAGGAGATGTTGAAAGGTAGGGGGGCAATGAACCCACAAGAGGCAAATGATGAGGCGGGACCTATAAAACCTATTGGATCTGACCTTATCTAACTTGTGTGGTGGACCTTGTTGACTTATGTTGGCCAATGTGGTTTAAACCTTAGTTGGACCCTTATTTATGTTAATTGATTATTTTATTAAAACATAAATTATGGAATTTAATTTAATGGGTTTCATGTTTTGATGCAATAGAGGTTGCATTGAGTGGGATGGGTGGTAGAGGAGGAAGACACGTGGTGCCCATACCTCATGCATCATACACACCATTCTCCTTGGTGATACGATCATTCCAGTGGGTCATTGAGTGGTTTTGTTGATTCTGTATGGATTGTACCATGCAATGTGAATTTGATCTACAACCAACTACTACTTTATTGTGTGGAATTGAAATTAGCCCTAAACTTTCCAAACACATGTTGGAATTATTTGATGTGAAAGTTGTTGATTCCCTTTGTCTAGTCTAGTGATGGAACATTGGAGGAAAGGTGAAATGCTCGAGGGACTGCAAAGAAGGAAATTCTCCTTGCATTGGATAAATGCCTTTAGGTTTTCTTTGCTTCTTTTAATAATGTAAGAAAATGTGAAATATTGTTTGGTGCTTGTGCATATTATGAGCATAATTTCTTGAAAACATCAAAAAAGAGCACCAATGCGCACATAGCTAATAAAGGAGCATTGATGTGCAAGATGAGCACCGATGCACCCTTACCAAAAGTATGAGCACTGGTGCACCCATACCAAAAGATGAGCATCGGTGCATCGTTATCAGTTAAGAGCATTGATGTTTTTGGGAGATATTGGCTCTGCAATGCACATTGGTATCGAAGCATTGGTGCCCCTAAACCAATGTGGAGCACCGGTGCATCTTGGCAAAAGTGAAGCACACATTGTTTCTTTGGTGCGCTTGTATCCATGGAGCACCGATGTGTTTGATACTAGAACATGATGATGCACCATAATGGTTTAAGTGCTAAAAAAAAAAAGCCGTTAAAACATCCGCCCACTTGCCTCCACTAGAAAATTCTATTGTAAATGGAGAAGTGAATTTTTTTGGAGAGTTTCAGCAAAAACTTCCACTTGAAGGTGTTTTCCTGCAACCATATACAATCATGTCTATGGGAGATGGCGGGTAGGCCTCCCCACGAAATCCATGGAAATCATTTCCCATTTAGTCTAAGGTATCTCATGTGCATGGAGGAGTCTTGTTGGGTGATGGTGTTAAACTTTAACTTGATGACACTGCAAACAATGAGCTACATATTGTACTATGTCCACTTTCATTGCATACCTAAAGAATGTCTTTTTTTGTTGATGTATTTGTAACTTCGGAATGTATTCACTTGTATATCTTATGTATTGTACCCCAATGTTCCTATCATGAAGTATCTGTAATGTAATTGAGTCATGTCATACCTCGATGTTCCTATCGGGAGAATCATAATGTAAACAAGTCATGTAAAGTCATTAAGGTTAACCCTCCATTGTAAGTTGGGGCAATAGTCCCCATAATTGAGTTAAGGTTAACCCTCCTTGTTGATCAAAGGGCAAAGTCCTCACAGTTGTGGGGCACTAGGGTTATTAGACTCCCCTAGAGAAGTCGGCCTTGGTAAGTAATTGTTAAGTGAGGCTAACTTGTTGGAGTGGAAAGAAAAGTGAACGGAAGAATATAAATAGAAGTGAGGCTCTCCTCATTTCTACACACTCACTCACTGGAGCACATGAGTGAGAGAGAGAGAACAGCTGTTGGAGATCATCTTTTTTGTCTTTGGGTTTTACTGCTGCCATTGGTGCTCATTCTATCTTTGAGGAAGTTGCGGGGTTTTCTCCTTTATGGTTTCCTCGAGGAAAATTATTTGTCTCTTGTCTCTTGTGATTTTTGTTGTGCATGTTATTCTCTCAAATAAGATCCTAAGATCATATTGCTTAAATGATACAAATCTAATATTTTTAATGTTTCATGCATCTTCCTCACTTCTGGGTGAGCCAAATATGACACTCAATGGGATTCATCGTTTACCTTCCTTCTAGTTTCATCAATAGTCATCTCATACATCCTTCCTCTGAATCTAAGAAATCCATTGTCATCCAATGAGTAACCTTCAAACCTAGTTGATGTTGACTTCACTTTAGCAAAGGCATCTTGAATGTGAAGTTACAAGGGGTCCCTAAATAGATGGCTCTTTATTCTATCACTGAGATCATTTTTTATAGATATTAATGGACCCATTTGTGGTCTCATGTTTAGTGCATTTGCTACCTTGTACTCCTTGTAGTTAATGAAGGAGATTCTAAAGTCATACTCTCTAAACAGTTCACTCCAATTTCGTTGGCATGCATTAAGATCCTTTTGGGTGAATATGTGCTCAAGACAAAGATGATATGTTTTTAATTCAAAATGGTGTCCTACTTGGCAATGGCTCCACTATTTGAGAGCCATGACAACTGTTTCCAATTCCAGATCATGAGTAGCATAATTGATTTTGCCATTGTTTAGCTTGCGAGAGGCATAAGGAATGACTCCCTCCTCTTGGATGAATACTTCTCCTAAAATCTCTCCTTATACATCTATGAAAATCATAAAAATTTTATCCATGCTTGGAAATTTAAGGACTGGGATGGTCGTCAATCGCCATTTAAGCTCATTAAAGGCTTCCTCACATTTATTTGTCCATTTAAAGTTGACCCCATTTTTATGTAAAGTTGTGATAGGTCCTACAATTTGTGAGAATCCTTCTACGGGCCTTCTATAGTAGGCAACCAACCCCATAAAAATGTGAAACTTCTTGGCATTCCTAGGATCCGACCAACTTAATATGGTTTCAATATTTCTTGGGTTTATGGAGATTCATTCGTCATTGATTATGTGCCCTAGATATTGGATCTCTTTATGAAAAATGGATCATTTGGTCAACTTCCCATATAATTTGTTCCCTCTAAGGCAATGAAGTATCACTCTTAAGTGCTCTTGATGCTCTTATTCATTATGTTAGCAGTTGGGGATGTCAATGGGAACACTTGAACAAAGCAATAAATATACTTTTGAAACACAATATTCATAAGGTTCATAAAGGTTGTTGGCGCATTTGACAATCCAAAGGGTACCACCACAAACTCTTAATGTCCAAACCTTATCCAATATCCAGTTTTTGAAATGTATTATTTCTTAATCCTTAACTAATGGTAGCCTGATTGTAGGTCAGTCTTAGAGAATATTAGTGCCCTTCTCAAAAGATCAAATAATTCATCGATGTGAGGCATAGTGTATCATTTTTTTTTGCCTTGTTCAAATATCAGTGATTGATTCACAGATGAAGGGTACCATCCTTCATTTTAACAAATATTATTGGTGCCCCCCAAAGTGATACACTAAGCCATATCAACCCTTGGTCAAAGAGTTCCTTAAGTTGTATACTTAATTCGTTGAGATATTGGTTATGTATCGGGTTTTAGGGGAATGGTGAAGTCAAACTCCCAAACTAGAGGTAACCTTAGTAACTCAGGGGGAAATCCATATGCTAACTCAGATATGATTGGGCGTGATTCCATGCATGTGCTACTGCTATCACCAACTACTTCCACATCATAAATTATGCATCCCTTCCTCATGCATTTTCTACCTTGGTCGTTGTGATAAAATATAGAGAAATATACCACTTAAGCCCCTCGATTACTACTAGTTCACCAATGCAGAAGACTTTCTTTTCATAATAATCCACTAGGTCTCGACAAGACTCCAACTAATCTATACCCACTATTAAGTCATAAGCACCTATAGTTTGACATCTTAGTAAATACACTCCCTAATTTAACTATACAATTCTTCACCAATAGTCATACTGACAAAGTTGTGTTGTGCTCGATCTAGTAACCCACTTTTTTTTAATGTTGATGTCGAAACTTAAAGCTACCAATATCCCTCAGATCTATCAAAATAGTTAAAAGAGTATATTTAATCATACATGCCGCCTCCATAACTGTGGCCTGATGCTCTTCTTGACGATGGCTAACCGTGGCATGAATTCAATATTGACCTTGTGGCTGGTCTTCTCATGCCCTTATCTCTTTATGAACTTATTTGGCATGCCACTAGAAAATCCTATTTATAGTATGGACCCCAACATACATAACATTTAATCCCTTTTAGGTTGCAAAAATTGTATCCCTAATTACCACGACCCCTACCTTGGTTGTCGCCTTAGTGTCAATGTGGCTTAAAGCTTGACCTTGTGGTATGTGGAGTGGCTAATGGAGTGGCATGAGAAGTGGATAACATATTAGCCATCCTTATTGCCCCATAATGACTTGCCCGATAATCAATGCTTTTGCTCCTATTATGTATGGTATCTCTATGCGCACATCCAAGTCCATCTTATGAATGAATCTCTTATCATGTCTACCATCATCTACCATGTAGTCGACATGGTGAAATAAAGAGTAAAACTCCATTTCATATTCCTCCCTTCTCCTTTGTTATTGCATGGAAGGTTGTTTTTTGTTGGTGTTTACTCGTATGACAAATAATGGGCTCTAAAGGTTTTTTTCAAACAATTCCTAAGACACCTCTAAGGGCCCAATGTGTATCTTACTCTCTTCATTCACCCACCACAGTAGGGGCTCCTCTTTTATAAGACTCATATATTTTTGTTTTTCGTTAGTGGTGTAGTCCTTAAAGCTAAGAGCCCATTTAACTCCAACTAACTAGGATTTTGTGATTGTCCCTCTTGTCCACATATAATCTATGGAAAATTGGATTTAAGAACTTCCTTCATGATATCTAAGGGTGCCCTTCGGCCTCTCTCAAGGATGATGGTTGGTTGTGATTATGATTATACTTTTGTTCAAGTTCTCTATCTTGACTATGATCTAGGTTTTGACCCACATTTTTATTCTGACTTTGTCAGACCATCCATTCTTGAACATACCATACATCTCACATAGAGTGCGTTATATAGCTTGTTCGACCAGTGTATCAATCTCAAGAGGGGGGTAAGTTTGTCTATGATGATTTGGGGGCATGTTTCATTATAATTTATGATTAATGAAGGGTTTGTTAGAGCTTACCCAAGGGACTTTTAATCATAGTTTAACTAAGCAAATTTGACATAAATAATTATTTATAAATTAGGGTAGGTTTATAAGTCCATGTTTTGATGATCTTATTTTTATTTATTTCTACTACCCATGAGAATCTAAAAGAGGGAAAAAAGAGGCCGACACAACCTATTAAGGACTAGAGAGCTAATGCCCCTTCCCTGAACCTTGTGTATCACTACACTAGTGCACTCCATCCTGGGGTTTTCGTACTTCCCAATGATGTTGATTTAGTCTCTAAACTCCCACACATGTATTGGACCCAAAGCAGAATGGGATAAACCTTGTCTCCTTCGATAACTCACTGAATAATGACCAAGGGACAGAGGGTCTGAATATAGGGAAGCTTCATTTAAATTTTTTATACCTCTAACTATCTTGTCCAGGGCATGGTCTCGTTATCACCTAGCTACTATCTAATCCTTAAATGTGACAATTCCTTGGCGTGTTTCCAAGGTAACATGAACCTTACACTCAAACAGGTATGAAATGATTACCTTGAGAATGTTATATTCCCTTGGATACATATAATGCTTATATAATACAAATGGAAAATTTAATACTTGTTTATTTAGGTGTGATTGGCAAAAAAATTATTATACTAACATTATTCTTTAAAATAAGCCTAATTCACTCATTAAATAATTATCAATTACAAAAATACAAAATAAATTTCATAAAACATTAAATATTCCATATAATATCCATTTAAAAACTATTTTTTTTAACATCCTTACCATAATGTGTATTTGTATCAAAATAATAATAATAAAAATAAAAATAAAAATAAAATATAGTATTATTGTATGAAAGACTAAAATTATTTTTCTAATTCTAATATTTAACAAAATTCTAATTAAAGTAGAAAATATCTATATCTTTCCATTTTCAAGATATAATTAAAATGGGGAAAATCATACCTTTAACAAAAGCAAGATTACTTTCCCATTTATTAATGGAATATATAATTTCTGAATCAATTGATCGTGATTTCTATTATGTATGGAAATCGATTCAACTCATTTCTATTATTTAACATGCAAATCGATGCATTGCAAGTCTTTTATCTACGTATTTTACCGAAGTTTAAGGCTAGAGTATCCAAAGTTCTCGAAAATTCATAAGCACTAAACTAGTCAATAAATTTGGATATTTTAGGAAGTTTATATGAATTTTTTTATAAATAAACTAGTAAATTTATAATCTTATGAAATGTATGAGAGAACTTTATATCTTTTTTCATGGCTAGAAAGCCTAGGCCCATCCAAAGGGCATCATCCAGACACTTAAACCTAAGGAATTTTTTAGGTTTAAAAGAAGCTCCTTTTTATTCCTGGGATGAAACCTTGCTTGAGGACATGATTCTTGCAGATGCTTTGTTTGGTGACAATACTAGCACCTAAATGTCGTATTTTCATAGTCTAAACATTGTGTCCACTAAAAAGTTATGTGTTTCAGTAGTAATCTATCTGGTAATCCTTTGTTGAGGTCAATCTCCACGCGACTATTTGATGATAGTTGATCTCAAAAGATTTAGAAATTGAATTTATGACCACTTGCTTAGGTTATTTAGACCTTATAAAAAAAACACTATATTTATAAAAATATATTCTCAGTAAATGAATATCAAAAGTAAACCAAAAGAAAAACCTTAAATAAACAATACACGTTTTTTATTTTTCACATAAACAATACTTCCTTATATTTGTGGATAATAATAAATATTTTTTTACATTTGCAAACATTTGATTATTTTAATATGTAACCAACTATTCAATTTCTTAAAAAATATATATTTTCACTAACTTATAAAGTATGATTTTAAAAATATATTGTTATAAAACTAGCATACCCCAAAAATGGGGAAATGAAACACCGAAGAAAAAATGAATTGAACATTAATGAAGAATCATTTTGCTCGAAATAATGTTAATAACATAGAGATATGAATCTAGATAAACGATGTGTTAAGGATCCAATCACCTTTGAGATAAAATTATGCCAAATGCAACCAAAATACCAAGTTAAATACCTAACCCATCGGTAAATCATCTTGTATACGATATTGTAATTATAACTTAAAATCCTTGTCATAGCTAATTAAAAATTATATGATCTTAATCAACCATGTCATTTGGGCCTACGAAACTATGGATTTTCCCTTCTTGTTAATCAACTATGAATAGTAATGGGTTTCAATTCTTTACCAGCTTTGAATCGATCTTAAGAAAAGACAAATTTCTTGATAACTGTGATCCCCTCCCGAGTTTTCCAACATCTAATGAGTGGAGGCTAATTTGTTTTTAACCTGCCAAAACGAGTTTGCAAACTCTATACCCCTCCAACAACTTTTGAAAGCAATTTGTCGGTAGTATAACAAAAGCGCAAGTTACATTTCGGGTTTCCATGGCTATTGTTGACATTATTTGGAAAAATTGAAAGTCTACCATTCTGTGAAAAATTGCATGTCTAAAATGAAAGTACGATGCTCTCTCCGACCATATTTTCCTGTTTAACCTCCCTTGAACAACACACATCCCATGTTTGTGCATTTGAATCATGCATGATGTTATTCTTCGCCATAGTTGTCTTTTTCTCCTACCATGAAAGCACATGATATGGATGGTCATATGGTTGGAGGCATTGTTCAAGCCTATTGTAGCGTCATTAATCATATAATTACAAATTAATATCTACTCGTGAAACTCCTTGGTTGCTTGTTTCTGGACGTTATTCGTGTTTGTGTGAGTTGGTTTTACAGATGATTTTTAATTTGTTGGGCATATTATCATCCCATGTATTGATTTGGTTGTTTGACTATGTTGGATCTGTTGGAACTTTGAAAGCAATTTTGGTTTGCATTTGGGTTAGAGATACATAGCTCTCTTCGAATCTTGCTCTAATCTTTTGAAAGCAAGTCAACTGAAATGTGAGATTTTGTTACCAAAATTCTGAAGCTTTGCTTCATGGCGCGAAGGCTTATGCAAGAAAAGGGCTCAGAACGCTCCCTTTGACAGAGAAACTACAACCTAACCCTAGGTTCCAATTCCAACGAGCACCGTTGGATGCCTTTTGAATTGAGGCTGGAGATCTACTTGAGGCGGTCAAAATCCTCTTGGTAATGAGAAACACCCGCATTTACTTATTAAATTTAATTACATCGATCATGTAGATGGTTGGTTCTCGGACTATCTTAATCAACCAAATGTGTGTTCTCCACGATACAATCATACAACCTCCACATGAGGGAGATCTATTCCTGAAATGATTAGCATGAGTTAAAAAATAAGCGGGTGAAATGTATTACACGTGGCTTCACTGAGAATGACTGGATGGATTGACGATAGCCAACTACCTATTCGAGGACCCATGGAGTCGAACACATGCCCCCTGCTCTTTATTTGGCTACGTTTCTCTTGGATGACATTAGGTAGTTAAATAATTCTATAGGAGGGGTATGTAAAGTACGCCATATGCTTGTAACACTAATTTTCATATTGCCTTATTGAAATAATGTATACTTCCAGCTCTAACTTGATTGTTACTTATGTTATTCTCTACATACAGTGAATGATGTGATCACCGCAGTGGTTTTCTACAGCATGCAAAGTTACTTCCAGATTCTCCTATCAATTGGTAATCATTTTCCTATTACTTCATAGTATATCAATCTATCATTTTCTTGATACAAATTTTAATGAATGTAATAAACATCCATGGATAGGTTTGGAAAACAAATCAGAATATGGGTCTAACGTATGCTTCTGAAATTACAAAGGCGCCTTATTACAGCACATTATGCTTATACACGGGTATTGCAATTTTTTTTCTGAGTCTTCTTGATGCTTTTATTTTAGCTTGCAGATTGGAGAAGTGCATGGCTAATTTTAATTTTATTTTGTTTTGCAATGTGAACCCTATCTTGCAGTGCCACTTTACAATGGAGGGATTCTTCGAAATCTTGGTTTTGATAATGGAACCAACAACTGGATAGGTTACATAAGTGCGAGTGTAACCCTACGAATAGAGAGTCGTGATACTATCTTGTATTTTTATTTTTAAATATAATGTATTGTTTCATCGGCACTTTCAACTTGTGAAAATGCACTATAAGTAGACAAAATATATTACAAATCAATTTCATATTGATTCGTAATCACTACCATTTGTAATTAAAAAACAAAAAATACAATGCAAGTACACAAATATAGAAAATGACAAAAATAATTTGAAGTCGTCTTCAACATTGTCAAGTTCACAAAATACAATATATATTTGACAAATTATTTTATTTAATTTCACAGAGAAAATGATGTATATATACTAAGATTTTTTGGACAAGTTATTAATTCAATATCATAGAAAATGGATACATAAATGATAAGATTTGCACTGGAACAAGAAACTTACAATGAAATAGAGAAATTAAAACAAACAAACTTAAAACAAAATAAAAGTCTAACATTTACAGAAATATAAAAAAAAGTCAATATAAAAATTGATATACTAGAAACTCTGCTTATTACATTCAATCAATAAGTGTCTATTACTTTATTATAATATATACAAATTATAATATAAATAAATATTGCATAGTATTTTTATTTAATCAACAAATCTAAATTATTTAGTTTATAAAAAGGACATGCTTCTCTTACTCCCCTAAATGTCTACATACTTCACATGGAAAACATATCTATATTAATAGGTCAGCTAAGTAGCAATTCATAATATTAATATTTCCATACTCTGACAGCTCTTATAGCTCAAAAGACCTATTAATACTTTGTAGATTGTTCCAACCCCTCTCTGCCTCTCCTTGCTTCTGATTATTAAATTGATGGATGCTGGTGGTGAATAAACTCCTGTAAAACAAGAAAAATCACTGGTTTTTGCATCAACCCCTCTCCTCATTAATACTTACTACTATTTTTGTTTCCAACGAGCTATGGCCTTTAGAGCCGGCGTGGTTCAGTAAGCGGCATACGGCCCGGACAGCGGGCCGGATCTATCAAAATACCTACAATCCCATTAATGTCTGCACCAATCACTAGGCGATGGCTAAATAATGGACAGACTTTCCCTCGGAAGGGGAGCCTGTCCAATGTACACGGTTGGATGAGACATGCTCCCCTCTCGAGGGAAAGTCTGTCCAATATTTAGCCATCGCCCCAATCATATAATGATTGACGTGAAAAGCATCTATCAAAATATATACAATCCCATTAATGTCTGCACCAATCACTAAATCTGGGTCTTTTCTATATAACGATTGACGTGAAAAGCATTATATTAGTTTTGGAAGGAGACAACCTATGCCTGAAACAATTTACCTTGTCATTATTAGAAAAAGCCCTATGAAATTATTATAAGAAGTTTAAAGTATGCATCCAGCGTCTAGAAAACCACGAGTTCATCACAACCATGCCACGTTTAAGATATGCATCTTGAGTGAAGTAGACTAAATACGTGAGAGAAGCCCTGCCAGACAACTGGATAATAAAGGAGCTATGCAATTGAGAACGATCCCTTCTTAAATCCGATATCCTCCGCCGGTTTCATTGTCTTCATAACCTGAACCAGATGATTAGCACCAGTAGCAAGAGAAGGAAGGGGAGTTGAACAAAGGCAACGACTGATCTTTACTTTGCTGATGGTTGTTGCTGTGGATTATTTCTGTCAGTGAAGCTACAGTAACTTGGGTTTATTCAAGAGATGCAGCAGTCGGTCTTCGTCAAGGGGAAGGACCTGCATGTATCTAACGGTTACAGAAGCGCGAGTGTAACCCTGCGAATAGAGAGTCAGGATAATGAAATTTCATTGGCCAGCTCAAAATTTGGAAAATTCAAGATGTCAAGTATTTTCTGTTACGCAGTTGTCACTTATTTCATTGTGTGCAAGATAGAGCTATAAGCTCTCAGAAGTTACCACTTCTGCCTGCATTTTGTTCCACTGGTGCAATCCCACCTGTAGAAGAATAAAATCCAGCGAGATCTAGAAAAACATTTATATCCGGCGCAGATAATACTTATGATTGTGAACACTCAGCAACTTTTGGTTCAGCAATTGGCAATCTGATGCTCCAAGAATTTTCTCCATAAATCTGGAATTGTAAACTTCGCACTTTTTGCACTTTCTCCAGACTTGTCAATTTTGGTGACGATCTCAACGAAGTACCAGGAGAAGTGAACCTTAGAAGTGTGCCACAGTATCGAAGATGAGGTAGTGGATACAGAGGTGATTTCTGTGGTAATGGTTTTCTTTAATACAGAGGACCACCCATGTGCAAAGGAGTGGTGTTGTTTCCATCTTCAACCATCTTCGTTATCTACAGATTGAAAGGTATGCATATGTGAATAGATATTATTCAGATACCTCTAATGTGTGTGGGGTTCAATATTGTGTACATCGTGGGTGCAGATCAGATTGGGGAGCTCTGAAATGTTCATGCTACATGTGGGTGCTGGTCTTTTCTCAAGGGCGGATTCGTTCTTGACTGATCTCCCTCTTAGTCTTGGCTATACTTCGAGGTTATTTCTTATGCCTTTCAATGAAATCAATGCTTCTAATTTCTATTACAATTCTTCCCCAAAATTAGAACGACCAAGTCCATTGCTCCGGTAATTGCTACCTCTTTTTATCGCTCTGTGGACCCAGGGCAATCCAGACCTAAGTCAAACTATCTATCCTCAATAGCACCATTATATAAAGGTAATATATAGCCAATGCCCAGCGGAGCCAGTAACCGGTTTCCATTCAACCATAGGGGCACCTAATAATACCATGAGCGATGAGGGAAAAAGAAAGGGCTTCCAAGCATGAAGCTTGGAGAAAATGGTTCTTGACACTAATATATGCATCATTAGTGAAAGCTTTTATAACCCTCAAAGATTGCATTGTCCGATTTCGAATCTATTGTTTTTGAGAATCGCCCCAACCAAGGTAAGGTGAGGTTCTCAATCATATCCCGATATAACATATATATAGGGCCTGCTCGCACGATCTCGACTGGTAAGGCTTGTGAGAAGATCCCTTCGTTCCCATAAAAACCAAGAAGGCATAATTACTAGTAGCAGATATCCTGGAGGCAGTGGTTTCATCGTGTTATAGAAAGACCGAGCCCATTGCCAAAGCAATGGGAAAATGAAATTCAATTCTATTTCTCTTGTTGTTCCATTATTTTCAGTTGTCTTAAGCTGTAATGTCAGTAAGATTGAGCGATTCATTACAACAATCTAGAGTCAAAGTTGAACCATTTATTTCTCTTGTTGTTCCATTATTTTCAGTTGTCTTAACCTGTAGTGCCAGAAAACTGCTAACTCTCTATTTTTCCACAAACAAATATTAACTCTCTATTTTTCCACAAACAAATATAGGAACAAGGAAGTGGTAAAGTTGGTAAATTCCTTTCTATGAACCTGGTAACAGAAATGTATACCTGAACGGCCACATAAATATTAGCCATATTCACCTCTTCAAAAGCATCAAGAGCAAGAGCAAGGATAGGATTCTCAAACCAGTGGATGTGTCCTGGAGGGAAAAAAATAGCCCAAGTTTGCTCCTCAAATGGCCCGAACCTAACTGTAGCAAATTGGGTGTAGTTTTTAAAATGAAACTTTTAAGTTCAATAAAAACGTATCTCTTGGACCTTTAGGAGGTTCACCCTTGCACATTGTTTTATCAGGTAAATCATGGAGAGGGGATTCACAAGGGCAAGAATGGATGGTCTCAACATGTACTCTGAATTTGGGAAGCAAGCAGTGAACTGTGACGCTACTAGGGCATGCCTTGTCGGGAGCTAGTATTTGGTAAGCTATGCGAATGAGCTGTTGGAAATTATGGGAAACTCGCAAGCCCAATAGAAGCGGAATCGGGTTAAATCTTGATCGAATATATCGAAAATGAATAACAATCAATTTTTATATAGGGGGTTGGGCATGAAGTAAATGGCATTTACAGACTATGAATGGCGTTTGCACCAAGAATAAAGAATATCGGTGGTACTACTATTACTCTCTGTGAATCCTTCGATGGACGAGTTGAAGCTATTTTTATTGTGAACCCTTCGATGGACGAGTTAAAGCTATTTTTATTGTTTTTGAAGCGGGTGGATTAGTTCGAAAGCCGACAGATTAACATTTAACGGTGGACAGAGACGGATTAGCGTTTAATGGTGGATCATCATCATCATCATCATCACGTTTTTTCAAGTATTTTTTGTTTTTGTGGTAGCGAAGTCCGTCAAAAGTATGCAATGTGGGTACTCGTTGGATGCGGAATTAAATTTCGCATCGAATGAGCTTTCCCGCTCGGAATTTGAGTAAAAACACACGNTTTTCTTTTATGACAAATATGTCAATTCAACCATTATGGTTGACTCATTTTATTGAAATTCTATTGGTTCTTGAATTCCAACTCACAAAATTTATTGTTAACGTGTTTTCTTATAAGGCCCATTTTAGACCCCAAATTTCCTCTAATGCATAAATAAATATGGGTTACCTTGCTCTTTTCCAATTTGTTTATTTTTAAGTATTTTAAGAGGATTTATGATTAAATATTAAGAATATTAACATATTTTCATTATATCTCAAAGTTGGATGAGTTTTATGATGATTACAAGAATATTTGAAGATTTAGCAAGGTCAAAAGTCACCACCTAGCCTCAAATTCGAATTTCATATTCAAGCTTTGAAGAAGACTTGAGATAATTATTCAAGCATATTCAAAGGAGAAGATCATGGAGATAGAATATCTTATCCAAGATATTATGGGGGATTTGAAGGGATAGGTTGAGAGAAAAGTGGATTTGTAATTATGAGTTGTTTATCTTCTTATTCAAGCATTCATGTATAAATAAGAGGGTTCTCTCTTCATTTGGGGAGGAGGCCTTTCTCTTTAGCAATAGAGAAATGGAGAAACATTTTTTTCTTTTTGAGAGTATGGATTTGATATTTTGTAATGGAGTTGATGTTTTAGAATATAAATTTGGATTTCTCCATAATATATTTGTTATTTTGAGTTGATAATATAGATTTCATGTGAGATCACATCTTTTATCATTTTTCATTTGTTATTTATCATTTGTCACATACTTTATCATAGATTAGTTTGTTCATTTTCTTGCTTTCTTAGTTGAGTTTACTTTCAATACGATTTCATGTGCTTTCGTAAATAGGTTTACTTTCATGCTTTCTTGAATTTACTTTTATGTCATTTTGTTATTTCCTAGATTTGGATTCAACGACAATAGTATAGTTGTTTCTTTTCAAGCATTAGCGTAAGATGTACTCTAATCCTGCATATATTTTGCTTACACCTTTAATTTTACGAACTTCCTGATTGATAATTTATGTCGAAATTACTATCATATATTTCGCTCAACATTTTGGCGTCGTTGTTGTGGAGGTGTTAAAAGGGAATCAGAGTTTAGATAGGTAGATAGGTTGCGTTTTATATTACACAACAAGTGGGAGGGGAAACGATAAAACGCAAGGACGATTTCACTACGGAATTTCCATGGTGTAACAACCTGACACGTCCACTTTAGTGGGTCACCCCAAAGCCTTGGTGTTCCCTTTGCATGCAAAAAAGTTTCCTATTCGCAAGCGTGTTTTACTTTTCATGAAAGAGTGTTTATTTTTCTGCAAAGTGTTTACTTTTCCTGCAAGAGTGTTCTTTCATTTTCTTCAAATGCGAGTTTGTTTTTATGCAAGTGTGCCTTTATTTAGTTTATTATTTTGCATTTACATTTTGTAATGTGAGTTTGGATTGCTCTCATTTTTTGCTGACTTTGATTTCATACCATTTTGTATTGTTTTGTACCATTTTTATTTTGTAGCATTTAATTTGGTTATCAATAAGATGATTCTATGATGAGTATAAGTCTAGATCAACTCACTCAAACCCTAGCAAAAGCCTGGATCTCTTCTTCGCAAGAAGAGATATTGATGGCAACTAAAAATGTAATCACTCCTCTTGAAGCAAACAAAGAAGAATTGTCATTTGAAGAATCATGCATATTAGATGAGGAACAATTATGCAAGCATGAAATTGAGGAGGATAAAGAAGGGATTTCAGGTGAACAAAACCAGGAATTAAATCATGTTTATTAAAGCTTCATCGATCAATGGTTTCAAGCAAGGATCAGGTTAGTTTGAACTTTTCCTCTTTACTTTGTCAAATCACATTTTCGGTAGTTAACTTTTCACATTTTTGTAGATTCTAGATTTCATTTTGCGAAATTAAATATAAACATCTTCTTGTTTTTTTTGCATGTATGGTTTTACTGGAAATTTCACTACACCTAGATAATTGTAAATTTTTAGTTAAATTAGAGTAGGTAGTTTTTCATTGCAAATAGAGATGCATGATTTCAAAATCAGAAATAGGATGATGTAAAAAATGTTTGAATTTCTATTTTACATCTTCATTTGCTAGGAAATAAAGAAATATTTCATTTGAATTAGTCTTTAATTAATAAAATTTACAATTACAAAATTTAAATAAAATAAAAAACACATTTCAATTAAATTTCTTGTTTTAGAAAAGCATTCATTTTTTTAGTTTTGCTAGGAATTCAAATTTTCAATGTGTAAATTTTTTTTAGGTTTTCTAAAAATTGGAATAAATTGTGAAAAAAAAAACAAAATTTGATTTGTTTTACATTGATGAATTTTCTAGTTTTTTTATTTTTTTTTATTTTTTAGGAAGGAAACAAGCTAAATTTGTTTGTATTTAAATTTAGATTGCATAGAATATATATAAATATATATATATATATATATATAAAATAAAATAAAACACAAAAACTTAAGAAAAACCCTAGTTGCATGCGCATTTATTTTTCGACCTAATTGTCGGGCCAAACTTCAACCTGGAATACTTGCAAACACAACGAACTATGAAAAGAACGTGATGTCTCTAGGTTCACTTGGATTTCGGTTCATTGGAATCCAATTTCCAAAGTCATGGTTCGTTGATTTGTTCTCTAAAGTTGCAACAAACCAGGTTTTACTAGGAATACGCATTATCATGTTTCTTGAACTAGCGTCTTCCTGCTAAGAAGATGAGCGCTCCCTGGAACCAACATTTCCAGGTCACATGTGAGGTAACTTTGGTTGTTGTTCATGTGGAGGGTTATGTCTTGCTTGAACAGTTCTAGGGGGGAGCTCCTGATTGCCCAACTTTAGATAAACCCCTGAAATTTGGACCCACGTCACCTACTGTAGCCTTGGGTATGACAAGTTCTTCTATGGGCCTAAAAACATGAATTGTTGGAATAGTTAATACTTAAGCTTCTAGCAATGGTGGCCATCATTATGTTCCATTTTTAATGCACCACGCGATGCCTATCTGAATGACCCTTTCAGGCGGTTTCAACTGCTGAATCTTTATGATCTGCTTCATATCCATCACAATTTCGCAACCTGACAACGATCTGCAAAACATGTTAGAGTTATTTCCAATCTTATCGACACTCGACGCCATCTACAAGATTGCAGAGGATATTAGAAAGATCCAACAAGCAATAAGATCCCCATATTCTAGCATATCAGAGCTCCCTATGCCCTCGGATGCTAACCAACACAAATGATAAATAGATAACTAGCTAAATCAGGCCATTTGAGAATGATTATCTCCAATATCTTCTCCCGAGATTCGTGTGTTCGCCTGCTACGAAACCTAACTCAAATAATTTTAGGAGTGAATCTCGTCTTCCAATTGATGCTTATCCACTCTAACTCCCCGTAACCGTACGATCATGATGACAATTGAGTGGTTCATGTTCAAGTCTGGCATCTCTTTGGATTTGCACGTGGGATTGGGTTGTTAGCCGCCTTTGCCTATGTAATGTTGCATACGATAAATATGGTGATTGTTGACCTTATCACATGTCTGCCTCTCCTCCTTTAAAAAAATTAATCTGAGATTTCACGTACCAATGCTTATCATCAGATTTCAAGGGTGCAATCCCAGATTTTAAAGGATTCCATCACCAAATTTTGTGCTCGGGAATAACCTCTCTACTGTGGTTTCCATGTTTTGAACTTCATGCTTTTGCAAAACAAATTTGTTGCGTCAACCTGCCAATACCGATAGATTTGCTCGGTATTTTCCAAGTTATCTCTAGTAATTTTAGGGACTCCAGCTTGTTTTGCAAGAGACTCTGATTATGAAAGGTGAACAAATATTCAATGACTATCAATGCAATTTGTCCTTGTATTGCATTGGTTTAGATCCCATATGCCACTGCCATCCATCGCGCATCAATAACACCAAGACTTTGTCATGATAAAGCAACTTCGGCTCTCCGTTGTTCCAGTCACTAACAAGATTTGGGTGCGTTTGTGCAAACTAGGAGGATGTGATGACATCATAGGGAGGGTACACGATCACCATGTTGCTCCAACGTGATTTTAATCTCCATATTTGGACCGAGAAGTGAGTGAGAATGTGATAGGGGGAGAGAGAGAGTAAAGTTTGCAAGGGCTTCGATTCCTTTTTCTTCTGATTGATTAGGCGTTTCAGGGCATGATCGAGTGTACATAATCAATATAGGTAGGCTGGAGTCTGGTCGTAACAGCTTCACCTAGAACAGAGATCATTGATATTGGATTCTTCTGATCGACACTTCATGTTTCGTGGAGGGATGGTCATGGTTGGAGAGGGATAACTTACATTATTGACACCCAACGCCTAGAGGATTGTATTAATGGAGGGAAGAACTAATATTCATTAGAGGAAATTTCAATTTAAAATGGGCCTTCAAAAATAATACAAATTACATGTTATCATGTATTACCCAATCAAAATTCTTTAAAATTCAAAAAGGGAACACCTCTTAAATAATTTTTTAATATAAATTTGTGGATAGGTATCATAAAAAAAACCAGTTTTTTTGTTCGTATTTTCGACATATCTCCCTCTGCTTTTACTCAAATTTTGATCAGGAGAGCTAGTTAGATGCAGAATTAAATTCCAAATCCAACGAGTACCCACTCGGCATACTTTTGACGGGCCCCGCTACCCGAAAAATAAGAAATACCTGAAAAAACGTGATGATGATGTCATCATCACGTTTTTTCAGGTATTTCTTGTTTTTCGGGCAGCGGGGCCCGTCAAAAGTATGCCGAGTGGGTACTCCTTGGATGCGGAATTTAATTCCGCATCCAACGATCTCTCCCGATTGAAACGTGAGTAAAAACACAAGGAGATATGTCGAAATTACGAACAAAAAAATAGTTTTTTTTCTTTTCTTCCTCCAAAATTAATAAATATTATTTTAACTATTATTTTATTAATTTTCCTTAGGAGGTCCATTTTGATTTGAAATTTCCTCTAATGATATCCATTTTTGGTCATACAGATGTTCCTATGAACCTTGGACGACGTTATCCCTGAAGTCTATTCAAAATTTCAAACGATATGATCATTTCAATATCTGCTACAACCTTGTCTTTCTCGTGGAGGATAGGAGAATATTGACTAAATGTCGATCTTCTCCTCGACAAACAAAATGGTGGTGCAGGGTTCAAAACCTAGGGGAATTATTTTTTTGAGCACTTCAGTATGCGAATCAAGCTGATTTGGGTTTCCTAAAACAATGCTTCTTCTCGCCTACAGATGCGTGCTTCAATTTCACTTTGGCCAGACTCGAAGTCTCGACCATATGCTCTTACATCATCTATGAATTGCAGAAGGGTAGGCAGGATAAAGTGGTAGAGGTATTTACTCTCTATGGAAATGATTTGTTGTAGAATGCACATTGCAGATAATTGGAGCCCCTAGTTTGTTATTCCCTACATGAGAAACCCCAGCACAGATCCTCAGTTTCGAGTCTACTTCTCAAAAGAGTGGCTAGATACGTTACTTGTCTCATTTTAGAATTTTCTTAGTGAGGTTTTCAGTGGGTTTCACCTTCTTGCTCTCTTAAGAGTGAGTTCTGAGCATATCAACATTAGAGCTCTAAAGAAAGAGATAGAATGTCTAAATTATGAGTGTTCTTGATTGCGAACATCTTTGAAGACTTGTACATTTATCTTCAAATGTATAAGCAGGAAACTTTCTATTTTGAAGAGCTAATACTTGCTCAACCATCGAATCCATTATTTCACTTATCATATGCTAAGGTGTTTTATACACTTAGAGGTCAAGATGACTACCCACGTCTTGACGACTGCAAGCAACTTTCATATTTTAAGCTGCTGAATCAAATGCACCATGACAATGTGTCTGGAACATACTATGATTTTGGGAACCACACTGAGAAGGTTTCATTGAAATCGAAAGAAATCGAGGACAAAATATGTAGATATGCAACATACGAAAAATATGCTTACTTTCTCAAATTGATCTTTTTGTTGATATTTGCTTTGCAGAGGTAAGCATTTTGAAAACCTTGTGCATATCTTGGTTTTATGGTTGGTTTTTTGTTTCAGGTTTGCAAAATTTATCTATTCGAAATTCTATCATTACGTGTGAAAACGTGCATGAAATATATTGAGATTTGGTTTTTGATGGGTCTGCATTCTATTTATTTTTGTGGGGCAACTACTTTCTGACTTGATTGATAAAAATTACTTCTATTTTTTTTATATATGGAGTCATTTTTCACAGCAAAAACATTGAACATGTGCATACCACGAGAGACGATACTACTAGAAGATTTGAAAAGGATGTCACGTACATTGATACTAATGCTAATTTAGTAGTTTGTAATCTTTTTCTTGGTAAACAGGCTACCTGATATCTATGAGTCAGTTGAAATTGTCACTCATCAAGCATGTTTGCACTACAGAAGAGAGTTTTTGATACGACTTTTCAAGCTATGGCATAAGATTTATGTCACAAAATGAATGATATTTAGAAATGGAGGATGGTCTTCCATAAACCACATGCACATACAATGATATATTTTTCATTATTAAGGATAGTCGTTCATTTAGGGTTGGACCGAAAGTTTCATTCAGTTTGATCGTATGTTTATTTTAATAGAATTTGCATTATTATTTTTCTTTAGAAATTAATATGTATATATAATAATTAAAAAAATTGTTTGCTAAACAAACACAAAAATTAAACTTTTTCAGGTAAATAAATAAAAACCACAAAAATTTAAATAAATAAAAAAATTGCAAAATAAACTTTGAATCTTCTAAAAACCAAAAACTTCATGCTTTGATACGTGTTTTCTGCTAACTTGTTTTCATGGGTCACTCAAAAACATGTTTTGATGAAGAGGATTGCTTAATATGTGTTATTTCTTTCAGGTATAAAATGCATTTCATTCATTTTCTTTGACTTGGTTTTTTAAGCATATATTTTCCTCTATTTTCAACGCTCTCACAAGTTTGTTGCAGGAAAATGCTAACCTTTTATAGGTTCAAAGACGATCGACTTGCATGCAGAAGTGATTTCAAGAATCACAGAAACTTCTCATAAAAAGATGTTCCATTAAAACTTGAAGGAGTTGAGTTTCCATTGTGTATGCCACGTCATTTGTTTCCACAAAGAAACATTTCAGAAACCATTTGTGTCATGACATGATAATTTACCCTTCCTCTTTCAAAGTTCCATGGTCATCCATGTTGAAGTCTACTTTGGCATTTCCTACGTAGTCGGCATAAAAAATTGTATCCATCACTACTACCTTATGACTTATCGCATGTTTACTTTTCTAAATTGCCTACATTTTGCTTGATTTTCACTCATATTTTGCCTCATACCGGAGTCTTCTTTTAGCCATTTTTTAGACTCTTAAAATGTGAAAAATCATCGGGCAATAATTAACTTGGGTTCGTAAAATCCACAAGTAAGTGTTCACTATTCTACCAAAACTATCTTCTGCAATTTTTTGTATTTGCACTCGTGTTGGATGATGTGGGATTCCTTACGGCCCACCTTTCAACAAGCTTCACTCCATCAACATCAACACTCTATCTAGAGATGAAGCTAGATATTATTGTAGTACCTTGGAATCTGTATGCCTTAATGGCGGATTTGCTCGCTAACAATCATGGGAATGCATCAAAGTCTCTTGATTGTTAGATTTTATAGGTGACTTGACATCAACACATCTATTTGTACCTGATAAGATGTACTATTGGTACCTTGAGACCCATTGACATCAATGGTGAGTCATCTCGCATTGGTTAATGACATACATTAATGGTCAATCATTCAATGAATTCATTTTGTGTTCGACCTCAATACATTTATTCAATTCATTTTGTGTTCAACCTCAATACATTTATTCACACAAGAAAGAATTGTACCACGGGTAAGCTTTGAAGCAGTTGCAGATTATGTGATTTTTGGTTGATTCGTTCTTTTTAGGAATAAAAAGAAGACAGGTTCAAGGATAGTCAAAGGTTAGTTTGCTTCAAAAATGGGAATTTTTCTGTACCTCAGCAGGTTTTTGTACTTGCCCAATTTTAATGGTTTCTAGTACAAAACTTGAAGCTTGACAGTTGGCTAGTTACCACCTTGCTTAGATTGTCTTCGCTACAGTTATTTTTCAGCAGTATTCTTGCATATTTCTGTTACTTTTTCTTTTCAGTACCAGGGAGTTGTACCATAGTTCCACTTTCAGCTTTTAGTTCTTGATTCATTCAACCTAGCTACAATTCAGATCCTTCACTTCACATTCTATGGCCCAGCAGTAGCAGCCACATTCCTTATTCATCAACTCTTAAGGTAAGTGAAGGTACGTTATTTTCTAATCTTTAACCATGTAATTCCTTAAATGCTAGAAAATGAATGAATTTGGAAAATTCCATCACCTTGTTACAGTACCTTACTCATTTTCATAAACTTAACACATCCTCAGGGGGATATATTCATTACCATTTGATTCCATTTTACACATGCCATCCTCTCATGTACCATTGACCAACATGTATCTTCCAAAATACACTTTATTTGATCTATTTTTGGCATGATTCATAACATGACGAAAAGGTTTTCTAATGTACATTGATGGCTTATCATTTCTAGTGTATGTATACTTTCAAATCTTATGTATTGCAGCCATAAAAATGAATGAATGTTTTTAACACAAGAACCAATATTTTTCCTATTCATGGTTTTCACACAAGAACCAACCATAAGAAAAAAAGTAAAAGAAATGAATGTTGTCACACAAGAACCAACATTTTACATATTCATGGTTGTCACACCAGAACCAACCATAAGTAAAATCAGTTGCTACTAATGTATTTCACATCATGGAATGATTTATTGTTAAACACATAATCATGCAAATCCAAAGTTAAGAATCCAAATAAAGTTTATACACCGTTGCATGAGGACATGCAACAAGTTCACTTGGGGGAGAAGCAAAATGTCGAGCGAAATATATGATAGTAATTTCGACATAAATTATCAATCTGGGAGTTCGTAAACTTAGAGGTGTAAGCGAAATATATGCAAGATTAGAGTACATCTAACTTACGCTAATGCTTGAAAAGAAACAATTATACTACTGTCATTGAATCCAAATCTAGGAAATAACAAAATGGCATAAAGTAAATTCAAGAAAGCATGAAAGTAAACATATTTACAAAAGCACATGAAATTGTATTGAAAGTAAACTCAACTAAGAAAGCAAGAAAAATCAACAAACTCATATATGATAAAGTATGTGACAAATGATAAATAACAAATGAAAATTGATAAAAGATGTGAGCTCACATGAAATCTATATTATCAACTCAAAATAACAAATCTATTATGGAGAAATCCAAATTTCTATTCTAAAACATCAACTCCATTACAAAAGATCAAATCCATACTCTCAAAAAGACAAAATGATTCTCCATTTCGCTATTGCTAAACGGAAAGGCCTCCTCCCCAAACGAGGAGAGAACCCTCTTATTTATACTTGAATGTTTGAATAAGAAGATAAACAACTCATAATTACATATCCACTTTTTTCTCAACCTATCCTTTCAGATCCTCCATAATATCTTGGATAAAATATTATATCTCCATTATTTTCTCCTTTGAATATGTTTGAATAATTATCCCAAATCTTCTTCAAATTTTCAAAGCTTGAAGATGAAATTCAAATTTGAGGCTAGGTGGTGACTTTTGACCTTGTTAAAATCTTCAAATATTCCTGTAATCATCATAAAACTCATCCAACTTTGAGATATAATGAAAATATGTTAATTTTTTTATTATTTAATCATAAATTCTCTTAAAATACTTAAAAACAAACAAATTGGAAAATAACAAGGTAACCCATATTTATTTATGAAAATGGCATAAGGAATGGTTAATGGAGTGATGAATAGGGATGAATGTGAGGAATAGTGAAGGGAAAATAGGATGAAAATGCGACATTTGGGTGACCCAACACCAACTAGCTATTATGTGCCCTAAATGGAGATCATATGCATAAGTTATGAACTTAGGAAGTTTACGTATCAATTAACCACCTTGGGGCTCACAATCCTTTTGGAGCTTCATCTCCTAGGGTTAGGTTTTTGGATGTTAGGGTTTTCTCCTCTTTATGCTTATGATAAAAATGTACTTTGTGGTCTCTTTGTAAGGAGCTCTTGCAAATGAGCGTAGTGGACACATCTATCTTCAAATTTAAGATACTTCCATATGAGTTATTATGTATTACTTTTCAGTTTACGATGTTTTTCGATTTCATTCATTAATGTAATTTGGGTTTTCCTATACTATTATGTTTTCAGCAAAACATTTGTGTGTGTGTTTCCATTTATATTGTTTCCTTCATTTCGTTTTGAAGGTAATCCATATTAGTGGTATCAAAGAAATATTCTCTTGTTGTTTCTCAATGCATGCCCCCAAAGAGATCAGGATATCAAGAATTAGTTCTCAAACTAGTTAATATTGGGGACAACCACTCTCATAAACCTATAAGTTCCATCTCATGGTAGGAGAAGAAAAGAGATGTGATGGAGAAGGAGATCCTATTAAGTTGTTGCACAAGGAATATTTGTGCAACAGAAGAACGAGATGATGGATAATTTCATCCATATCCTTCGCCATCTTCCAAAGGTAGTGGCAGAGACACCTTCAATGAGCAATCATCTTAGGGGTGTGACTCCATGCAAGGTACAAGTTAAATTTGGCATTCCCTTATTTGAAGACCATATATATGCAAATTCTTTGGAGAAATGGCAAAATTTGCTAGAGGGATATTACTTTGTTAAAAAAAATGATAACGAAAGGATCACTTTTGAACTCCTTAAATCCATCCCCTGTGTCAAACATTGGTGGGATGGTTACTGTGAGAGGCATGTCGAAGATAATTCGATAGCATATGGTATAGAACTTACTTAGGAATCATTTTTTTATTCCCTCAAGGAGGATTTCTACCCCATAGGAAACTATATTGATAACTAATATATGATATGGAGAACTTTACACCAAGAGAGAGACTAGGTAGTGTTAGAGTTTACAAATTTCTTCCATACGTTGCGCTCAAAGTTGGGTATCAAAGACCATGAACAAAGCTTGGTTCCAAATTATCCCAGTGGCCTAGATAGGTATATTCAAATATAAATGGATTTCTTGGACATATCCTCACTGGGAGCCACTTATTGATATGTTGTTAAAATTGAGCAAAATTTCAAGTAAAAGAATAAGAGGGAGTTTGGGTTTACTAATCAATCACAATAGATGTTTGGAAAATGTGGCGATCTTGAGTCACAAAACAAAGGACAAGTCAAGGATATGCAAACTATAAATGAAGAAGGGTAATGAAAAGTTAAAGGACATTGATAAGTGGTGTGAGTTCCGTAAAACCCCTTAGCACAACACCAATGAATGTCACTCGAAGAAATCAATGTTGGCTAAGATGAAATTCTTAGATCTGGACTCTGGATCAGACTTTGATGCAGAGCAAGAAAATATAGAGGAGCCAGAGAGAGGAGAGCAACTCTTCCACTCATAGATGTGGGTGAAGGGAAATCCATTGCATTTCATTATTGATACAGGTAGCTACAAGAACTTAATCTCAGCCAAGGTCATCAAAATATTGAAGTTGATGACAATTCCTCACCCCCAACCAGACACCATATGTTGGTTGATCCAAAGGTGAGATATATGCGCCAATCATCAATGTCTCCTATATTATTACATTAAACCCTTCCAATATGAGGTATCATGTGATGTCACACCACTTGAATTTTGTGATGGTTTTTTAGGACAACCACATATGTGGAACCACCATGTTGTTTATGAGTCTATGCCCCACAGTTTCATTGTTACTTTGGGAGGCCAACTCTATAGGGTACCTAAGGTAGTTCTGCCTACTGTCGTTTCCTTAATATTGATAAATAATTGTCGAAAGGTAATCTCTTACACTATAAATTTGTCCTCTTCATGGTTCAGTCAAAAGGCTGATGGAGGGTCCCTACAACCACCACAACATTAGGACAAGTTCTCTCTAAACCACCACAAAATAAAATGGAAAATATTGTTGAATAATACAAAGATATCTTTCCCTGGCCAAAAGGGGTGCCTCTACACTACTAAGTTAAACATTTAATTGATTTGATTCCCAATGCTCCTTTACCTAATGGCCTTATATATATATATATATATATATGCTCTCTTTTGGATAATGAGGAAATTAAGCGTTAGATTCAATATCTTATCGAAAATTTCCACATCCAACTAAGATTCTCACCTTATGGAATCCCAATCATGTTGCTACAGAAAAAATGGGACATGACAACTTTGCACTGATTATAGAACCCTAAAAAAATCATCGTCAAGAATCGACACCCAAAACCTCAGATTGATGATCTTCTTGATTAGATGAGGTGTAACGTCCCCGACCCTCCGACCGGTGAAGAGGACGCTACCATACGGGCTACTAGCCCCATGAACATGTACATACGTATACAACTGAAATAAAATGCTTGGAAGTAAAAACATGCAGAGATGCATAATTGTTTAACATACAGCGGAAGCAAAACCATACATTCCAGCATTCAACATGTTCATCATAATTCATTAAACATCAAATATGATTGCAGAAGTGAAATAGACAAGAATACTTATCTTATAAAGAACTCGTCCCGCAACCAGCTACGTCGCTGCAACGTTCCACCCCAACCATAGGCCAGCGTGCTCCTTAATCTCTCAGCAACGCTGCCACCCCCGAGCTGGGCATGATTTCCCAAAGGAATAAGGAACAAGCAGGCTTACACATAGCCAAGGATACACAAATCAGCCAAGCCAAGAAAGTTGGATTTATCAGGCCATCAACAAGACAGCCAATCCAACACGGGTGAGTTTATCAGGCCATCAAGGAGCTGGGAAAAGATGAATGCTAAGTTGGTGAGCTCATTGAAGAGCTAAGAACACCTACACCTGAACTAGCCTGACCTCTAGGAAACCCACACACACCCAACACAAGGAGATCATTCCCTTCTTTGCTACACAGTCCCTCAGGCCCTGACCTCCCTTCCAGTGTTATTCAGGGGTTGTGGAGAAGAAAGTAAACCCTCTAGCTCTGTCTGTGTGGTTCCCAAACACACCAGGTTTATCAAGCAACCAAGCCCTCATCCCCACTCCAACACAGTCCGAAGACCAACCACTGCATACACGCAGCAAAACAAGAGATTCATAGCTTAGATAGGGAAAAATCGATTCTTGGGTCGTTCTTGGCCCTATCATGGCCAAAACGACTCAATAAGAATCCACAGCAGCTCCAAGACGTAAAAGAAACCACAGCAAACAAAAAGCGTGGGGAACACAACAGCCCCGTTCTCAACCATGAAGCAACGGGAAGATACACAGCCGAAAATGGAAGAGAAATTAGACTCTTAGCATGGACAGGAGGAAAACATATACACAGGACACAAATTAGTAAGGAAAACATACACCCTCAGCAAAAATCGTGAATGGCTCACTCACAAGAAAATCGTGGGTGATAGAAAATGACTCCCCAACTCGCTGCGTGAGTAAAAACAACCCCAGCCTGTGCGTGAGGAGAAGAGAGAACGTCTCTGCGTGAGGATGGGAAAAACAATGGGGAGAGTGGGAGAGTGGAGAGTCCCCCAGTGTTTACCCTACCCGTGTGAAGTGGAGGAGTCTGCTGGTGGAGTGTGCATGTGGGCAAGGACTAACAGTCCTGCCACCCACCACTTCCCAGCAATAACTGCCCCCAACTAACAACAGACGTTTTAAATGGGTAATTGACACTTGGATTTTCCCCATTGGTTCAAGGTTCAATAATCCCCCCGCCTCCTTATCCTTAGGAAAATCATGCCCTTTTCATCATGGTTGCATTGACATAGCTGGTTGGGATTCATTTTAATTAAAGATGCATATTTACATGATGCCAAAACTAATATGTGTTGTGTATCACGATATACCATCGGCAATGATTCCAATCGCCGAAACATAACACAACTTTAGCTCCACACCACGTTTAATTACAATACATACATCATATACACTTAATGCAAACGGGGTCAAAACTGGGGTGTTACATGAGGTTTTCAAGTTCATCAATAAGATTGATCTAAATTCAGTATACCACCAGCTCCCGACTAAGAAAAGTGATGTATGGAAGACAACCTTCAAGTATAAAGAAAGCCTTTTTTACTGGTTGGTCGTGCCTTTTGGCTTAACTAATTCTCCAACAACTTTCATGTTCATGGTGGATGATATCTTGTGGGAATTCATAAACTCTTTCATGGTCATGTACCTATATGAAATCATCAAATTCAACAAAACTTGGGTGGAATATTTGCACCACATTCAACAAGTCCTAAGCACCTTGTGAAAACACATGTTATACATCGATTTGGAGAAACACTCAGCTGGCATAGAGAGAATACAGTACCTAGGATACATCATGGATGAACATGGGGTGCATGTGGAACCATTCAAGATCCAAGTCATTTTTTATTGGTCATCCTCGACGACACTAACGGAGGTCCGCAACTTCTTGGACATTTCCAAATTTTACCACAATTTTGTGTTGGGGTTCTCTCATATCACTTGGCCCCTAATCCAAGTAATGAAGGGTGGATCCAAATCCAAGTTTGATTGGGGTGTATCACAATAGAAATAATTATGGGATCTAAAGTGACACCTATACTCGGTTCCAGTCCTTACTCTTCCAGACCTACAACAACCTTTTGATATTGAGACAAATGCCTATGACTATGCTATTTGTGTAGTCCTCACTTAGCATGAACATTCTATGGCCTATCATAGTGAGAAAATACTTGATTTGGTTCGTAACTATCCCACCTTTGACAAGGATATGTACTTCATTTCGTAGGAATGTTGTATGGAAACATTACATCCTATGGAAGGAGACCATTATCCACATTGATCACAAGCCCTTTCAATTCATACAAATGTATGAAAAGTTACAAAACGATCGCCATCAGAAGTGGTACACATACTTGAGACAGTTCCACCTGAACATCAAGTATAAGAAGTGCAACACCAATCACATTGTAGAATTCCTCAAGTTACCTTTAGTTTTTGGGCTTACTACTGTGGTCAACTCTTTTTGACATGAGACATTTGGGTGGCCAAAATCATATGATTGTGACCCTAAATTTTCAATTTCCTATCAGACATTACAAGAAGGAATATTTACGTCAGACATTCATCTCTAAGGTGAAATTTTATGCCATATTTACCACCTATTTGTTCCTTCAAGTGAGTGCAAAAAAATGAATTGGGAGGCACATTTTAGTCAAGAGGCAGGGCACTTCAGCGTAGAGAAGACAACCAGAGTGTTGCAAAATTACTTTTACTAGTCGAAGCTCTAACAAGACATTTATAGGTACATTTGATCATGCACCGCCTATGTCATTTCTAAATTTTGCATCAAGAAGCAAGGATTTTACACCCCATTTCCTACCCCAGATATGCCCCGGGAGTCTTTCTCCATGGACTACATGTCCAACTTTCCTTCAACAAAGCATGGAAAAGACCTTATTTTTGTGAGTTTGACCGGTTCTCTAAGATGGCCATTTTAACTCCCTATAAAAAGAGAATCACAACAAAGACCATTGCTAAGATATTCTTCGAACATGTTTGGGTTCATTTTGGCCTCCCACTGCCTAGTCAAATCTCTAACAAGACATTTATATGTACATTTGATCATGCACTGCCTATGTCATTTCTAAATTTTCCAACAAGAAGAAAGGATTTTACATCCCATTTACTACCCTAGATATGCTCCAGGAGTCTTTCTCCATGGACTACATGTCCAACTTTCCTTCAACAAAACATGTAAAAGACCTTGTTTTTGTGAGTTTGACCGGTTCTCTAAGATGGCCATTTTAACTCCCTATAAAAAGAGAATCACAACAAATACCATTGCTAAGATATTATTTGAACATTTTTGGGTTCATTTTGGCCTCCCAAAGACCATTAATCCACATAAATACAACAAGTTCTTGACTACTTTCTGCTCCATCCTATGGTTTACGATGGACACCAAGTTAACCAAATAAACTTACTTCCACCCAAAAATTGATGGGAAAATAGAGGTGGTTAAAAAGATGATTGTGCATATACTAAGAATGTACAAATCCAAACATCCCCACACTTGGGATGAAAGGCTTACTTATTTTCAACATAGCTACAACAGATCCCTTCACAACTCTATTAGCCACATCCCTTTTGATGTATGTTTGGGGTTGGAACCATTAGCCCCAATTGATGTAGCATTTCCCATTTCATATACACAAGAAGGTTCCTCCCATACTAAAATTGATTATGAATGGGAATCCAAATTTGTTGAGTGGATCCAATACATTCACCAATAGTTTCATGATATCTTGCATAAGTCTAATGTTAAGTATAAGCAATAATATGACCAACATCGAGTTCCACATAAGTTTTAGGTTGGAGACATGGTCTAGTTACATTTGCAAAAAAAGTTCCTTATAGGGCCCCATCGGAAGCTCCTCCCACTTTGATATGGGCCTTACACAATCACCAAGGCTATGGGTAAGAATTGTTTTGAGTTAAGTATTCCTCCTTTTCTTAGCTTGCTCCTTGTATTTAATGATGAGCTACTTCGACTATATTTTCCACCTCTCTTGGACGCCTTAAAGGTATCTAAGCACTTCGCCCCTATAAAAATCAACCTTGACTGCATTGAGAAGCATATACTTGACCTAATCAGGGACACTAACATTAAGGGCACTCACTAGCAGAATATCCAACTGTATCGGTTCATAGAAGTAGGGAAACTTCTTCACCATGGAAAGTGGCTCACCACGGGTCATATTCAGCAAAAGTTTCCCCATTTGATGGAAGAAATTGATGCAATGGTGATCATTAATCCCTAATAAGGGAGGATCGATCCAAATGGATACTAGTTCCCACTCACATATTCCATCGAGCTACATATGCTCAATCGAGCTACAATGGTTCTCTGTCTTTTTGGTAGTTTTCTATGGTTTTTTGGGTCCCAAACTTTTGGGGCCATTTTGAGGCCCTAAATGTTGTATTTTGTCAATGAGGGGGCCAAGGGTTTCCATGGCATTCCTTGTCCTAAGTCAAAAGTTGTAACTTTTAGTTATTTCTTTCCAATGAGCTATTGATCACCATATACAAATATCGTATGCAAAATTTACAGCCTCGAGAAGTTGACGTATCAACTAACCACCTTGGGGTCCAAAATCCTTTTGGTGCTTCATCTCTTGGCGTTAGGTTTTTGGATGTTAGGGATTTCCCTCCTTATGCTTATGTTAAAAAGTCCCTTTGTGGTCTCTTTGTAAGGAGCTATTGAAAATGAGTGTACCGGACACATATCTCTTTAGAGATAAGCTACCACCATCTAAGTTATTTTGTAATTCTTTGCATCTTACAATGTTTTTCCATTCCATTCATTAATAGAATTTGGGTTTTACTATACTATTGTGTTTCCTGGAAAACATTTGTTTGTGTGTTTCCATTTTATATTATTGCCTCCATTTCATTCTGCAAATAATCTAGATCAGAATTGCTAGGGTGGTTTGATGTGTCACACAAGGCACATGGTGGGTGAACTTTTGTAGGTGGCCTACTAGGAAGAGATTTGGTTTTTGTCACTTCTTTCATTGGATTCTTAATTCTCTCAATGAATTATTTTATGGGGACCATTGGTTGTGTCGTGGGCCACAAAATCTTAGATGGAAAGATATTATTTGATGCGATGGGTGTAAATTTGATATGCACATATGGTTTGGGGCACTAGTAGAATTGGGAAAATAATGACTACATGAATAAAAAAATTATCCATAGTCATGATTCTAAGCTATATACTTCTAAATTTGAGGCAACAATTAAAAATGACTATTATTCATGGGAAAACAAATCCACTATATAATAAGTGACAACTCTTAAAATGACTAATTTAGACCACGGATAAAAACCGACTAGATAACAACTACAACTAGCTTAATATGAATTAGTCCAAAAATGGAGAAAGCTTATCACTGAGCATATTTTATTTTATTTTTAATAGAAACAGTAAAATAGTTATATACGAAAAAGGGTTGTGCACAACCATCCAATACATAGCAAGTAAAACACTGAAATTAAGAAGTTGTGATAGAAGGTCTGCAAAAACAACTATTCGATTTGGAATCCATCTAAGGTCGGCATTAGAGTTTCTACTGTGCACTATTACTAAAGTAGAATATATGTGGACGAACTATTGGTTCAAAATTATACAAAAAAACATAAATAGAGCTGAGAAAACTATTTTGGTTTGCATGGGAACCCCACAGGTTGAGTGACTGAAAAGTCTTCCATTGGCTGAGTTGCTTCACCAGGGTGATCTTGACAATGGCTGCACTGATTCATATGGACGAGATTTTGCGGGTATTCCTTGATGAAGTTGATCATTCCCATCAACTCTTTAAGATATATGTTATGGTCATCTATGCGAGAGTCGTGGCAGCGAATCTGATAGGACACATACCTTATGTCAGAAACCAAGTGTTTTACATCAGAAGCTCTACACCTGTTGTCTGCTACACCAACAAAAACAAAATATGAAATCCTGCAAATGTGTAACTTGAGGTCCTCCTGACCTGCCTTAAGGGTTGAGTACCCCAAACCAGAGCCTTTGTTTTCCATAGAAAGAGCTACGAGCCGAGAAGAAACCTAAGTAGTGGAAGTCTTGTTCGTTGATGGAGTTGGAGAAGTACGGGAACCGGTAGAAGGCACAACACTTCCGATGGAAAAAGCTTCAACAATGTGCAAAATGCAGGAAACAACTTCAAGGGTGGCCAGGAAGGTGTTTACAGCGGTCCTTTCAACAATCGACGCAAAGTATTCTAAAGATGAACCTGCAGGAAAGAGCTCACAACCTTTGACAGAGGGATTAATCACTAAGCATATTATTCCCTATGTTTCCAACAAATTTTTTAATAATTCCACTAGAATTTTTGGCAGTTATTGATATTGTCAGTTTTAATCATTGAAATTGCATTAGAGAGGCGCTCCAATGAAAATGAAAAATTGCAATTTTGATATTGAAAATTTGCAATTGAATAAATTTTAACACTGCAAATAGATGGAATCTCTAAATCCATCTGCAATGTTAAAATTTACTAAATGATAATAAAAATAAAGGGTCTCTCAATCAATCTGTGGTGTTAAAATTTACTAAATTATAAGATTTCATTGTCCAAATTGCAATCTCCCATTTTCGGATTCTGTCAAATCACTTACCTGAAAGGGAAGAATGCACCATGATTATTAGCCTACTTCATTTCTCATGACTAATTCTAAAACAAACCAACGCACTCTTCCCCCCCATTCCCCACCATTGAACAATGTGCATATTATGTGGAGGTGAAGGGGTTTGAACATAAAACTGCCCAAGTAATCCAAACCAATTACAGATTCTTCTAGATTTAAAAACTATACAATATTATTATTATTATTATTATTATTATTATTATTATTGTTATTATACTTAATATGTACTAGTAATGTATAATATTTATATATTTTAATATACAACTATATAGATTTATGTTTTATATATGATTTTATAGTATGTTAATATATATTATTATACATCATATACATATAATAATATAATATAAAAATATGATAATATTAATATAGTATATTAATATGATAGTATGTTAATATGTTAATAGTTTATGATTATATATAATATTAAATTAATGCGTTTTTAATATATAAATATATTAGAGTGTATATTATATTAATATATAATATAATCATAATATTAAAAAGATTAAAAACTTTGGAGAAATTATGGATGGAAATTAAAATTACAGGAAAAGAAAATTTGGGAAAAAGAAATTGAGGGTTTGTTGCACTAGAGAGCGCTCAAGAAACCAGTTGAAGAGACTTCCCCAAAAATTCATGTCATTTGGGTTTCACAAGAGAATGTCAACCTTGCTCCTCCTCTAGCTTTGGATCATTTCACCAGCAGTCTTTGATTTACGGGAAATTGGTTGCTATTGGAATTTTGGAGGAGAAATATACCTAGGTTTCAAATCATCATTGTTCAAAACCCTAAAGGTTGATCAATTTGGTTTTCTTTAGCAGAGGAGTTTACAGGTTTTAGCCATGGAAACTATGTGTATAATGAAAGATGCCTCCCCCACTAGTTCCAAACAAGTAATGTTGCACATCTCAAATAATTTGGCGAGTTATTTATTGGTTTTAATAGTTTTGATTCTTCAAGATATTAGATTCTTTAACTTTTGGATTAGAAATTCATAGCTTAATCTTACATATATGATATTTATCACCTTGACAAGACATGAGAGTTGTACTCTGCTTGTTGAAATATAGATATTAATTTAGGGTTTAATGGTTGGACAACCATCAGAATGGTCTCATCGCATTGGAATGTCTATTGGCAACATGCTTTGGACCTCCGATCATCACCTATTAACCTCATACCTCTCCTAAGTTGATATGTTCCCTTGCTTACCTATGTTAAAGTTCAATTATGTAGGTAGTGCTCGGAGGTAACCTTATTTCCCATATCTCTACAACACAAACCATGGTTTGGATGGCCCCAGGGAGAAGAGACACAACAAGGGGCTTCACCAAACAAAATGACATTCACTTTTGCATTGAATCCTATACCATTAAATCTAAAATAAAATGGGAATCCTACATTGAGTAGAAAGTCCAAAGGCCATCAATCTCAGGCTCTATTTGGTCCTAAGGACATAACTTACTCAACAATCAAGCCCCTCACACCACCCACTTTCTCTATGCTCGAGTAGTTTCACTCCTCTTTAGGTCTATCATCGTCAAGATACTTCCATTTCCTCTCTTACAAGGCATTTCAAGTGAGTTTCCCATCTTCGATTTTTAACCCCGAAAGCATTAATTCAATGCCACAACTAGCACCATATGTAAGGGTGGGCTTACCATTAGTTTGTGTGCTTAATAAATGAGGTATGTGATCAATTACATGATCCCCATAGATGTGGTATTAGATGCAATCCTTTTATGCAAAGATATGGCAGATCCAAACCTGTAGTTGGATCAAGATTCTTCAGTCAATTAATGAATTGATATAATAAATGGTTGCTTAGAATCAATTTAGGTTGGTACTCCATCAATTTTGATTAAAGGTAAGGTTGGTTTTGGTAATCAAAATCTTATTTCACTGAAATATTAACTAAACTTCATAAGTTCGATCATGGAACAAATTGATTTATCTATCTCACCCTTTTTTATGCAAGTAGTCATGTGTATGGATCCTATCATTATTATATGGCTTCACTTTCCAAGAAAGAGTTGGTTGTTCAACTCCTTGAAGATAAATAATATTTAATATGTTCCATATTCCACAAGCAAGTTTGCAATTTTAAATCTCGCTTTAATTTAAAGAGAAGCATGGAATATAAAATGAGGAAAAATATCTCTTAGAGATTCCCACATGTGGTTTTGTTCTTTCCACAAGAATTTCCATCTCTCCCTTGGTTGATTATATAATTATACTCACTACTCTCGAAGTCTGTGTATTACTTGACAATGTGGGACTATGACGGTTGGACATGGTATCTTTAAAACAAAGATGTAAGGAATTAATTGCACATACTAAGCCCTTAATTTACCTATTCGAGCCTTTTAGGGTCAAATGTATCAAACCTCTACATGAAATTAGTTATGAGGGTCTGTATTTCAAAAGGAAAAGACCAATATCACTATTGTCACTTGTGGGTGAGCATGTATTATCTCTGGTAGAATGGGAACAAGATTATAGCTTTCCATGACATCTACAACTTCATGAGAACTCCAAACAAACAGGGGAGCTCCCAAAAGCTACAACAAGTTGGGGTTGTTCTTCCCACAAGTAATAAATCTCTCTCCTCTTATTATACTAGAATTTTTGCATGTAGAAGTAGTTGATCGCTCGATAGCTAAGTAAAGTAGTAAATCATTGGAAAATCAAATTAACATCTAGAGTTCAAATGAATTGATTCTAGTTCCTTTTGTTGGAGAGTACCAAGTTACAATCCCATGCAAGACACACAACAATAATTCCATGGGAATAAAGGGTTGAGGCCTATATTCACACATACGTATAAATATAGGTGTGAATAGCAGCCTTGAAAAAAACACTCTATTGAGGAACGCTCCTTCCAAACAATTTGGGGAAGATGACAAGACAAGTAGTTTTGTGATATTGCTAAGTTTTGTGGTATATGATTCTCACTTTATTGTTGTTATGTGTCATGAAGCAACACTATTAATGGAATAGGAAGGAGAGAATAAGAAAATATGACTTGGTGCAATGTTTTATTCCCGGGTAGAAATGGTTAGAAGTGATGCAGAACTCCCAAAAGAAATTGCCTTGAGCACTAGAAGGAGCGCTCTAGTGAGGAGTATTGGACCAACCAATTGTAGTGCAGTTGTATAAAGTAGGTTTCCTTTATATTTACACCAAATTCTATTTTTTTCAAATATTCTTTTTTTCTTGAATTCGATTAGCTTTAAATTAGGCTCTGTTAACGAAGGTTGTAGTTGTGAAGTATGGGAGAAAATGTGAATGGACAACAAAAATTTACAAGTTTGCTCTTCTTTTAGGGGACAACAATTTTAACCTTCATTTTTATTTTCCATTTTTTCACTAAATCCAAAGTGATAGTTAATGTTGGTTTACAACATCCTATGAAAGGTGTTCCTCATTATCTATTAGGGAAGCAAGTAGAAGAATCTCTAGTAACATTTCACAAAAGGAATTCCAAAAAGGTTGGTAAGAATTCCACAAGCCTTGATTTTATTTGTTTGGTTAAGTTCAATTGCCATTGTTCTCATTTTATCAGATGCATATTTTATCACGATTTAAACTTTGTTATATATATACTTGTCAACATGCATGTGTCAAAGTTAGTATAGAAAAATCCATTGTATGCTTAGTCATCTAGTAATTGTTCACTTGTTCTTCTTTTAGCACTCTTTTCATGATTTACTCTTTCCTTATACAACTCTTTCTTAGTTGATATCATTGTCATAGAGAATTGCACACTTCATGTTAAAACCAAATTGAATACAAGGAACTATGGAGGATATCAACCTTTTCTCCCCATTGTTGTCATATACATAACTACATATATTTATTATTTAGTATCCAATGGAAATGTAGAATTGTGCTTCTTTTTCCTCTCTTTTGTTACCGACTATTCAAATGGCTACCACAATTTGGTTGTATGATAATCAATATTTTATCAATAATAATTATAAGTAAACTAACCATAAGTTTAAGGAGGATTTTTTTTCAAAAGAAATAATATTTCGAGGTGAATGAAAATAATATTCATCAAATGCTTGAAGAGTTGTCCAAAAAGGTGGTTCTGGAACCAAAATAACTATATTATAGCATCCACTTACTTCTTTTGGGTTAGTTCGCTTTTCTCTTATCTATAACTCAACTTCTGGATCCTGCGTTCTATATTTTTACAATTCATCAAACCTCCTTTACCTTCATTTTACAACCAAGAGACAAATTATTTTAGTTGCACATCCACCATATAAGTAAGGATTAAGGGACACTCTTAAGGATTGTGGCAATGCATAATTATGTAAATAAAATTCACACAATAGGTTTTGCTTCCTTGAAGTGCAACTGAAGGAGACTTCACAAAATTCATTTCGGTCCTGCAACTCAAAAGAAAGATGAGAGTTCATTCTTTCCCATCAAAATTTGAACCATTGTTCCCTAAAATACAGGGTGCATACCCTAGTAGGTGGTCTGAATTTTAATGTCTCATTTTCATACTCTGCAACCTTTTAATTCAAACTTTCTAATAAGATGATTTTATCATCCTTCTCATCCATATTTTTATGTTGTTTCAATAACTCATTTTCAAACTCGTTTTTTATTGATAATATATCATGCATTTATTCAAAGAGGAGATTATGTGATTATGATCCTCAATTAAAATGGTCCCTTGGTCATCTGACTCTGCCATTGCCTTCTACTTTGCATTCTCTGCTTTTGAGATCCAGAGTCGTTCAAGAAACTCCTCAATCTCCTTGATTATCCTAATAGTCGGTTCAATGTATTTCTGAGCACTTTAAACATCCACACATTGAGTGATTCCTTCTTGAAAAAAAAAAGTCTACAAACTATGCCCTTTTGAGAATATTACTTTAAAATTTCTTATGCTATCATGGAAGAAAATTAATTGGAATTTACTTCAACTGCCCCAAAGATATCCAAAAAGAAATTTTTGTGCCCAAGAATAGACTCCAAGGGAGGAGAACATGACTCACATGAAGGTTGGAAACTGTATGTCTAGAGTAGGAATTGGTATGTTTTTGTTTTACCAATATTTTTGTGAAGGTCTTTATCTATATATTGGCTTAGAAACTACTCTATTGGATCAATCACACTAGTGGATGAATTTCTTCATGATGACTTTGAAAAGCCATAGCTACGCTTGATCAATGTGTTATTGTTCTTCTGTCATTTGTAATATTTGTATAAGGCACACTTAAATTCCTTTAGCTTTCCATAAATTTGTAAGGGACGCTTCCTTTACGTGTACTGCCCTCCTATTGCCAAGATTAAATCTTTGACAATAAATCCTAATATTCTTCCCATTTTAGATTAAACTAAAAAGGTAAAATGCTCTTGATTGTATTAGATGCTTGATTTCTCATGAAACCACAAGTTCTCCTTTTGTTGAAGTTATTTAAAATATTTTTTTTTCTATTTAGGATTTCCATGTTACTATGTAGAAGTTTGTGTATTGATATCATTGATCTTGTCTCACTGATCTAAACAAGAAGTTTGTGTATAAATTCATTGATTCCAAAGAAGTTTTTTGTTTTCCATTGTCATATTTGGAAAATTCATCATGTTAAAGTCTTAGATCACTAATCTATAATTATATAATATATCCTATTGAAGGGTGCTAGCACAATGGATGAGCACCTAACTTATAGGTAGGAGGTTGATGGTTCGATTCTTTCGTGCCCTATCTACATAAACCTGTGAATAAAAATGAATAAATATACTACGAGAGGGAGAATTGATTGAATGATTTAAGCAATAGTTTGACTCTTTTGTACCGATGGATTAACTATAAAACCTGAAAATTATATTTACCCTTCGGTCGTTCTACAACTACCTTTGAATCACCAAAGGTGTTGATTGAATCAATACCATTTTTTGCAGCCAAAAAAGGACTTCCCACAGACCTAATAATTATGCTCTTGTGTTGCTTCACATACCACCTCCCATCCATAAATTTAAATAATGATCCTAATTGATCCAAACAACCATACCTCTCCCACATCTTCGCTACAAAGAAGAACCATCAAAATAACCAACAACATAGTATAAAGATGGCATAAGCTTATAAGGATTTTTCCGAACTTTACGCAGCATTGATTAACATTAGGCCTAACATTCTTAAATATGATCTTGTTTTGCATATTCCAAATGGACCAACTTGTGAATATAAGAAACATCATGTAATCTCTTTCATTTGAATACCAACTCCTAAATATTTCTTCCATATTTCAATCACTCCATGAAGATGTAATGTATAAATATCCACATACACAACACCAAACCACTTTGCCAAACATACAAGAAATAAATAAGTGATCAACCGTATCAGCTTCCCTTCTACAAAACATGCAAATTCCTAGACCATTCCAACATTTTTTATAATATTTTTCCAAGTGAGAAGTTTATTTTCTAGAAGAAGCCAAAAAAACATTTTAATTTCTGCAATATATGCCAATTCCATAATTTAACATTCCACCATTTTTTGTTGAAATGATTTTGAACAGAAACAATTGCTTCATATGCCTCCTTTGCTGTAATCTACTAATTGGATTTATTCCATGTCCAAACTATCTTATCTTCTATAGAGACAAGTCTTACGCCTGCATTGTTTAGAGAGTTTAGATATTTTTCCCATATTACTTCCCAGGATCCTGAAAGGTCAATGTCTCTAGAAGTTAACCAATAGACACCCTTTAAAACAAAGAGAACTAAAGTAATTGACCAGGATGTTGGATCTACCAGGATGTTTAAAAAGAGAACTAAAGTAATTGACAACAACATTTTGAGTTTTTTGTTGTGTATGAACTTAAATTCCTTCAGGAGAAGTAATATCCCAAATGGTGTTTAGATCCTTTATGTTCGAAGTATACCTATGAAAGAATTCGGTATTGTTGTCACTAGCCTCAATCCAGACTGCTCTACTTTTTAACCTATAGAAGTCTTTCTCTTTTTTTAACAGAGCGTCCTTCTTGAGTTCTAATTCAATCGTCAAAACCCTTTCTTCAACAGAAATATTGGCATTCAATTTCCTTAACAAAATTTCCATAATTTGATTTTCAAATTGAAGCAGAAAACTTCTATCCTCTCCCTCTTTTTTCCTAATCCAATCTTTCACTAAAATGTTAAAATTTTTAAGTTTAAGAATCAATCTTTCCATAGCATTTAACCCTTCTTGAACATGAAGAGAAGGCCATACTTCTTGAACCATACTACAAAACGAAGCATCCTTCAACAAGGCTTGATTAAATTTGAAGGGGAAATTAATGAGACCAGTTTCACCCTCCACCTGTAGAGCAATGAAACTGTGGTCTGAAATGTTAGAGTCTAAATTCCAATACTTGTATCTGACATTACTATTGAGCAAAGATTTAGCTTTAGAAAACCTGTCAATTCTCTTTCCACCTCCTTTAAATCCCGATCTTTTAATCTTCCAAGTGGGAGACAATTTATGTGGCATAATGTCAATCAAGTTGTTCCTTCTCAACATGTCTTGAAAGAAGGGATCCAACACATCAATCAAGGTCATCATACCCCAATTCTCATAGAGAACATAGTAAAATTCAAATCTTCAGCAATAATCAAGTTTTGAAAACTTAGAACATTGCTTGCTTCAGCATTCTCCCAAAAGACTCTTCTATCTCTATATGGAGCATATATGTTTAACAAATTGATCACATCTTTGAAAACTTGAATCCTTCCTTCTAACAAAATTCCAGCCCTCATTTTGAAAGGGTTTAAGTTACATTTCCTAGGATCCCATATAGTTAATAACCCGCCAGATTGACCTTCTAAATCTATAGCACAAGCCTCCCAATATTTCAACACTTTCAACAAATACTCGCATGTCTTCACACTACTATTCATAGTTTCTTGAAATATATATATATATATACTTCATTAGACTCTAAAAACCTTATGATCGGATCTTGAGTTAGAGCTTCCCCCTAGCCCTCTTAAATTAAATGAGATGCAATACATTAAGGAACAATCGAAGGGGGCTTCACATCTCTAAGTGCCTGAAAATTTCTATTTAGTAAGGATTCTTTGGCATTATGTAATCTAACAGACATAGGAACATAACCCCCTTCTCTATTCAAGCCTTTCTCCTCACATCCCTCCTCTTCATTCTTTCCAACCTTCCTCTTGTTCTTTTTTTTTATAGTTACATTTTGATGTCGAAATGAATTTATAGGGGTTATACTAGGAAATTCTATTGATATATTAAAAAATACTTGCATAGGGGATCCTACTGATACTCCTTATCCCTCCCTGTGAAACCCCATTTATTTCCAGACCCCTTACCAAGACTATCCTCCCTTCTTGGTCAGGTCTCAATAAAGCATTATCAATCAAAGGAGAAGGTATGGACTCCCCATTGGACTCGTGATTCAAAGGGGAAGCGAACCCCAAAGAATTATCATTAGAAAAATGGAACCCCTCATCCAAACCCTTATTTGATACTAAATTGTGCGATAGAGGTTGAGTGTCTCCATCCCTTTCCAGATCCCTAACCTCTGAGAGTTCTCTCCTATTCTTCCCATCTTCTAGAGGAAAAAATACCTTCCCCACTACGCCAAAATCAATGGATCTACCCTCCAATCTCCTATCAAAATATTTTTCAACTGATTTGATAAAACACAACTCTTTTGACGACAGATCTTCATAAGGAACATGGGATTCATCAGAGGACTTACCTTCATAGGAGTCTTCGTCAACTGCTCGCGAGGGGATATGAGTCATTGGAGAATGACAAGATACCATATTGGTTTCCAGTCTCTGGAATGTGGCTTCACGAAGGCCCTTAAAGTTTCGAACCGATACAGTATAGGGATTCCTTAGGTGTCTCGTGCTTCTACAGTTTAGACAACATAAATGAATCCCTTTGTTGTCTAGTCTTTGTTCCAATTCTTGATCTCCCCAACAAATGTTAACCTTATCTGAAAGGCCCTCTGTCGTATCAAATTCCATCAGAACCCTTGCAAGTCTCTTATCATCGAATCGAAACATCTCAGGATTAACATAAATGAACTTACCCAGATGGTTGGCAAGATTTATTATTAAGACCCTTGGACCAAAATTATAACGGAAAACCAAGTAGAAGCACCCGAGGTGTCTCTTGGTAATTATTACTTTTTAGGGTCAAAATGAACATTCCAACGCCAAAGAACCAATAATCCTTCCCTGATAACCCAGAAGCTTTCAAGGGTTTCCTGAGCATGTTCTTCTGAGAGAAAGATAAAATAGAACCACCCATTAGAAATCCATAAGATGTGTGGAGCATAATCGATTAATGACTTCCAGTTTTCCATTGTCTAGTTTGTCAATTCCACCCTATTCATCTTAACGTACCCCACACAACCCACTAAATCTCTTCTAGTTAATCCTTCGACCTTCTCCAACGTTAAATCACGACCAACTATAGAAAAAAATGTCACATCATATTTCAGTTTGAAGGCTTTGAGATTTCTTCTTGAATGCAGCCTCTCCCCTATGAGCCTTGGAGTCTATTAAAACCCCTGAAATTCCATTGGATCCCTTCTTTCAACTTTAAATCCCTCTATCTATGATGTCTTCTAAACAATTGCACATTCTTGAGTCGACAAACTAGCACAAGGGTTTTTTACTGACCCACAATGATCCCTTTTTTACCCAAATTCCCTTTCCAGTTGTCGGGTTCCTCTTGTTCACCTCTGTGTCCCAATAATTATCCTCCTTGTTTATGTCCTCTATCACCACATTACCCTTGGTTTGGAACCCAACTCCAAGTAAAAAAGTTTTTTTTTTTTTGACATTTTAAAAAGACAAAATAAAATCCAATAACCAGAGTAAAACCCAACTATTCCCAACTATGAAAAACAAAATAGTTCCCATTTTTTTTACAGTTGGTACAAGGCCAACCCAAAAACTTGGTTAGACTCCAAGTTAATTACAAAGACCCCATCTACTTCTAGTTTACTCCATTCTCATTCTCAATTTCACTTTGATTTTGATTTTCTTATTTGTTTTAGCTATAACCATTCTACATCTTAAATACACATTATTTATTAATATATATTTTTCAAATACAAAACATTATCAAATAAAATCAATTTGTAACAAGCCCGCACACGTGTTTCTCATTATCGATTCACTTGATATGCAGTCACGTGTTGTAAAAGAGGTCACGAGTTCAAATCACACCCGGGCTTACCCATCTCATGCTTGCGGGTTGTTGTGGGGCACCTAGGGGTATAATGGTAGCGGGAATGGATCCCCAGACCCCATATCACGCGAGTACCAAACCAGTTCCCAATTATTGATTCAACAAAAAAACCATTTATAACAAATAAAATAATTATAAAACAAATATCACCTAATAAAAAAATTACATTTTTCTTAATTATTTTAATTAAAGATGTCATAATTTAAAAAATAATAATTATATAAATATATAAATTAAAAGTTTAATCATATTCAAATTTAAGAAATACATTTTTATAGCATGTCATCCATTTTATTGAGATAAAAATATTATTATAAAAATAAAATATTTAATTCATGTCATTTATTGAGATAAAAATATTATTATAAAAATATTATATTTAATTGCATGTCATTTGATTTGAGTTTTTTTTTTTTTTTTTAATTATCATTTCAAATTGGATTAATAAAAATACAAATAAAAACATATAACATTGAAAATATATATATTTTTAATTAGACATATTAATTATAAAATAAACATAACTAAAAGATATTAAAATTTTAAAAAAAAAGTAATTAAGTACATTAATTTAAATAATAAAATATATATAAATAATATTCAAAGTACAAAACATAGATATGAAATAAAAAAAATACACATTTATAACATACATCATAAATATAGAGTATAAAATACACATTTATAACATACATCATAAATATGAAATTAAAAATATACTACATCATTCATGTTAATATTTTTTAAATTTCCCCACCGCGGTTGTTCATGAGATCGGGCTTGGGGAAGATGGTGCGGCACGTGGATAGGCCTTTCCACGCCTCACCACACTCTTAATATCTTTTCCATACACGTGCCTATCATGCGCACTCGACATCCTTCGTACCTGCACCCTCACGTCCTCCATTCGACGGCAACATTTTTTGCTTAGGAAGGTGGCTGGTACGATCTCTCAGGTCGGGGTTACTTCCTCCAAACACGGGACAATGATGAATCTAACAGGGGCAATGCGGGAGATGGATATGATCCTCTCTAGCATGCAAATTAATGATATCTCCTCTCTTGGCTATTTTGATCCACACATGCTCCATGGGAATGCCACCACTTGTTGCTCCTTCGAGCCTGGGGTGATTAACTTTCAGTTTTTGCGCTTTGCATGGTGGTGGGACTTCGGGGAAGGAGGGCGAATTATGTACGAGGTCATCACTCTCATGCTCCCTCATCCTTCAGACATCACTAGTAATAATGTCTATTTTCCTACTTTTGGTTTTCGGCTTCATCTCTGGTCTTGCTAGCTCATTACTCCTTCATGGACCGCATTTCCTTATGCTTTCATCGATGTTGCTACTCCTCCCTGTCACTCCATGGAGTATGCAGTACCTTCCCTAGCCTCTTTTGAGTCCCTTCCCTTGTTGTTAGCCCCCTCGCCCTTCAGCATGCCTCCCTGCAAATGCTCATGTGTTGTTTCTTCCCCTCCTGGGCCCAATAAGCAAAACTCAATGACTCCTCCCTTGCGCTTCCAGAGAATGATAGTGGATAAAAGCAAGCGCTTTAAATAGGTTTTTCCCAAACATATTCAGGCCACTATTCAAAATGCTGAAAAATAAGCAGGGTTGGATGGCTCATGCCTGGGTCCTGAGGAGATAAAAAAGGAGTTTCAAGACTTAATCCCTGACCCTTGCACCACCAGAGGCAGACTTTCCTTATATCAGAAATCGTTGGATTTACAATGGTCTCAAAAGTTTATTCTTGGAAGAACCCTTGTGGAAAAAGACGAGCAACACGAAGAAATCCTCCTCCAGCAGGATCAAATCATGAAGATCTTTCACAAAATCATGAACAACCAGGTTGAGCTAGCCAAGAAATTAGGCCTGAAGCTCGAGCCACATGAGCACCTTTTTGACTGAAATTGTTCATATCTTTTGTCTCTCTCTGCTTTCTTAAAAACTGCTTTTGTTTATGGTTTTTTATATGTTAATGGAGGAAACTTTCCAAAGACTTATCATGAATTCTCAGTCTTTCTAGTTCTATCTTGTTTCCTCTAGAGGGAGATGGCAAGTCTGACCTCCAAGTCTGTTTTTCCAGAAATGGGAAAGCTTGGTTTTGATGTAATTTATGTTCTTTCTTTATCGAAAGTAATAGAAGGACCTACCAGTTTACAAAGTATATATATTTAATGAAGTACAGAATTAAATTAATAAAATTATAAATAGATGAAATTAAAAGTTAATCATATTCAAAATATAAATCATAAATATGCATTTCATTTATTTTATTGAAATGTCATATTCGACATAAACTTGGAATAAAAAATAAAAAATACATGTTAAATACATACATCCTCCATTTTATTAAATATTTAAAATACAACACAAAAATAAATAAATAAATATCCATCTAAAGAAACCTTAATAGATTTGAATTTCGACGATTTCGAGTTTGATCTCGGTGATTTAAATTTGATCTCTGCGATTTGAACCTATGCGAACTCTGCGATTTGACGAGCTGAGTCAAACCTCTGTGATTTGTTTTCTCACGAGATGAATTTGATCACTGCAATTTTTCACCGGTCCATCCGATCTCTGTGATTTGACGAGTTGAGTCTTCCTCTGCGATTTGTTTACCTCTGTGATTTGTTGGGTTGAGTTTTACCCGGCGTGATTTCTCACGAGCTTATCTCTGCGAATTACCTTAGTGATTGTGTTTGATCTCTATGGGTGATTGCTTACGGAACTGCTCGCCTCGGGATATTGAATTCGCCAAGGTTTTGAACCGCTGGAAGAAACTCTCATGGTTATGTGAGCCGCAGGATATTGAATTCGCCAGGGTTTTGATCCGTTGGAAGAAACTCTCATGGTTATGTGAGCCGCAGGATATTGAATTCGCCAGGGTTTTTAAACTATAAAACGAAGGATTCCACATCGATCTGAACCAGGGTTGTTGGAATCCGATCTGGAACGGTTATATCAGGTGCATGCATTCCTTATCTTTTTTCTAATACATATCTATTGCTCATATATTTCTTTTTGTTTACAAGTATGAATAATTCACCGCATCTACCAAAGATTGTCAAAGGTAGACCTAGCACAATTACTTTATAGAGCCTTTATGAATATATAGAGTCATTAGAGAAATGTATAGAAGAAAGAGAAGTTAAGCTACAAACAGAGTTAGAATCCATGCGGGAAAATAAATTTACATCTCTTGAAGACAAGATCCAAAAACAATTAGAAAATAAAATAAAACTATTGGAGAATAAAATGGAGACAATGGAGATTAGATTACAGGTAATAGAAAAACAAAGCCAAGATATGAACCAAACATCCCAACAAGGAGATGATGATACTTCAGAAAGTCTTAAAATGAAGGACATGATTAAAGAACTAGAAGAAAAAGTTAATAACAATCTCACCCTAAATAGTGTGGCACGTAAATTAGATATCAAAACCATTAAAGAGGAAATGAAAAAAAATGATAGAATTAGACCATGAGAGTAACAAAAGGGTCTTGAACCTTATAATCTTCGGTTTGAAAGAGGAGGTAGATGAAGATACATTAACCATAGTCCAGACATAATTACATAATACATAGCAAATTGAAACAACATGTCTCACAGAAGCAACAAGGTTGGGGAAATTAACTAAGAATAAAGGAAGGCTGATCTAGATAAGGGTGAGCTCTACTGAACATAAGTATGGCAGAATTAGTAAAACCTCAAGTCTAAAAGGAACGGCGATATTTATAAATGAAGATCTCATTCCAGAAGATCAAGCAAAATTAAGAAAGGAGGTTCAAAAGGTCAAAGAAGCTAGGAAGGAAGGAAAATGGGCAATAATCGGAAATAGAAAAGTCGTTGTTTGAGATAGAAACCAAAAAAATAGTAATAAATAAAAATTCAACATGCTCCGGATTCTTTCTTGGAACTGTCGGGGATTTCCATGGAACAAAGGCCCCACGCTAAGTTGGATCTCGAATGAAGTTGATATTATATTTTTAGTTGAAACTTGGGAGCACAAAGAATCTAAGGTCACTAACATAGATGGCTTTGTACTTTGGCCAATCTGGAACAAGCGATCCTATCATAGAGGCATTGGGGGAATAGCTTGTTACATTGAATGATATTTCTAGCCTAAGGAATGAAGGTAATGTCCTCTTAATGGGTGACTTTAATGCTCGAACTTCAAGCAACCAAGCTATTCTTCTAAGCAATCATTCCAACCATAATCCTCTTTGGTTAGACGAAGACCTTACTCTAGCTGGAAGGCACAAAAGAAGCTTTGAAGATATAGGGGAATTCTGTTTGGGTCTGATCTAGTCAAGCTCTGTAGTGCTCAAGATATCATAATTTGCAATGGTCTAAAGAAGTGGCCCAATTCTAGTCATATGACCTGTATCCATGGGCTTGGTAGCAGCGTGGTAGACTATGTTTTTTCTGATATCCCTTTATACAACGAAATAATAAATTTCTACATCTTAAACGACCACAAGCCTGACTCAGATCATAGGCCTTTAATTGTAATTCTCAATTTTGTCATGCATAGAGATCCCATAGAAGATAATCCTCATAGCCAAAAAAACTTGATCTTTGATAGAAATAAAAATGAATTAAAAATAAGTTTGCTTCCTTTATCAAGTATAGACAACATAGAAAACCTCTATCATAATTTTACTACAACCCTCTCATATTCTATTAACAAGTTATCAATTGAAGTTTCAAGTAATAAAAGAAATAGCAAAACCAACCCTTGGTATGATAATGATTATAAAAGTGCGAGGAGAGAAATTAAGGAAGCTCTTGATGAGTCTCTTAAAATTGACAAGATAAAAATATACAAAGCCCTAACTAAAAGGGAAAAAATGCAACATATTCGTAAAAGACAAGAAAATCTCTTACACCTCTCTAAGGTGGCTCCTAAGAAATTCTGGTGGTAGATTCTAACTAGAAAAACTAAAGATAATAATAGAATGCTTTACACAACTGGAATTCCTATCTGAAAAAGATTTATGAATCCCCAAATGGCATAGATAACTTTGAAACCCTGCTCACAGTGGAAGAAGTTTTCTCATTAGAAGACATAGATTTTGGGGTTAAGTGTTTGGAAAATGGAAAAGATAAGGACATTGAAGGTTACTAGGCAGAAATATTAAAAATTGGGGGTCATGTCCTCATCCCTCACATCCACAAGCTATTCAATCAAGTGGTCAAGCAAGGGTTCCCTAAACCGTGGACTCAGAGCCTCATTATCCCTATTTTCAAAAGTGGGGATACAAATAACCCCTCTAATTATCGAGCAATTATGATTAGCCCTCTCTTAGCCAAGTTATATGGTATTGTTTTGGAAAAGAAGATCAACATAGGTTATAACTATTAGTAATATTAATTAATTATTGAATATAATTATGAAGAGAAACGTCTCTTCAATAATTGATGGTCAAGCCATATTTAAGGCAGTCATATCCATTGTAATTAATCATTCGTTCAATTTTATATTTTTATAAATTATTATTCCGAAGATGGAACATCTTCCTCCTTAAAATTATTATTCTTTAGGTCCTTATTTTATAAATATAGATAATACAACTCTATTTCTTTCAAAATTTTACTTTATTTAATTTATAAAATATAAATAACAATTTTGTTTTTTTCAAAGATTTTATTATTTTAAATTAATTATTTAACTAATTTCAAATATTTAACCAATTTAAATACAATATATAACATAAATATATGTGTATAATTATTATACACAAACATAAGACAACCTAATTAAACACAATACAAAGAGAAACACAAAATTTAAATTTAAATTTGATCTTGGTAAAACATCAATTTTATATTGTATTAGATTTTAAAATGTAATTCTTATAATAGAATTGATTTTATATACACTAATAAATTACATTTTCTCTCAAGATATTGTGGGGTTGTTTTTCTGTAGCCTCTCTTTTTCTGTGTTTTTCTTCTAGCTTCCCCTTTTCTGTGTTTTTTCGCTAGCCTCTCTGATACCTTGAGTTTCTCTTACGTGTAATTTTCTTTGCAGGTTAATAGAATATTGTTATGAAACTTTTAAAAAACTATAACAATTAATAATCAATTTTGAAAGTGTAATAAAAATGTTGTAAATACATTGTTTATGATAAAATTGTTTTTTATTTAATTAAATAAACAAATTATAGGTTAATAATCAATTTTATATTATAATAGTTTTAAAAGTGTAATGCTCATTATAAAATTGTTTTTATATAGAAAAATGTTGTAAATACATGGTTTAGGATAAAATTGTTTTTATTTAATTAATTAAATAAACTACAAATTAACAACTATAAATTATTTAAAAATCAAAATGATGTTTAAAAATCAAAATTACAAATTTTTCTACATTATAATTTTAATAAAAATTTGAAATTTGAAAGCTGAAACCTACTTGAAAAGTAGACTTCTCGAAGATAGCTTTACCATTGAGAAATAACAAAGACAAGCCCTTTCTTAAAAAAAATATTTAATACAGTTTATGAATATATATATATATATATAAGTTTTTAGTATTAAAAACAAAATAATATAATTTACAATTTAAAATATGAGATTACATTTATTTTTTCAAAATATTCTTCTTATTTTTGAATTCTCCATCTTCTTTTAAATGAACTACTCCTTATGAAAGCATCATCCATTCAACTAAACATTAATTAATAGATTAATATTATTTTAAAAATAATATATAATAAAATAAAACTAAAATATATTAATCTAAAATAAATTAAAACTTATACATAAAAAACAACTTATGCATTAAAAAAAAAACAGTCAATTATACTTCTATGTATGCCAAATACATTGAAAGGAAAACTAAGATAGCTCATATACAACTAGGCATGTCATTTACAACTAGGCGTGTCATTCTCAATATTCATGGTTCAAATTATTTTACTATTTCAGAAAGAACAAAAATATTACATAAGTGTTCAGTATGTTATATTGAATTGCTAGGAATCTTTTTGTGAAATCAATATATATAATAAATAAAAACTTTATGTCATAACCATGTTTACATATTGTCACGTTCCCAAGTCTCCGACCGACTAAGAGGACGCGACCACCATTACTTAAACCACCTGGGCTAAGAGCCCCCATGAACATGTACATGCATAAAACTGCTAAAACAAAATGCATTGAAGTAAAACATGCACAAATGCCATCGTTTATCATACACAGCTATAGTTAATTTATCAAGCACAGGGGAATCAACATGCATTCACACAAGCATTCATTTAACATGTTCATGATTTTCATTAACAGAAAAATATGGTTGCAGAGGTAAAATGGACAAGATCACTTATCTTATGATGAACTCGTTCCGCACCCAGCTACGTTGCTGCAACGTTCCACCCAATCATAGGCCAGCGTGCTCCTTAATCTCTCAGCAGCGCTGCCACCCCCGAGCTGGGCATGATTCTTCAAGGAATAAGGGAACTAGCAGGCTTACACATAGCCAAGGGTATACAAAACACAGCCAAGCCAACACAGTTGGGTTTATCAGGCCATCAAGGAGTTGGGGAAAGGCTCAATGCTAAGCTGGTGAGCTCATTACAGAGCCAAGAACACCTACACCAGAACTAGCCTGACTTGTAAGACACCCACACACACCCAACACAAAGAATCAGTCCCTTCTCTGCTACACAGTCCCTCAGGCCCTGCATTCCCTTCCAGTGCTATTCAGGGGTTGTGGAGAAGAAAACCAGCCCTCTAGCTTTGTTTGTGTGGTTTCCAACCACCATGTTTGTCAAGCAAAACTAAGCGCCCATCCCTGCTCCCTACACAGTCCGAAGACCAACCATTGCACTTAGGCAATCAATCAGCTGATATAGCTTAAGACAGGGAAGACAAATTCTGGGTCATTCTTGGCCCTATCGTGGCCAAAATGACTCTCAAGCGAATTTACAATAGTCCCAGACGCACCAAATGAACGTGGGAAAATAACCCTCCCAAAACCATAAACAGTGAGCACCGCTCACAACGTGGGGAAATGGTTCCAAACGGTCTATGCATGAGGAAGCCTTGCAACAGACACCCAAACATAAAGAAGCCACAACAATCACAACAGCCTTGAGAAGGACAGCGACCACCGTGACCCACAGGAAGAACAACAATTCCAACTTCAACATTAAAATGATAGGAAACAATTACACAACCATACCAGTCTGTGAGACAACCGAAAACGTGAATGGCCCTTCACAGTCACTTCGTGGATGGAAGAGCACGGCTCTCAGCTCGCTGCATCAATCCAAAAACCAGGAAAATTCATGTGCGTGAGGCACATGAACAGACATCGGTCCTACGCGAAGATGAACAACGCGTGGATGAACAACAATGGAGAATGTCGATCTGAAGTGCGTGAGAGCTTCAACACTATCGTGGGGAGAATGGTATCCTTCGTGGGTGATCGCAATAGTTTTTCCTGGGCATAGTGGAGTCAACCGTGGTGGAGTGTGCGTGTGGGTGAGGACTGATAGTCTTGCCACCCCACTCCCAAAGATAATAACTGCCTCAACCACCACCAGCCATTCTTCAATGAAAGTGGTTGGGTAGAGCAAGGAAAGAAGACACATGGGTATTTTCCCTCATTGGCCCAAGGTTTGACAATTTCCCCCTCATCCTTATCCTTGTAAAAATCATGCCCCTTTCTCATTTTAGTTGCCGCAAACGTAGCTGGTCGGGTTCATTTAATTAATTATAGATGCATATTTACATGATGACAAACATAATATATACCGCATGCCTCGATATACCATCGGTGACAAATTTAAATCCAAAACATAGCATAACCGATCAATGGTGGAGCCTTGGCCTTTAACTCCACACCATGATCATTACAATATATACATCATATACATCTAATGCAACGGGGTCAAAACCGGGGCATTACACATATATAATTATAAAACACAATTTCATCAAATCATTATAACTACTTTTTAATTAAGTAAACAAAAAATATTTATTAAAAAAACAATATAAAACAAAATGATAAATAATATAACCTAGCAACTAGCAACAAGTTAAACTTGAATACTTTTCCAAAAACACTTAATTTCTATTTATTATTCACCGAATTTTCTTGACCCTTTAAATCTATTTTAATTTTTATATTATTTATTTATTAAAAAAATAAAATTCAAAAAAAACTACTGATTTATTATTTCATTAATAAATAAATATCTCTAAAATAAAATTATGCAATTTCAACCATTCAAAACTATAATTTCAAAAAAATTCAAAAAATTCTCAAAATTCAAAGAGATCTCAAATTTTATTAAGTTCAATATCCATATTCTCTCTTCTCTTCTTTTTCACTTATCTATAAATCCCTCTTCTGTTTAGATGCCCCGCATCTCGTTTCCGTTTTCTTCTTCTAAGCAAAATAAATAATAATCCTTTTATTTGCAATTTGATAAACAATAAGACTTTCATTTCCAAAGGTTAATGATATTTAAATCGCTTTCTTCTCCATGTCGGAAGCTAGTTATTTTCAGGTTGGTCAACCCTTAAATAACTTGCAAAGGATCCTTTTATTACGGATCATTCCTTTATAAATACAAAGATAAAAAAAAATGAATTACCAAACAAGTAAGTTCCTTGATAAGGGTGCAAAATAAGATTTGATAAATTTTAATTTGGAAACTGGATGAAAGAGAGGAAGATGTTCAAGCTATTCTTCGACGGGGCTTCAAAAAAATACAAGAATGACAGAAGGTGGAAGAGTCATCATATATCCTGAGGAGAAAACAAAAGTGGAATATTTATGGAATATAAGAACAGACTCCAACAACATGCCGGAAGCCTACAGGTTATGGCAAGGAATAAGTCAAAGTCAAAATTTAAGGTTGGCTAGACTTATAAAAAGAATCAAGTCTGCGTCGAAGACATTTCGTTGGTTAAAGTTCTGCCATATTCTCCGTTCTGCCATATTCTCCGCGAGTTAAATGATTTGGCAGCTTGGGCTGCTAATAAGTCTATGGCATTAAGCAAAAATGAGCTCTTGGTAAACCTTCTTTTGTCCTAAGAGTTACCTCATTAAGAAGCAAGCTTTTAAATAATGTTTAAGAAGCAAGCTTTTAAATAATGTTTGTTGACTAATTGTCTAAAGAATAGCTTGGGCTTTTGGTAGTAGCAGCTCCTGAAAATATGATTTCTCTATAAATCATATTGTTGTTTTTCTGCTACCAAAAGAAATTATGAGAAAAGAAATTATTTCTAAAGAAATTTAACCAATACATTATATGCAATTTAATTAATATAAAAGTAAAGATATATGAGAAAATAGTATTAATTTAAGCAATCACTGGTATCAAAGGCAAAGTTTCAAGAAATTTTTCATTTTATAGAATAATAAAACACCGTCATGGGCTAGTGTTAAAATTGAACTTATGTACAATAAGTGGTTATGTGTTCTCCTTCTCCATTTAATTTAAATGTTAAAGAGATTAGTGATATACGATGAGTTAGAGAAAAGAAATTTAATAATTTCTAATAAAATATAGTTTATTTTTCACTTAATAAATGTGATAATTTTTAATATTAAATTTGTTTACATGATTTTTTATGATCCAAATCATAATTATATATCATAATCAAGTTATTATTCTTTTTATTTTGATCTTCACAATTAAATTCCACCAAAATTGGTTCAAAATATTATTATTCCTTCCCTCATAAATAAAGGGAATATGGGTATTTATTGCAACATAACCCATTCTCTCAAAAATGACCAAAATACCCTAAATTAAGAATGGGTCAAAAATCATGGACAATTACCATACACTATCAAAAACCATGGACCAATATCATGGGCAAGAAAATCTTGGATCATCCTATAAATACATTATGAAGGTCTCCCCACAAACATTCCTAAACTTTTTCACTTTCCATTCCACGGTTCCAGAACCTTACATTCCCAAGCCTTTCACCACACCATCCCAGGTTGCACGTTGACTTTCTAACCCTTAATTTGGTTTCTGGTGACAACCCTTGTTGGAGAAAATCGAAGAACCGGATTGTGGGAGCTGTACCACATCCTCAAACTGGGTTCCGTTTTACTAGTTAAAACATAAAATAAAAATAAAAATAAAAAATATTTGTTGCTTGTTTGGTATTGGTCCATTGTTTTTCATAGTGTATGGTATTTGTCCATGGTTTTTAACTTATTCTCATTTTAGGGTTTTTTGGTTTTTTTTTTTAGAATGAAGATTATGTTGCAATAAATACCCATCTTCCCGTATTTATTAGGAAATGAATAATGATGTTTTAGACCAATTTTGGTGGAATTTAATTGTGAATGTCAAAATAAAGAGAATAATGGTGAAATTATGATGCATAATTATAATTTGAACCCTAAAAAAACTATATAAACAATTTTAAATGTTGACAATAAGTTTAAAATTTTTATGACGCTTTTTCTTTACACTTCGGATTTTGAAACTAATAATAAACATTATCTCCTTTTATTATGCCATATTTGTGCCATATTTTTTTTTTTTTTGTTGGTAATCCAATTTATCTCCTCTATTGTTGGTTTATGATAATAGTTTGTGAGAGATCCATGTTTTGTATTACATGTATGTGCCAACAATAAGAGAAAAAGACCATTTGTCAAATTAGTAATTTATATGATAATTAGCATGGATCACCAGCATTGGACTTAAACCTTTCAAAGGATATCTACACGGCTAATAAGGTCATATATTGTAGGCTAACTACTACAAATGGATAATCAAGTTTGATGAAACCATTTTTGCTCCATTTTTACTTAACTTTTTCTATGAAAAAAATAAATAAATGTTTTTAAAAAGATAATTGTATATGTATGTTTGATTATGATTATTAGATTTAATATACAACCATCATAAATTCATCCTAAATATGGATTTATCAAATGCTTTACTTCTTCACTAAAATGATGATCCAAATTCTATCAATATTATACACCATTTTTATCCTTCTTAATAGCTTCTTTGAACTCATAAGATCACAGTAGAAAAAGATGACCTCTTCTCTTTTTAAAGAAGGGCAAACAATAACCAGCCTGCTGCAAGCCATTTAATACGGCCGCCACAGGCATGTCCCCCCTTAGATCTCAAGCTGCTTAAGATCCAACGAGGAACATGCGTGCTACTGCCACATTAAATGGCCCACAACAAGCTAGTTATTATTAACCCTAAAGAAAAAGTTTTGTTATCTACACAATTTGTGCTAACTATCAGCCTTGAAATCTTCCATAACTACAATAATAAACAAAATTACCATCTTCATAAATGGATTCAATTTTTATGCCTTTCCTCCCATCGTTGACATCTACATGAATGGATTCAATTTTTATGCCTGTCCTCCCATCGTTGAGTTCATATAAACATCAACTACTTATTAATGATTATCATTCCCAATTCTATTGTGTTGTTATTCATGGAAACATGTGCTTCTATAATTCTCACTCATTATATTTAAGGTTATGGTGGAATTATTCTTGTGGATTCTAATCATCTCAACTTTTTCCTATAATATACTCTTGGTTTCGTTTAAAATTTTAAATTCAATCTTAGGATTGGAAAAAATATTTTTTACTATTTGGAATAATGTTGTTGTTATGAACTTGAAAAATTATTTTGACTTTTTTTCTTCATTCCCTATTATGATTTGATAAATGTGTTAGATCTGCAAAATCCATGTATGCATATTGTTTTCCTTATTCTTTTAAATATTGAGTTGTTGATGAAAATTATAATATGTTTTTATCACATACTTTGGTTCTACTCTTTGTAAAATTTTATATAATTTTCCTTCTTACTTATAAGAAGGTTTTTATTTTGTCTCTATCTACAAAATTTTGAATAATAATTTGAATAATTTCTCCAGTTATTAACTCCATTAGCATGTAACAAAAACATAATTTTCCTTTCCACAAATTTCTTTCTTGAAATTAATTCACCTTATGTCCTTCTTGTGAAAAAGCAATTAAGTAATGAAATTTAACTTGTAATACCCGAGATTCCCTTGAGTTTGATTCTTTCTTCGCTTTTCTCTTCAAGTGTTAAGAAAACTTTGGATGCTTCAAGGTGTGCTTCTTTGTTCTTAGAGTTTGTTTTTTCTAAACAAGAATTACTCCACTTCCATTAAATGATAGTTTGTGTTTTAGTTGATATGACAATTAACTTTAATTGCTTTTTTGAAAATAATCTTTTTTTTCTTTTTTCACTTTCATTTTTGCTTTGAGTAGAAATGACATTTTTGTTAACATCACTCAAAGTTACTCTAATATAATTTCTTCATTAATTAACACTTTATCAACTTAACAATATTGTGGTTATTGGCTTCTTATCCATTGACCATTGTTTCACATGCATCTTGCATCACATCTTCATGAAATTATTTAAGTGATTATTCCTTAAAAATGGTACATCTTTTGTGGGTGCAGCTTTTGAAGGTCTTAATGAAATAATCATGAAATGAGTGTTTTTATAGAATGTAGAGGTTAGTGTCTTCTACTGCACAATATACTTTCTTTTTAAACGATTAAGAATTGAAAAGGTTATGGAAAAAACACTAACAACATGGTTTTTGAGTTACGGAGTTAGGATACAATAGAAATTGAAAATAAAATAGAAAAATATAATAATTTTTAATAAAAATTACATATTTAGAATATGAAGAAAAAAATGTTATTTATGTTTAAGATATTGTCAAAAATGATTGTGTATCATACTATAACGAGTGCGTAAACAACGACTTCTTCAAAAACTGGAAGAAATGCCCAATTAGCTATCGTTTTTCATATACCATAGCACAAGTTTGGTATTACTGAAACAAACTCCAAACTAGACACATATGACTATTGATGACATGCGAGCAAGTGAATTGGCATGTTTAAATTCAAATTACATTTTCTACCCTTATAGAATTGGAAAATGCGTGCACATTATAGAACTACAAAACACGCACCAGTTATGTAGTTTTATAACGTGTGCGTGTTATGTGGAGCAAAAAATCTAGCACTATATGCAAGACATCAAATGTATGGTTAATAGTTGAGAGGGGGTGTGGAAGGGTCAAGGGCGTAGGAGGATGTTGGAAGTTCAGGTGGGGATGATTAATAGTTAACAGGGGGTGGGGAAGGGTCAAGGGCCTAAGAAGATGTTGGAAGTTCAAGTGGGGATGGTTAATAGTTGAGAGGGGGTGGATAAGGGTTAAGGGCCTAGGAGGATGTTGTAAATTCAAGTGGAGAAAGATTAATAGAATGGGAATGTGATGGGTTACAAGGGTGAAGGAGAGTGGGGATTGGGAACCCTATTAGGAGGAGAAGAAGTGTTGAAGACGTATAGGTTAGAAGGAGTACGCAATACTTTAGTGGCGAAGGGGGATAAGGTGAGGGGAGGAAGTGGGTGATGGCTTGATGAGAGAGAGGATTGGTGAATGGAAATGTAGATATGGAGTATTAGAAGAGGAATAGGGTGTGTTGGGGGAGAGGCGAAGGAGGGGGAAATTGAAGAGAGGGGAATGAGATGCGATAAAATAGAGAATAGGGGTCATAATGAGGTAGGGGGTTGAAGAGAAGGGATAAGTTGAAAACATAGAGAAAGAGAGAGAGGGGCAGGAGTGGGAGTGAGGGAGGGATGGAGATAGAGTGAAGGAAAGAGATAGTGAGGGAGGGATAGAAGGTGTGTGTGTGTGTGTGTGAGGGGGGGTACACACAAGGGAAAAAAGGGGCAGGGACACACATGCATAGGGATACCTAGAGAGAGAGAGAGAGAGAGATCGTGTCAAAGACAGAGGGTGGAGGGTTAAGCGATGGAGAGAGAGGGAGGTTGTGAGAGAAAGAAACATGAAGAGGGAGGGTGAAAAGAGATAGGGAGGGAGGGATACAAGTTGAGACAGAGAGAGGATAGGTTAGAGGAATAATGGTATGGAGGGCTGGTAATTAAGGGAGAAGGGAGGGAGAGATTGATCGAGGGAGGAATACTGAGGGAGGTAAATAGAAGGTAGAGAGAGAGGGAGAGACAGAGGGAGTTTGTGAGAGAGGGGGGCACACACACAGATTGTGTAGAAGAGAAGGGTATGGGTGAGTGATAAAGGGAGGGGGAGGGGTGAGTGATAAAGGGAGTGATGATGGGAAGGATATTGAGGGAGGTATAGATAAGGTGGAGAGAGATTATGAAATATGGGAAGTGAGGGAGGGACACACACACACATAAAGATAGAGAGAGAGGGACGAGTGACACGCACACACGGATTGTGTGGGAGAGAGAGAGGGAGGGATGAGCGACAAAGAGAGGGGGGAGGGGTGAATGATAAAGAGCGTGATATGGAGGGAGGGATAGTTAGGGAGGTATATAGAAGGTGGAGAGAGGGTATGAGAGAGGGGGGTGAGGGAGTGACACACACATAAATATAGATAGAGAGAAGGGGGAGGGACACACACACACATAGAGAGAGAGGGGGGGGGGGGGAGAAACAACGAGAGAGGGGGGGGGGGGGAGAAACAACGAGAGAGGGGGGGGGGGGGAGAAACAACGAGAGAGGGGGGGGGGGGGAGAAACAACGAGAGAGGGGGGGGGGGGGAGAAACAAGGAGAGAGGGGGGAGGGGGGACCAATAGAGAGAGAGTGATGTAGGGAGGTATAGTGAGGGAGGTATAAATAAGGTGGAGATAGGTTCTGAGAGATGGGGAGTGAGGGAGGGACACACACATACATAAAGAGAGAGAGAGAGAGGGAGAGAGGGAGGTTGTGAGAGAGTGGGGGGGGAAACACACACACACACACATAGAGATAGAGAGAGATGAAAATACAAAGGCAGGGAGGGCCAATCAGTAAGGCATAGATGCATAGTGAATAAGGCCCATGCGTAGCCATAGATGCAAAAAATATTCTCTAGGGATCAAGTCTTCGATTTCCTCCGTTGACCATGTTGAGGCCTTAATACCCATATCTAATGCTCAAAACCACTTAAAGGCATGCGCATATTTTCTTGGAGACCAAGAATTCATTGAGTAGGTCATGTGTGGTGCTTCAAGGAATTGTTCATTAACATGGGTGCCTCAAATATTCGATTATGGACTAAGGCACAAGAATATTCCCTCAATCATATCTCGAAGGTCCCATATTTGCCGTTGAAAACCACCTAATTCCACTAACATCCATATCCATAGTCCAAATATACCTATGAGATGCCATGTGTGATTTTTTTAAGGCATCCTTCCTATCCCTAGATTCCTAGAAGCTTTAGTTAGGGCTTAAGGCCATAGTTTCCTCCCCTAACCACGTCCATGGCCTTAAGATGCATACTTAGTGCTCAACAAATGATGATGCCATGCATATCCCCATTAAGATTCAAAGGATTCACTTTCAACTTCATGTGTGGTGGTTGGAGGCATCAATTTTGGCCCTAAATGGTTAACAACTTCCTTTAAGGCCTAAGGACCAAGTGTTTCCCCCACCCATGTCAAGGCGCCTAATATCTGTACCCAGTGGCTAAAAATGTTCTAATGACACTAGTATCCCCATTTCAAGGTAAATGATACCATGTAAGGCTCTATTGAGGATGTTCAACACATCATTCTTGGCTCTAGATGCCTAGAAGCATCTTTCAGGGGCTAATGCCTAGGTTTCATCCCCTTATTATGTCTAAGGTACCAAGACACATACATAGTACTTAGAAACCCCTAATGGTTCCCATATCCCCGTTCAAATCAAAACTATAAACTTTAGAGGTCAACTATGGTGATTCAAGGTGTCGTTCATGGACTGTGGGCCATAAATGCTGGTTTACAACCTAAAATTGAAACTTTATGTACCAACCATGATTAACACCTTATCTTCCATATCTAATGCTAAAAAAATCCTAATCATGGCCATATCCCGACTTAAAGGTTGAGGATTCCCTTAAGAGATCATGTGTGTTTGTTCGAGGTGTTGTTCTTGGTCTTATATGTCTATAGGGTTCCTTTAGGGCCTAAGGACTAGGTTTCCTCCCTCAACCATGTCTACGTATATGTTCCTAGTGCTAAGAGAATTCTAATGCATTGCGTATTCTCTCTTAGATGCAAAATATTACATACGGAGGTCCTATGTACAGGTTCGGTGCCTTGTTCATGGACCTCAAGCCTTAAAAACTACCTTTTGGGCATACGCCTTGAGTTTCTTCCCCCAAGCATGGTCAAGGGACTATGACCCATACTTGGTTCTTAAAGCCTCCTAATGGTGTCCATATTACAACACAAAGAAAAATTATGCTCTTGGGAGGTTAGACATGGTTGTTTGAGATGTTGTTCTTGATGATGATAAAATATTACTATAGGTCCTAAGTCTTGGTGATGCAAACTATTATTTTTTTCATTTCCCAAGCCATGCACTAAAACCATTTTTTGTGTTCTCCATAACGCGTGCGTGTTTTGTAACTATAAAACGTGTGCGCATTTTGTAACTATAAAATGTGTGTGTGTGTTTTGCTTAGCCTAACCTATGTGTCATATGACATGTCGGGCTCGAGCTTAACCAAACCAAGCATTACATAATGCAAGCGCATTGTATTTTTATGTATCGTGAACATGTTTCCTAAAAGTAGGATTGCATCTAAAAGGTCCCTCATCTTCTTACACACACCCATTAACAACAATTTTTAAATATCCATTTATTTAAATTACTATTGGTCCTCAAAAGCTGACGTTTGCCTCATTTTGTATTGCCCACTCCCTACAACGCGTCGGCATCAACTTATTTAAATGCAGTCTAAGCTTTCACATTATTCCAAGTCCGCAGCACCAGACTATTCCTTTTCTTCGGTGTTTCTTTCAATCCAGGGGTCATCCAAGAAAGTTGAGGCTGCAATACACACCATCAATTGCACGTATGCCTTTGTTCGTGAGGTAGAGTTGATGTGTGGTTGGCATGCAGCTTAGCATGTCTCGTTTCCAAGGCATGTGGTTCAAAGGATGCCGAGTATCGAAACAATAACTCATATTTTCTAAGTTGTCCAGCTCAAATAACTTAGACGAAATTTCTCCAATGAGGGCCCCGTTGTTGTGAAATGTGAGACTCTGCATAGGCTTGCTCAAATTCCTCCAACCTCGAGAAGGCATTAACTGTAGAACCCAATTGAAGCACATGTAGAATGAGAGATTTTTCAGCTAGCTCAAGCTGAAGAACGCAAGATGAATGTTGGCACTCTCGCTGGATTTCAACGAGTTATCATAAATATCCCCAAGATTCAATACTCTAACGAACCAAAAATCCCCAAATCAATCACATGAAAATCCCTAAATGGGTGTGGAACCACATGGACTTGGATAAATCTGAGTCTTATTCCAATTGCTTCCTACTAGGGAACCCAATACTCAAAACAAGGTTTATTTCTCTTATTGAAGCATTGGAAGAGACGTTGTTGGCTCTTAAACTTTGTTGTTGTCAAACCCAAAACGTAGAACATAGAACACAATAAGAAAATATAGAAAAGATGTACAACACCATGATTTCTCCATTTGATTCTTTGCTATGTGAAGAACTTTGACAAGTTATTTCCAAGCAAAATGACCAGGCTGGTTTGTTCATGTTATGGTATAAACCATCCTACTATAACCACAATATTCGCACGAAGGATTCCATACACGAGAGAAAAGTGGGTGTTTAATGACAGTATAGGAATGAAAATCATAGCAGCTTTCACAAGGATATATTGTTCCTTTATTAATCGTTTCAGAGCCACCAGTGGGCTCTCTAATCAGTGGTGTATAAATAAGGGCTCTTCTTTATATTGTTTTGTTTTGATTTATAGTTAACATGTATTATTAATTGGGGTGTTTTGTGTGCAAGGTTTGAGTCTTCTTCCTGGCTATCAAATCCTTGACGTTTTCTTCAGGTAAGGTTAAATGCGGTGATGACTATCTTTCTGTCTCTATTTCTTACATGTTCTTGTCGTCACTTTTACTGTAATAGTTTCCTTTCATATGTGGTGTGACTCCAATGCATTTGTTGCAATTATCATGGCCTGGATCAATCACTGCTTCACAAGGAATAACATTTTCTACTACACATTGCTCATTTTTACCTTTTCCATACAATTCCCTTTCAAGCATGTGGTGGGTTGGCACTCCAGGGAACCTATGGTGCCAATATGAGGACATGGTCCACGCTCTCCATGTGTGAAATATTATGCCTGAATAGTAGATCCAAATAAAAAGCACTGCAATCAAAGCATATGTACAAGTAATCCTCTACGTATTTTTCTTCAATACTTCCAATCTTCGCCTTTTAGGTATATAAGACAATGTATTTTTCTTCCTGTGTGCATTAAGTTATAACTACTATGCTCTAACATTTAAACTATCCAACAATTTCTTATCATACAAATGAACAAGTTTTTGGTTATCTCAGTTTTGTTTCTTTCATGATGAGCAACAAGAACTAGGATTCAAGGACTACTATCTCCAATGAATTTACAATCCTAAGAAACTTCACTTCCACCTCAAAGAATCTGTCCAATCCGACTACGTGATCTGTGTGGAATCTTAAGCCAAAGAGTTGCATCTCAATTTCCAATCCCACTAGGATTTCCTCGACCGCAACGTCGGGACCACACAACCTAGCAAGGCATGTTGCAAGTCTTGATGGTTGCATGGAGAACTTCCCAAGAAACCGTACCTCCAAATCGATGATCTGTGACTAGAAGCTCCTGCTCTTCATCAAGGTTGCAAATAAACTCCAAGGATGCCAAAACAAATATGTATTTTTTTAATAAATTTATTAAATTTAAAAAAATATAATGTATGCATATTTTTTATCTATTTATTATATATATATAAACTTATTTTTCTTTACAAAATCTCAGTTGAATGAGGGAATCTTTTTGGTTAAATATGTCCATTATATTATTATAATGATTTTGTTATTTTATTGTTGCTTAGCTCCGTAAAAATTTTAAAACAACGTCCAAAGTCTAAAAGACTATTATACTATTACAATACCCTACTTCAATTTTTTTTTAAATGGAGATTTTGATGCTCAGTTAATGTCTAAGATTTAGCAAAAAATCAAATGGTTACGCCAACTGTTTAATGTGATCTAAATTTGTATTATGTCGGTAAATATAATGTCTGAAATACCTAAGATGGTTGTTTTTTTGGGTGAATTGTGTAGAGATTGATTATTTCCTGATCAGTAAAGTATTTTTTCTAATGATAAATTATAAAGAAAGGAAATAAAAATAAGTTTTATTACTTTTATATAAATCAAAGTTAGTTTTGATGCCGACATCATCATTATCATTATACCCTAAGTGTAAGTTCAAACTACAATCACTATCACGTTTAAAAGTTTGAATAGAAAGGTTGCATAGCCTGCACTCCTAAATAAGAATCTCATGAATGGTGCCCAACAGAAAACCTGTCGGGACTAATCCCAAACTCTGTCTTAAACATTTTAATGATAAAGAATTGAACGTCGCATGAATTCATAAGTCTCATGCATGAAAAAATTATGGAATCACTTCAAATGAACATGAAACATGCAGGATTTATATAAATGAAACCTGCAGCATTTTTATATTGTCAAAAGCTTCTCAAGTATTCCAAGACAACAATGTTGAGCACCATTTTCCCTTTGTAATGAGCAAGTAGCTTACCTTGATTGTTTCTTACCTTTGCTTTTAAGGATTAAGAAATTCTAGTTTTTATAAGATTTATAAAAAAAATATGTTAATTTAGTGAAGTGATATTAGTAGAAAACTCAGTTGCCAATGAACTAGCTTCTCAGTTTGCTTTAGTTGAGGTAAAAAAAAATGTTGATGGGATATTGTGGAAGTACCTAATACCACTAAATAAAACCGAAGTGGAGTAAAAAATTGCAAATTATGGTCAAACTCCCTTGAAAAAGAATCGCACGACATCCAAACCCATGATCGAGGCCAAAGTTTCTTCCTTATAATCAAGGAACATGTGGTAACTGCTTCGAATTTTCCAGTCAAGTACGGCCTCTAACTTGCACCTGTTGATTCTTTTATGAAACCTTCGAGCAACTTCCAATTTGTAGCGCTACATCTTATAGAGCTCAGATCTCAAATGGTGATAGGGATTGATCAAAATTGACTGTGTATGAAGTTTGACTACCAATGGGTGTGTGCAAGAAGTTGAGGGACCTTTTAGATGCAATGCTACTTTTAGGAAACACGTTCATGATACAAAAAAACACAACGCACTCGCGTTATGTAATTCTTGGTTTGGTTAAGGTCGAGCCTGACATGTCATATGACACGTAGGTTAGGTTGAGCAAAATGTGCACGCGTTTTATAGTTACAAAATGCGTACGCATTATGGAGAAGCAAAACGCGTACGTGTTATGAAGAAGCAAAATGCGCACGCGTTTTATAGTTACAAAATGCGTACGCGTTATGGAGAAGCAAAACGCGCACGCGTTATGGAGAACCACAAAAAATGGTTTTACTGCATGGCTAGGGAAATGACTAAAAACAATAGTTTTCATCATCAAGACTTAGGACCTATAGTAATATTTTAGTATTATCAAGAACAACATCTCAAACAACCATGCCTAACCTACCAATAGTATAATTTTTCTTTGTGTTGTAATGTGGATGCTATTAGGAGGTTTTAAGAACTAAGTATGGGTCATAGTCCCTTGACCATGCTTGAGGGAGGAAACTCAAGACTTATGTCCTAAAGGTAGCTTTTAAGGCTTTAGGTCCATGAACAATGCATCGAACCTGCACATAGGACCTTCACATGTGATATTTTGCATCTAAGAGAGAATATGCGGTACATTAGAGTTTTCTTAGCGCTAGAAACATATACATAGACATAGTTGATGGAGGAAACCTTGCAAAGGAATCCTATATAGATATAGGGCCAAGAAAAACACCCCAAACAAACACACATGATCTCTTGAGGGTATCCTCAACCTTTAAGTTGGGATATGGCCATTATTAGGATTTTTTTAGCATTAGATATGGAGGATAAGGTGTTAATCATGGTTGGTACATAGAGCTTTAAGTTTAGGTTGTAAACCATATTTTAGGGCTCAAGGTCCATGAACGACACCTTGAATCACCATAGATGACCTCTCATGTTGATAGTATTGTTTTGAATGGGGATATGGGAACCATTAGGGGTTTTAATACTATGTATGTGTCTTAAGACCTTAGACATAATAAGGGAGGAAACCTAGGCCTTAGACCCTTAAAGATGCTTCTATCCATCTAGAGCCAAGAATGATGTGTTGAACAACCTCAATAGATCCTTCCATGGTTTCATTTACCTTGAAATGGGGATATTAGTGCCATTAGAACATTTTTAGCAATAAGTATAGATATTAGGCCCCTTCACATGGGTGGGGGGAACACTTTGTCCTTAGGCCTTAAACGACATTGTTAACCATTTAGGGCCAAAATTGATTCCTCCAACCACCACACATGACGTTGCAAGTGAATCATTTGAATCTTAATCGGGATATGCATGCCATCATCATTTGTTGAGCACTAGGTATGCATCTGAAGGCCATGGACATAGTGAGGGGAGGAAACTATGGCCTTAGACCCTAACCAAAGCTTCTATGCATCCATGGATAGGAAGGATGCCTTAAAAAATCACAAATGCCATCTCATAGGTATATTTGGACTATGAATATGGA
>LPNX011093025.1:1467-12569 GCA_001517045.1 Pseudotsuga menziesii | reverse complement strand
TGAATTTTCAACATCTTCCTAGGCCCTTAACCCTTCCCCACCCCCTCTCAACTATTAACCATCCCCACCTGAGCTTCCAACATCCTCCTAGGCCATTAACCCTTTAACACCCCCTCTAAACTATTATCCATACATTTGATATATTACATATAATGCTAGATTTTTATCTCTATAAAACGCGTGCGCATTATAGAACTACATAACGTGTACGCGTTTTGTAGTTCTATAACGCGCGCGCGTTTTGTAGTTCTATAACTACATAACGCGTACGCGTTTTGTAGTTCTATAACGCGCGCGCGTTTTGTAGTTCTATAACGCGCACACGTTTTCCAATTCTAGAAGGGCGGGAAATGTAATTTGAATTTAAACATGCCAATTCACTTGCTCGCATGTTACCAATAGTCCTATGTGTATGGTTTGGAATTCGCTTCGGTAATACCAAACCTGTGCTATGGTATATGAAAAACCATAGCTAATTGGGCATTTCTTCTAGTTTCTGAAGAAGTCATTGTTTACGCACTCATTACAGTATGCTACACACAATCATTTTTGACGAAATCTTAAACATAAATAGCATTTTTTATGCAGATTCTAAATATGTAATTTTTATTAAAAAATATTATATTTTCCTAATTTTTTTCAATTTCTATTCAAAAAACATGTTGTTAGTGTTTTTTACATAACTTTTTCAATTCTTAATTGTTTTAAGAATAAATTATATGGTGCACTAGAAGACATCGACCTCTACATTCTATAAAAAACTCATTTCATGATTATTTCATTAAGACCTTCAAAGGCTGCACCCACAAAAGACGTACAATTTTCGAGGAATGATCACTTAGATAATTATAAAAAAAATTAAAAATTACTAATTTTATTTTCGAAAAATAGCGCTGCACTAGTGCTATATGTTCTCTACATGCCTGCAATTTTTTGTATCCCGAAAGGATCATTTAGGCCCTCAAAGGCTGCACCCACAAAAACATATACCTTATCATTTGCCTAAAAAATAAAAAGTGACTGTTAAAAAAAATGAAACTTGACATAGTTATAAAAATTTTCAATACATAAACCTTATATATTCGGAAATGTGATTCAATTTCCTACATTTAATATTTTTTACTCAAAGCAAGATATTTTGTGTAAGTATCTCAAAACATACAATTAAATTGAGGGATGCCTGATTTTTCAGTTTTCTATTGCATCTAACATGCCAAAAGTGACCCTCATTAGCTTGCACTCACCCCAATAACTTTTTGAGCACATTGAACACGGACATGCACAATTCCTTCACTATTGCTTCTTCCTATTGTAGATCCTAACTTCCCTTCAACTTGAATAACACAACCATTCTTATCGATCTTCAGTTGGATGTCAATGTTGGATTCCACTGTGTTTTGGAAAGAGAGACAGGAATCAAAGGAGAAAACATGGGAGACAATTGAGTTATAGCCAGTGGCCTGCGTTATGTGGAAATATGTGAGACAGTTGAGTTACTGCGTAGTGTATAGACTTATATGGAGTAGTCGATGAATACACAAATCCCTTCCCTTGTTTAATGTTATAATTTAACACCCCCACACCACTTTATTAGTGGAGACCTCAAGAGCATATTCCCATGCTTAAAACAATATTTATGTATTCTAATTTGTCAGCCTTAGTGTGTTTGATTTGGTGCGTCAGTGTAATGAAATTAATGTAGGTGGGTTGTTCATGCTTTTGCTTCACGCATCTAAAAGTAGTAGTGCCAACCATGCAAACACCACTAAACTCATGTTCATAGTTAGTCGTAAAGTTGGTGGCAATGTTGAATAAGCTGCCACCGCATGGCTCTTGTTACATTAGACTTCATCCTTTGAATTATTGGTGAAACTTGCATCATTTAATCACTTAATGCTTGTTGTTTTTTCTACCTTGAACACGCATTTTTATCTAGTACATCAAGCAATCATTTTGATTTAGGTGTTATTGATTATTTGTTACATCGTAGCTTGATTCAAAATCATCAATCATTTTGATTTAGGTGTTATTGATTATTTGTTACATCGTAGCTTGATTCAAAATCATCTAGGATACCCTCATGTGGTTAGAAATAACTAAATCAAAGTGGCTATGCTAGTTTATTATTTATCAGATTATGTAACAAAGGCCATTATAACATCTCCCCTGGGTTGTAGAGCACATTGCTACTCTCAATGCAATAAATATAGCTTGTAATGATTTTGGAAAAACACAATAAAGCACAACATAATAGATAAACAACAATTCAAAGTCATCTAGATACCCTCCTATGGTTAGAAAGAACTAAACCAAAGTGGCTATGCTAATTTATTATTTATCAGATTATGTAACAAAGGCCACTATAACATCTCCGTTGTACTGGGTTGTAAAGCACATTGCTACTCTCAATGCAATAAATATAGCTTGTAATGATTTTGGAAAAAAACAATAAAGCACAACATAATAGATAAACAACAAATTCAATAGACTAGATACTAGTTAGCAATAGACTATACTAATTAGCAATACATTTAGGTGAAGCAATCTGTTTTGCTATAAAAAGTACACTAACTGTTTAGGTATATCCTGCAAGAAACATCATATTTGAAGTAATAGGACAAGAAAAAGATATTATCAAGGAGGTTGAAAAGGTATGGATGTCAGAGATGTCTTTATGTGAATTGTAATGCTTTAGTCCCCACTATGATTCAACCCAATGATCCCAACTATCGTTTTCACAACATTGATTTTATCCAAGGTAATTAGAAACGGTACGGTAATATATATTGGCATCAATCACCCTCAGATTTGCACTTAATCAGATCTGTAATATTTATTGTTTGTGGTAAAAGATTTGCAGTATCTATTTGATTGTTTATTATAAGAAGTTCATCTACCATCAAACAATTCACCGTCACGTCATTAGAGAAGCAACATTAGGGGAAGCGTGATAGGTGCACAACAACATATGTTATCATGATAAATCACAAATCTCATTCGACTCAAGCCGTGACTTGAGAGATACCACGCCCACACACAACTGGAAAAAGGAAATGAGCAGCAACACCCTCCAATCCTCTTTATCCAAACTCCCAGGGGTAGTAACGTGCACCTCTGATTGACAATTCTGACGAAAAAAAACTGTGTGGATTGAACACAACATTCATGTCTTATATTTTTGAGTTAGAGGCTGAATATGCGAAATGTAGAATCGGTTTAAAGTGATTAATTTGGTGTCCATTTCCAACTTGGCCACAGATCCAATTAACATCGCTTGAAGAAATTTATTTTTTGCATGGTTGGTGACAAACAGTCACCAAAAGAAGTATTAATATTATGCATAAAATTGCTTAAACAAGGTGGATGGCTCAAAGGAAAAGGCCCTCATGCATTTGATTGGAGGTATTAGCGTATTAACGATTGTGCTAACAGCATAGGAAAAGTGTTAGAGCTTGGGCATTTTTTATGAAGACAATGGAATGCTTCTCATTTTTTAGGACAATATTTATAATTTTGCAAAATCAATAACAAGATTTTTTTTTGTGGTAGTAACATAAGTGTTTTCGACCCATCCTCAAATAACTAAGGGAAACTAAGGTACATATAGTGAGCTCATGTGTGATGATGAATATCTTGGATGTTTACGATGTTTGGTCTAGTTTTTTTGACACATCTAATCAAAAATTAACAACACAAACATACATGTTCGTTCATGTGCTCATGCGATGCAATGGTGATTGCAACAATTAAGTATTTTGAAGTCCTTTCAAACTTAAATTCATCAACCAAGAAAACTATAAGTCATTGAAGTGCGTCATTTAATCATTGAATTGTAAAATTGAAGAAAAGTACCATAAAATTGTAAAAAATAGGCTACCTAAATTTTGAAAAAGAGGTCACTTCATAAGTTCAAATCATTGACAATTTTGGCATGCGTGATCAGCAATCGCCAACACCCTAAAGGGGCATAAGTACAAGCGAGCATGAAAACCAACCATGAAATCAAAGAACTTCTAGACCCATTATACGCATTGGATAACTGGATTATTTATCTTCACAAACAGATCAATCTTAACGATAAATTGATTGAATCACTCAAACTAAAGTTACTTGAAAAAGAACAGGAAATGGTAAGAATGCACATGATTGACACAACTTGTAATATAGATGATCTATTGCAAAAAATCGATGCTTCTTGTGATACAAATGACTTAATACAACTTGTTGATGCAATTATAATTACATATTCCTTAACTAGTCATGAAAAGGAATCAGTTATAAAACAGTGATTTGACAAGTGTTGAAGAAAATAAGTGACAATACAAGAGTTGAAGAAAAAAAGTGACAGTAGTAGCAATAAATTTGAATTTGAAGAAAATATTAATGGATATCATCAATTACAAGATGATGTTCCCCAAATTATCATCAAACCTTTGGAAGAATTATAACCCAACAAAAATCGATATGGCTTAAGATATGAAAAATACAACATTTTTTATATTCCAAATCACTCCAAACCAATTCAATTTGTGAGTTTAGGGTTTCTTAATAAAAAATTGAAGACTCTAGAAAGTGAATCAAGAAGTTGAAAATGATAATGATACAATTAGATGATAAAAATATTCAACAAATTCCTTAAGATTACCAACATTGTCATAGACCAGATCAATGTTTTCATTTCCATCCTTGTCTTCATTATGGGAAGACAAATCACCATTCAAACAAATGTAGAAAAAAGAAAGATAAAATGAAAATAAGTCATCATGGATAGATAAACTTCTTAGTGATGGAGACAAGAAGTTAAGAAGTTGCAAAAGTACAATAAGAGGGGGGGTTACAAAAATGAAAGAAAGGAACTCCCCTATACCTTAAGAGGGGGGGTTACAAAAATGAAAGAAAGGTACTCCCCTATACCTTAAGAGGGGGAAGTGCAAAAATGGAAGAAGAAACAAGATCAAGTGAAAATGTTAGTGGTCAATCAAAACCACCACATCCACTAATGAAAGGTTAGTGGTCAACCAAAACCACCGCATAGGAATATCGAATTTGGATATTGTACAAGAATCCAGAAGCTCAAGCTTGGTCCCCTTCTACATTCTTCTCACCTTGCCACTAACAGGGGGGACGGCAATGATGGTGGTCAAGCTTCAAAGATTCGAAGTCCTATCAATCAACAAATCAATCAAACAATTGGTCAATTGCTAGTCTACAAATCAAATCAAGGAAGTTCAGCATGTCATCTAAGCTCCTCTTCAAATCATCTTCAAAACACGAAATCAACACTAGAGAATTCCATCATGTAAATGGTCAATATTCTCAACAAACTATTCAACTATGCATGTGATGTTCAACACCTAATTGTATCCAAATTCATAAAGCGCTCGATGATGACATTTATTCACTAATAGCAAATTGGTGATCCAATTTGTTCACCAAATTAGCAGAAGACATCGTCTTTTCTTCTAGCATAAGCAAGGAATGTTCAAACATGGCAACGATTCACTTCCAAAATTTCAAGTCCCATTCAAAATTCAATAGCCAAATTGCAAGTTTTTTAGGCATATCTTCATCAAAGCTTAGTTTAAAAGTTTCAAATTAAAGATGTTATCAATTCTTGTTACTTTATTGGTCTAACTATTCAAACTTGTGATTGAGGGGGAATGTTAGACTGTGAGTCCCTAAGCAATCACAAAGTCCTAGATCACTTATGATATGAATTTGTTATTCTCATCACTTTATGAGTTGTTATTCTTATCACTTTATGAGTTTCCATATATATCTATTAATGACTCATCATACATAAATACCATCATTGATATGAGATCAATGTGAGATCAATGTTGAGAGTGGCTAAAGCCCTTTTTGTCATTTTGTGTCTCTTGTTTTTAATGACTCGTCATAATTATCCACTAACGACTTGTCATAATACTTAAATACCATCATTGATATGGAGATCAATGTTGAGAATGGCTAAAGCCCCTTTTGTCATTTTGTGTCTCTTGTTTTTGCGTGATACATATAAAGTAAAGATGGACCTATGGTGGTAGCATTGCAATAATCTAATGTGTGCCATTGTGAGCATTACGCGAAAAAAAAAACATCTCTTAAAACTTTTCATTGATAAAAACATTGTTATCTCGGTTCCTAAAGGCACGAGGATGGCTACCATTCTTATAACTTCAATGCCCCGCTACAATGACAATGGACTTTTCTCACTTAAGATAACGATATGGTTTATAAATGAGCTGGTTGATCCTTGTCTAATGTTGTATTCGTTTTAGGACTGAGACTAGCCAATCCTTATTTCCCAAGTCTAGGTTTACTTACAATAACATTCTATAAACCCACATTAGAGGAAATTTCAACTCAAAATGGGCCTCCTAAAAAAAATTAATAAAATAATAGTTAAAATTGTTTGTATTTTCGACATATCTCCCCGTGTTTTTACTCAAATTTCGATCAGGAGAGCTCGTTGGATGCGGAATTAAATTACGCATCCAACGAGTACCCACTCGGCATACTTTTGACAGACCCCTCTACCCCAAAAACAAGAAATACATGAAAAAAGTGTGATGATGACATCATCATCACATTTTTTTCAGGTATTTCTTGTTTTTGGGGTAGAGGGGTCTGTCAAAAGTATGCCGAGTGGGTACTCATCATCACATTGTTTTCAAGTATTTCTTGTTTTTGGGGTAGAGGGGTCTGTCAAAAGTATGCCGAGTGGATACTCGTTGGATGCGTAATTTAATTCTGCATCCAACGAGCTCTCCCGATCGAAATTTGAGTAAAAACATGGGAAGATATGTTGAAAATAGAAATTAAAAAAAAAATAGTTTTTTTTATGATACCTATCCCCAAATTTATATTTAAAAAGTGTTTAAGACCTATAGGGTATTTCAAATTTAAAGCAATTTCATTGGCTAACACATGATGACATGGAATTTGAGTTAAAGTTAAAAGACCCATTTCGAGTTGAAATTTCCTCTAATGTATATATATGTATGTATGTCGGATGCTTAATAACTTCATCAACATCTTGCCCAATTCAATTTCACCGATATGACCTTATATATAAAATATGAGGCTTTCAACTCATCATTAACTTATGTATAAAAGGTCCAAGCAGAAGAGAGACCCAATGAAATCAATACTGTGCAATTTGATTTAGCATAACATAATTTTATTTCTTTAAAACCTTGGCTAACCTACCAAATTCCCACTCACACGTTACAAATTCCTTGCTCCACGGGTTGTAGCCTACTTACCATGGAGTAAACCCCTTCGATGCTCGTACATTGGTTCATGGTTTTAAAATGTTTAACACACCTATACCATGACAATCGAATACTTTCTCCAAGGTTCTTATGACACTAACCTCGCACGATTCTCTACAACTTATAGATACAGGGGAATTTTAACCTATGATTGAAATGTTGCGTGCAAGGTGTGGACCTGTCATTATTAATTGATGAAATATGGCCCCAATTGTCGACCAGTCCATTTATCGAAGGCGTTGGTTGGAGTTAAAAGTAGAGGGTCCTCCTGTAAGTAAGCAGGACAAGTGTTATCTTGTACCACCACTCATTAACTATGATTAAGTACCTCCTCGGTGATTGAAACCTACTCGACTTCGCCCAGAAGATTCTCGGCCTCCTCCCAGACTTATCTCGTGAGCTCAATTCTTGCCATAGTAGCCCTAAACTCTGAGAGCTCTTCAGTTCCAGGGGTTAAGCCTGCAGCTTGCTAGGCTACCCACAATTGTGGAATCGCTTGACAAGATAGGAGGCCCAAGGGTATTAGTGGCTTTTGTATATTACAAATATTGTTTCGTTAACGTATGAAGAGCATTGTTTCGTTAACGTATGAAGAGCATTGTCCCTTCTTCAAAACATTTCCCTTCTTCAAAACATTTTCAGTTATAACAAGTGTATAACTGAACTCTCTAATTAATGGGATGTATAATTTATCTCGCTTAGTGAATTCAATTTCAATCCCATGCATTGACTAGGCCGTGAATTTTTTTTTCATATGGAAATATGCACAAGAAACCCAACAATACTTCCTCACATTAGTGGATGGTAGAGGTGGTAAACTGCCGCCCATCCTCGCAGAAGGCCTAACCCCGAAGGACTCAAGGCTCAAACCCGTGACCTTTCCCCAAATCTAGAGAATGTGCGCATGTCTTACCAGTTGAGCTAACCCTTGGAGCTAACTAGGCTGTAATTTGTTATTCATATAGAACCATGATGCATTAAGTGGATTAGTAAAATAAGTAAGTTGATTTGACTATGTAACCCATATAATCCTAGATATTAAACCTTGTTCCATGATACCTTGGTTTAAAGCACAAGACGTCATTACGAAGTAAAGGTTCACGAATATTTAACAAATGGTGCAAGATAACAAAACAATTTACACTTGTCGAAGTTCAACTAATTTGTCTTCCACAACATCTTGGTTTTCGCATATTCTATTTGAGCTTTTGGGCTCCGTGCCGAAGGCCTAACCCTAATAATTCCGTTTCAAAATACCTCTGCCCTCCCCCTCTCTGCATTTGGCTTTCCTATCTCAAGAAAGCAGCTGCCCGTGAAAGCCCTCGCTTCACTAGATATCCGAACTCCAAGCCATGGTGATTCGAGATACAAGGGGGTTCTGTGATCAAGGTTAGTTACTCCGAGCAAATATTCATCAGTTTTGCCATTCGTTTTCTATGAACACCCATTTGAATGTGCTGCTACCAGAGTTACTGTAACTCTAAACCATTTCGGGCTTGTGATTCTGTTCCGCAAGAGGATAAGGGTTTCTGTGCATTTGGTTTATTGCTTGTGCATTTGGTTTTGGTAATCAAAATCTTATTTCACTGAAATATTAACTAAACTTCATAAGTTCGATCATGGAACAAATTGATTTATCTATCTCACCCGTTTTTATGCAAGTAGTCATGTGTATGGATCCTATCATTATTATATGGCTTCACTTTCCAAGAAAGAGTTGGTTGTTCAACTCCTTGAAGATAAATAATATTTAATATGTTCCATATTCCACAAGCAAGTTTGCAATTTTAAATCTCGCTTTAATTTAAAGAGAAGCATGGAATATAAGATGAGGAAAAATATCTCTTAGAGATTCCCACATGTGGTTTTGTTCTTTCCACAAGAATTTCCATCTTTCCCTTGGTTGATTATATAATTATACTCACTACTCTCGAAGTCTGTGTATTACTTGACAATGTGGGACTACGACGGTTGGACATGGTATCTTTAGAACAAAGATGTAAGGAATTAATTGCACATACTAAGCCCTTAATTTACCTATTCGAGCCTTTTAGGGTCAAATGTATCAAACCTCTAAATGAAATTAGTTATGAGGGTCTGTATTTCAAAAGGAAAAGACCAATATCACTATTGTCACTTGTGGGTGAGCGTGTATTATCTCTGGTAGAATGGGAACAAGATTATTGCTTTCCATGACATCTACAACTTCATGAGAACTCCAAACAAACAGGGAGCACCCAAAAGCTACAACAAAGTGGGGTTGTTCTTCCCACAAGTAATAAATCTCTCTCCTCTTATTATACTAGAATTTTTGCATGTAGAAGTAGTTGATCGCTCGATAGCTAAGTAAAGTAGTAAATCATTGGAAAATCAAATTAACATCTAGAGTTCAAATGAATTGATTGCAATGGCATCTAAGTGATTCCAGTTCCTTTTGTTGGAGAGTACCAAGTTACAATCCCATGCAAGAAACACAACAATAATTCCATGGGCATAAAGGGTTGAGGCCTCTATTCACACATACGTATAAATATAGGTGTGAATAGCAGCCTTGAAAAAAACACTCTATTGAGGAACGCTCCTTCCAAAAAAATTGGGGAAGATGACAAGACAAGTAGTTTTGTGATATTGCTAAGTTTTGTGGTATATGATTCTCACTTTATTGTTGTTATGTGTCATGAAGCAACACTATTAATGGAATAGGAAGGAGAGAATAAGAAAATATGACTTGGTGCAATGTTTTATTCCCGGGTAGAAATGGTTAGAAGTGATGCAGAACTCCCAAAAGAAATTGCCTTGAGCACTAGAAGGAGCACTCTAGTGAGGAGTATTGGACCAACCAATTGTAGTGCAGTTGTATAAAGTAGGTTTCCTTTATATTTACACCAAATTCTATTTTTTTCAAATATTCTCTTTTTCTTGAATTCGATTAGCTTTAAATTAGGCTCTGTTAACGAAGGTTGTAGTTGTGAAGTATGGGAGAAAATGTGAATGAACAACAAAAATTTACAAGTTTGCTCTTCTGTTAGGGGACAACAATTTTAACCTTCATTTTTATTTTCCATTTTTTCACTAAATCCAAAGTGATAGTTAATGTTGGTTTACAACATCCTGTGAAAGGTGTTCCTCATTCTCTATTAGGGAAGCAAGTAGAAGAATCTCTAGTAACATTTCACAAAGGGAATTCCAAAAAGGTTGGTAAGAATTCCACGAGCCTTGATTTTATTTGTTTGGTTAAGTTCAATTGCCATTGTTCTCATTTTATCAGATGCATATTTTATCACGATTTAAACTTTGTTATATATATACTTGTCAACATGCATGTGTCAAAGTTAGTATAGAAAAATCCATTGTATGCTTAGTCATCTAGTAATTGTTCACTTGTTCTTCTTTTAGCACTCTTTTCATAATTTACTCTTTCCTTATACAACTCTTTCTTAGTTGATATCATTGTCATAGAGAATTGCACACTTCATGTTAAAACCAAATTGAATACAAGGAACTATGGAGGATATCAACCTTTTCACCCCGTTGTTGTCATATACATAACTACATATATTTATTATTTAGTATCCAATGGAAATGTAGAATTGTGCTTCTTTTTCCTCTCTTTTGTTACCGGCTATTCAAATGGCTACCACAGTTTGGTTGTATGATAATCAATATTTTATCAATAATAATTATAAGCAAACTAACCATAAGTTTAAGGAGGATTTTTTTTCAAAAGAAATAATATTTTGAGGTGAATGAAAATAATACTCATCAAATGCTTGAAGAGTTGTCCAAAAAGGTGGTTCTGGGACCAAAATAACTATATTCTAGGAT
>LPNX011093023.1:943297-1003216 GCA_001517045.1 Pseudotsuga menziesii | reverse complement strand
CTCTCTCTCTCAGGAGGGTATTTTTGCAAGTCATCTCTCTCTCTCTCTCTCTCTCCCTCTCTCTCTCTCTCTCTCTCTCTCTCTCTCTCTTTTGCAAGTCACCTCTTAGCTTGTCCAAATCTCATCTTAGGTGGGGACTTAAACAAGTTACATTGTACAACAGTGAATTATGGGGTTCAAAAGTAAGGAAGGATCCTATGGTTGATTTTTTCATCCATCATTTTGATAATATTATGCTCTTCGATGTAGATCTTGATGCTCCTAGGCCTACATGGTTAAATAACCACTCAGGTGATGACAAGTTCTCAAAACAAGATTTCTGCTCAGTGGGAATATCCTTCTTGAAGTAGCCTCCTATAGATCCCCAATCCAAAAATTTTGTTATTTTGATCACATTCCAATCCTACTAGATTTAACATCGACTTATAACAAGCCTCCTCCTCCCTTCAAATTCAATCCCCACTGGCTGACCTATGAGGACTTCAGGTCTATTTTTATAGACAAATGGAGGATTTTTTAACTGAGTTCATTGACATACATGACGGAAATATTTCAAAGGAATTTAAATAATATCAAACCACTTATTAAAGACTAGCTGAAAAGAACCTTTGGATATTCTGACATGAACTTAGCCCAAATTGAATCCCAAATAGCAGATAAATTGGACTATTACAAGCAAGGGCCCATCTCGTTTGTTGATTAAATTGAATTAGATTTGTTGGAAAAGGAAAAGGCATAGATTTTGGCATGGAATGAAGTGAAATGGAGAATTAAGAGCTTGTCCAACTAGATTTTGAAAGGTGACAACAGTATATCATTTTACATGGGCATGCTAAAGGAAGGAAGGCTCTAAATACTATATGGACTGTTTGAAATCGGGTAGACGAGAAGTTCTTGGACTTTAAGTCTATAGTCGAAGCTGCAAAAGGCCATTATAAAAAAATGTACATAGAGACTCCTAGGGAGAATATTCGAGATGTACTGGCCTTGGCTTCATTATTCAAAAAGTGGGTCGATGATGATAATTGAGGATTTCTTACCAGTTTGGTTACTAAAGCAAATGTTCAAAAGGTCTTATTATCCTTTCATAATGGAAAATCCCCAGGACTAAGTGGATGGACTATGGAATTATTTATTGGGTTTTGGGATCTTATGGTCAATTACCTTACTGTGATGGTTGAAGAGTCACACGTTGCAGGGAAAATTCACTTGCCCTTTGATTCTAACTTTATAGCCAATATCCCTAAGCAAGACTCTCCCTTGGGTTTTGACCATTATATACGCATATATCTCTGGAACTGTATTTATAAACTCATCTCAAATTTTATTGCTCGTCGCCTTGAACCATTTCTTTCAAAGCATATCTCCCCTCAATAGTTTGGCTTTTTGGATGGAAGGAATATCCATGATGCCATTGGTCTTTCCTAGGAAGTTCTTCATACGATCCAGTCAAAGTATCGGTCAGCCTTCATCTTAAAGTTGGACTTATCAAAGACCTTTGATAAGGTAAATTGGATATTTCTTTGGCTTCTTCTTACTTAGGTGGGATTACCTAATCAATTCATAAATTGGATCGAAGCATGTTATTCAAATGTTTCCTATGTTTACTTATTAATGGTTCTCCATCTTCCTTTTTTAATCTTATATGAGGCCTTCGTCAAGGTTGTCCTCTCTTCCTGATTCTATTTTGTTGATCGTAGAATCCCTCGGTAGACATATCAATCATGAGCACTCTCTTGACAATCTCCAAGGGGTAAAAATATCAGCTACTCTATCCATTTTTCAATTTTTATTTGTAGATTATATTTTATTATTTAGGTTTGCTTCTTATGGAGAAGCGAAATACTTGGAAATAATTCTTAGATTGTTTACTTCCTCAACGTACATGGAGATAAACGTTCAGAATTCATCTCTTCGTTGTCATTCGTTGTTTGGGGTATTAAATAACTTGATACTAAAATCTATACCCTCTTCAAAAGTTTCCCCTACAGAATATTTCAAGTATCTTGGGTTCCTTCTTAATGCTAGTGATTATCAAATTGTAGACTAGTAATGGCTCGTTAAGAAAATTAAAAAGTGGATAAACTATTGGTATCATCATTGGATTTCAATGGCATGTAGGGCTACTCTTATCAAAAGTGTTTTGGAGGCTATACCTGTTTTTTGGATGTCACTAGCCTATATTCCAAAATCATTATTAAACTCTATCAAGAATATTTTCACAACTTATCTTTCAACTAGTAAGGAATGTCAACGCAGTTATCCACTATGCAAGTGGGGTTGTTTATGTCTCCCCAAATCTTATGGAGGGTGGGGTTTCAAATATATTCACTTTTTTTTAGTGTTCTCGCTACAAAATGTCTATGGGGATTAATTTCCCTTAAAATTTTGTGGCAAGCCACGTTAATACAAAAGTACATTGCTCCCATATCAGTGATTTGGGATTCGCTCCTTCTCAGCAAATTTTAAGGGTTCCCTCTTTTGTCGTTCAATGCAAAAGTGCCACTCCCTTATTGCAAAAAATCTAGCATGAAGACCATGGAAAGGTGACCAAATATTGATTGGCTTGGATCCTATTATAGGTGGGGTATCAAAATTATTTCCCAAAATATTGTTTATTTTCTAAATGTTGCAGGTTATAAATATTTGAAGGATATTTTCTAGCTAGAGATCAATTCTCTATGGATAGCCGGTTGACCCTCATCTCTTCAACTACAGCTTCTAGATGCATTAATTTCACAGTGGGATAGATACATTGTTAGTTTAAGTCAAACTTGTTTTTCATTAATCCAAGAGGATGATAAGTTAGCATGGATAATGAATGATTAAGAGGGTGAATATAAGGTCAAAACAGGACATCAACTGCTTATGAGCAATTTTCCAAATTATCTTTTTATCATCAAATCGAAAACTTTTTGGAAGTTGACTGCTCCTCCGAAAGCAAAAGAAAAAATTGATTGGCATTAAGGAACAAATCGCTTACTTTGTATACTCTACAAAATCGAGGGATACCTGGACCCAACCTTTTCTTCCTATGTAAAGAATCATTCGATTCAATCAACCACTTGTTATCTAATTGCCAATTTTCAAAGGATGTATAGAGGGCATCTCGTTCATTAGGGGATTACCCAGATTTAGTAGGTGGATCTCTTCACAGTGTTTGGGATAAATGGTTAACAAAGGGGTAGAAATCAGATTGTATTGCTTTACCAATGCACATAGGATGGTCTCTATGGATCACTCACAATCAAGCCATTTTTAAAGATGTAATTTCCTCTCCAATATCAAGTTTTCATCGTCTTAAATAATCTCTTTCAAAGCTATCATCTTCTCATAATCTAAAACCATAGAGGAATATCAAAGAATTGGTTTTCGATCGCACAGTGCCTTTTGGATTTTGTGATGCCTCATCTCAAAAAGAATCTCGGTAGAAGGGGCGCTAGTGGCTATATCATTTTTAGGGGCTTGCAGTTGAATTATAAGAAAGGAACAGGGAAAAATACCAATAACTTCGCACTTGCATTGGAGAATGGAATACCGGTCTTCAATATCTTCTCGAACTCATTAATGGTAGTCAATTGGTTTATGGATGAGGTTCATTGCACAAATATCAGAATTTAACCAATGCATAGAAGGGGATTGGCCTAAAATCAAGGTTTACTTCATGCTCATTGGTTCATATATTCAGGGAATAAAATGCTCCTGCAGATTCCTTTGCAAAGGAGGTAGTTTTGCTCGAGGGAGGGAAGTTGCAAGTGCAAAAAACAAATCTTGTTGACCATCCATAAGAACAAGTAAACAATTGTAGTTGAACACAAAAACATAGGTAAATTTAAATCAAAGGTTGTGTTTTACTCCCTTATAAATGATCATTTTTTATGGTTAAATGGATCGAGGTTTCTCTCCATTAAATTTCAATATGTGGCTGAGAAAGGCTCCCCACTTGTACTAAGGTTAAATATCGTGTATTTTCTTATGTCTTAGGTTGAGAAACTTGTTCTCCCTTTTTCATTATCTTTTGATCATTGAACTTTTCAGATGGATACTAGCCTCTGGCTATATTGGTTGTAATTTTCTCTACTATTGAATAAATTACCGACCTTTATTTCTGAATATATATATATATTCACAATTAATTAAGTAATGCAACTTTCGCCTATTTATATAGGGTTTATGCATTATAATTTACAACACATTCCAAATTGTAGTTGGCACCTAGAAGATTCTAATGGATTTTTATTTTATTTTTAACAGAAACCAGGAGATATATTAGTTTTAAAAAAAGGTTGTGCACAATGATTCATTACAAAATTGAAACCAAGGTTTCATATAGTTTTGTGATGAGAAAAAGACTGAAACGACTATACATAAATTCCAAGAGAACATTTTTTTAGAGAAAGACAAAATAAAAAATGACACAAAAACATTGAAATCATTTTGAAGAAATTTGTTACTGTTGTTCCACATGATCGTTTGAATGAACATCAGATTCACACTTAATCAAACTTTAAAAATAGATACATTTAAGCCATGTTGAACCTAGAACAAAGTGTGATTTAAAATTTATATAAATTTTAATACTGACAATTTTAGAGTATTTTAAATAAAATATTATATTTGTTGAATTAAACTAAATTAACATAGTAAAATCATACCCTCATCGATTACCCATCTAAATAAATCTAAATAAAAAGCTGTTGGTTATTGTATAATGACATTGGATAATTACTATAAAAAATGGCATTAAATGATCTGCAGCTACAATCAAACATTATATTGCATCTCTGATTTAGATTGCCGGCACACAATACATTTTATAAAGCAAACAACATCAACATAACATGAAATGACAAAAACATATCAATGATAAATGCAAAATGATATACATCAACATCAACATAAACTAATATGAAACAAGCATAATATATATGAACAATAATATGATAATCATAATATATGACAAATATACATCTAAAGACAAATATAAAAGTCAAATATATACATGTGTTCAATAAATGTTATGAGCTAGTAGGTCCACCACTGGAGCCAGAGGCAGGAGTACCTCTGCCATGTACAAATGCAGATTAAAGAAACTGAAATATATCTCCCTAGTGATCTATACAACCCAAGACACTCATTGTATCCAAAAAGGTATTAGGCACTAATGTACTAGGAGGTGGTGGTGGGTCAACTGGAGAAGGAATAGAGGGTGGTGGATAGACTAAGTGAGGATGAGAGGGAGGTGGGACAACTAGGTGAGGATAAGAGGGTGGTTGGATGACCTTTTATGGGTTTATTAGGTGAGGAGAATAAGGTGGTCCGATGACCTATGATTGGTCAATTGGGAGAGGAGGAGAGGGTGGTTAATCACCCTTGTGTGGTTCAACTGGGTGAGTAGGAGAGCATGGTCAGACGACCTATGGCAGAGCACAGGGTATTCGATCGTCCTATGGTGGAAGAGAGTGTGGTCGATCAACATATGGACATGGGGGAGGAGATGGAGGAGGCGGAGGTGGAGGATCGCCGCCTTCATCAAATGCCTCGGAACTAGCACTCTTATTTGGTTTCCACCTCTCTTGTATCCTGGTTGCACCCAAGATATGACACATAAGTGATATCATTTCACGTGGAAGTATCCTCCAAATCATAACAAGGTCTGGGTCTCTCATGATCATATTGTCTTAGACAGGGTGCACTCATTGTCAATCCAACAACCCAGATAATTGATCCACCATCTCCTAGTGGAATCTATCATAGAGCTCATGTCATAGGTCAGGTCTCTGTAAATTTAACAGATCCTCTACCTGTTTCATGTTCTTGTCAATTTGGTGAGGCATGTCCCCAACACAAGTGTCAATATCTGCAAAATTATAGGGAACAAAAAATTAGACAATTTAATTTAACAATGTAAAGAAAAATTTATGATAAATTACATATGCATCAAAGTAGACGATAAAATGCAACTAGAATGATCAATAGTATACGATAATATTATCTTTTCCATCTAGTGGCTTATAAATGGTATAGGATGTTGGGATATATTCACCCATCCAACCATACGTATGGGTACAATACCATATCCAGGGTGCTATCATTCTCACTAGAAAGTAAATCAAATGACTCCTAAGTGATATTGTTAGGGAAATTGGACTAGCACCTCTTAGGAAACATATGCCCCCACATGTACATACACTCATTGGTCATCAATCTAGGAGGTTGGCTCTGGAATGATGGTTCGGTGACCAAAAACCTCTTAGAAAAATAAGAAAAACAACTCTAAAGAAAATTGGAACACTATCATGATATTTGAACATAGCACAACAATGATCCAAAGCAAAACAAAACTGCCACAAAAAGTGGCAAACCACCTGACGCATCTAGGTCTTTGTGCTAAATAATAAACATAATATAATAAGGGGAAACTAATGTGTTGTCCATCATTCATGACATGGGACACTATCGTGACAAAAAGAGATAGGCACCTAACCTCCTTTGCATGCAAATAATATATTTGTAGCTGGCCACTAGCTACTTGGAAGTAACTTGAGGTAGTGGCATCCTCAATAACATATCTTAGTACATATGTCATATGACTAGATGCTACAAGTCCAGGTGGTACATTGAGTAAATGGGACAAATCTTCCCATCTCTTAGAAAATCTTGTGATGAAGTATATGTCCTACTATATGGGTTGGAACCACATATAAGGATCCACTATAAAACCTTGTCGTCATTGATCCCGACAACAGATCAACTGCACCAACAAATGAGAATCCCCCCTCAATGACATAGCCTCCTCATAAAAATTATGGAGGCCAACATGCCATAATAGTTGTCTGGTCCGTGAAGTAGTAGGTTGAGGGATCAAATCCCTCTCCCTCTCTCTGATCTCCCACTCTCGTACAACATTGTATTGGTCCTAATATTGTTACATGTCTTGTTGTTTCTCTCATCGCTCCTATCTTTGATTAAACACTTATTACTTTCATCATAAACATATATAGAGATATATATATATATATGAAAATAATATGTAAGAAAATACTAAAGCACATTAATAGCTATCAAAAGCAAAAATAATTTTTTTCTCAAAAAATTCTGCAAAGCTTCTAGGTGTGCCCATAAAACAATCACACATCGTTTGTTGCTTATGTAAATGCATTGCTCGTGGTGCCAGAAATATAAACATGCATCGACAATAGTGCTTGAACATATATAAAGCGCGTTGTGGAAATAAAAACACTTTTTTCTAAGTATAGGACTTCTGGTGCTTTGTGTATAAGTCTGCATAGGTGCGTTCATATATAATCAAAGTATTGATAAAAAAACAATGTTTTTTATCAATGTATTTTACGGTGCTTAGCACTGTTGCTTCCATGTATATAGTGAGCACTCGTATGTTGTAAAATATATTATATGGTTTGGGTATTATATCTATTAATGTGTCTTGAAATAATTTGTATAGTGCTCATTATGAAGAAGTACACATCAATGATGATGCATTCGAATACTTAAATAACACCATGCTTTTTTTTTTGGTTGAGGTGGTGTGTTTGGGTTTACGTCCACGCACCATGCAGAATGTGTCATATTTATGTTCAAGCACCGATAACAATGCATTAATTTATTCAAATAGCATCGTGTGTTTTTAAAAATTATTTGATTGTTAGGTTTAGTAGTGTGTTTTAGTTTATGTTCATGCATCATAAACAGTGTGTATGGTCTATGGGAAAGCACTACTAATGGTGCATTAATTTTTAAAAAGGTGCTTGTTGCCAGTGTGCTATGTGTTTAAACAGTGTGCCAATCATAGAATCTGGTGCAAGTTGAACAGACAAAGTGCAAAGCGCATATTTGAATGGCAAATTGAAGGAAATTTTCAATTTTTAATATGCTAATAAATTAAATGAGAAGGTAATAAGAAAAATAACTTGACTCTTTCTTGCTTGAGAGGCATGGTTGCCACGTATAGAAAAAATAATATTTCCAACCACATGGAAAAGTTTCAACTCCATCGATGAATCAAATTGTAGGACTCGAAATCCAAACAATGAAGCACATCGAGTACGAGGGGAATGGGTGTCAGAAAGCACCGGTGTTTGGGTGGGCCAAGGCGATTTCCAACACTGAGAAAATGACATTTTCGTGCCATTATTTTATTATTTTATTTTACCCTATTTTAATAAGCCTGATTTCGTGGTGCACTAGTGCGTGTTTTTAGAATACATACCGGTGTGATTCATTTAATAGTTAGCGTCACTCAGCAATATATTTTTAAAACGCATTGTTTTCACATATCATCCAATGTGTTGTACCATGTTAAGTACCAGTGTGTCTTTCTATTATAACGCACTGAAGAACTAAAACACGTAAATTTTAAAAAAAAAGATTTTTCAGGCCAGTGTGTTGTAGCGTTGCATGCACCGGTGCTTCTGTCTCATTTCCATGCATTGACAAGGTTTCCCGGGAAAATAAATAAACATATTTATAAAAAATTCCTTCGACCTATTTTGATACCAATGTTTTTTAATGATGTGCATTGGAGCATTTTGATAGATGTGGAGCATTGTATGCTTTCTATAAGAAAAAAATATTTTTTTTGGTTTTTGGATGGTGCCTTTTAGTTTCACATGCACTGGTGCATATATTTCCTCACCACGCAGTGCCAATTTTGACAAGAACAAAATGTATATTTTTTTTGAAATTGCATCCAGCTATATTGTCTTTCACGCCATTGTTTTTTACCGATGCACACTAGTCCATGTCTTGTGCTTGTGCATCGGTGCATCTAGATAGATGTGGAGCACCATAAGATTTTTATAATGAAAAATTATCTTTTTTGCTTTAGGTTGGTGGTTGAATGGGTTTTTTTGTGCAAGGTTCACAAAAACCTTCGCTAGAAGATGGTTTCCTTGTAGTGAGGGAAAATTCATGATCCAAATTTCCAAAAGGTTGTTTATTCAAAACCCTTATTAAGGTTCTTCATCTGTCTCATTTCTTGTTTAGATTTTCCTCTCATCATGCACATACATACATATATGTATGTATGTATATATACATACATACATATACATATGTGTGTGTGTTTGTGTGTGTGTATGTGTGTGTGTGTGTGTGTGTGTGTGTATTCTTGTTCAATTATGGTTTAATTTCAATTTAAAGTGGTTGCAATAAGAATGCTTGAATTCAAATCTTACACAACTTTCTCCCTTCTCATCGTGAATGTTGTCGTTTTATGGTCTAGAAGAATTTGAAAATGTTGGTATGAAGATGACCCATATATAAACCCTTCAAGTGTTACACCTGGTATAATTAATGGCCAAACATAACCTTTATTTGGGCCTTGTTAATTTGTGAATATAACTATGGCCAACAGGTCTTGAAGTTTAATAGTTTAATGATCCTTATTGTAATGTGTGTGTGTGTGTGTGTGTGTGTGTGTCGTTCCTTAATGATGCTTACTAAGATCAATAGGCATTGAATTTATATATATGTGAGATAAAGTGGTTGCAATAAGAATGTTTCAATTCAAGCCTAGTTAAGCTTTCTCCCTTTCTCATCATGAATATATAGAGAGAGAGATCCTTAATAATCCTTACTAATAACAATAGTCATAATGCTTATGATATGACTAATATCATTAACTATTGATATTATAAATATCATAAGCACTATATAGACTTGTCATAAATGTTGGTGGAACCTTGGAGTTTTGCTAGGTTCTAAGTAAGAAACATGCTACATCAAGGTCCTACGATAATCATTTATGTAAGTTGGTCTCATTGTTAAGGTTTGTCTTAATATTACCTCCGAGATTTCACTATACTTGTACAAAAATATTATCCATGGCAAATTTCAATGATAACAAGAGGCACAATCTGAACTTTATATGGATAAAGGCCATACTAGTGGTTGCACATTCCCACCCACATATGGGTTGAATGACAAGTCTATATTGGTAATCAACAGATGATGTGACAATAAGTATACATATCAATAATATAGCCACAAAAATAATAGGATCAATTAAGTTATCGTTATTTGGCCATCTTCTTGTGTCTATATTGGAGTTTTATGGTAATCGATATGCACTAGATCCATCTAATTTTGTAGTAAAAAGTAAAAATCCCTCCAATCACTAGAATTCAATGACATATAAAAAATCCAAAGGTATCATCATTGTAAATTGTGATCAATTTTTTTATTATTTAGGTCAATTGAGAATTGCACAAAGCACAAAACTTATAGACATTGTTACACCATGCATGGATATTGAATCATAATCAAAATTTACTCACACCATAAATCTCTACGATATTCTTATCAGATTTGTGACATGTAATTTTTTTGTCTTACTCCAGATGCACTAAACAACATAGTAATAAATGTTCTATAATATATGATATACAATGTTGGATCTAGAATACAATAGAGTAATAATAGGCTAGGATATAATATAATTTATATAAGGTAAGATATAATAAATTTGATAAATGTTTTATATGTTCAGATATACATCATTGGATTTAAATTACCATTGAGTAATCATTGTTGTATAGGTTGGGATATAATGGTCACTCTATTGTATTATCATTTCAATGGTTTATATCTTAACCTGTATAACATTTATTACTTGGTTGCTGGATGCATCATATTTGCATAATTTTATAATAAAATGAATTAATTTATATACAACCATTTCCATTCTAATGTTTTTGGGCTCCCAAAATGAATAATACCAACATCAAAAAGCAAACACAACAATAATAATTGATAAATATTTGGTGACATGTAATCCATGAATATAATTGAACAAATTAACTTATCTACAAACTTGAGGGTTCCAAAATAACTAATACCAACATGGAAACTCCAATAACTGTATAATTATTGATAAATATTTGGTAACATGTAATGCATATAACCAAACCTGTTATATTTACTCATCTGCATCAAATTTCCGTAAAAAAGGTCATGCATGCATGTGAAGGATCCTTGGCCTCACTTTCACTTTATTTTGGAGATTCAGCTCCTAGATAGACCCTTAGGTATGTAAGAACTAAGTCTAGATTTGATTTTAGGTTGGTCATCTTGAGAAAGTACAATTATATAATAAGAAGATATGATATTTTAAAGTTATTTTTTTAAGAAAATAATTAGTATTTTTTGTTAGTCAAACTGAATAAAAAAATATAAATATTTGGCTATTTTCATGCACAGGATTATAGTGTCCAATCTTCCAAAACTAAAAGACATAAGAGCAATTGCAACTAAATACTACAAAATATACCCACATACAAGTATAAGACTAAAAATCCATAAATAAATGCATCCAACCAACAAAAACTCCATACAAAAGGGAGACCATCCTATTGTATACCACTAAAACCAAAAACCGACCAACCAAAGCAAGACCCAAAAGGAGGGATCCTTAATCCAATATGTCCAAAGTGCCTTGAAAAGATAAGAAATTTTCCAAATATTCCTCCACATTGGGCAGACCTTCCTTGCCAACCAGAGCATCATTGGATAACCTGTCTGCATCATAGTTTAGTTCGCTATAGATGTGAGCAAAGTAAGATCATGGAATGAGTTTTTAGTACCTATGTGCGTTTGCACCGATGTACTAAAGAAACCATCTGTAATTAGTTGTAATTTATGGCCTAGTTAATGATTGTCAATGAGTCACCAAAAACCTTCAAAAATCAATGCCCAACAAATTGACAACCGTGAGAAGACACCACATGCTTAACAATTCGGCCTTAGTGTTTATACCCATTCCACAATACATTTAAAAAGAAAAAGAAAAAAAATATTAACACAATCTCTAAAACGCAACCTACACCACAGCAATTCCTTATTATGTTTATAATTTAAGTATTTTTCATTCTCTAATTTATAAAATTAGTTTATGTAATGTTTTTTTTCCAAGAAAAAAAGTCATAGTTTTATTGATAAAACCATATGGTTTATAAACAACATGTTCATACATCCCTCAATAGATTATGATAACTAATATGCCTGTAAGGCCATAGTTCATCAGTAAGAAAACTCTATGTTTGATAATCCTTCTATATTCATGTATAACCTATAAGCAACACAAATACAACAACAAAGAAAGAAACTAAAGGCATGAGCGTCCCAAAAACTTTGAGATGCCCCCAGTCATCTCCCATTTGTCCATATAACCAGCCAGCAATAGTAGTCCTTTCTTGGAGAGCAAGTCTGCCTCATTGTTGTTCTCTCTAAAAGTATGTTGGAAGACTATCTGGTTGAAAAGAGGTCTGATCTTGTCAATGGCCTCAAAGAGAGGAAGGAGAAAAATGTTCCAAGGCGGCTTTTTCAACTTGAGACAATCAAAAACCAGTTTGGAGTAACCGAATGTCTGTAGATGTTGAACGCCAAGCATGTGTGAGAGCCTCAAGAGGATGAGACAAGCTGAGAATTCAGCGATATTGTTTGTCACATCACCCAAGCGAGCAATGAACTAGATGGAGAGATAGCTGGTGAGATGTAGGATCCCAATGGCACCACCGACCCGAGGCCTACCTTGTGAAGCTCCGTCCACGAAGGCCCAGGGGAATGAAGCATCTATTAATGGAGGAGTTTTGATGTGAGCAGGTTTATTAGAGACCACCTAAGGAAAACCTTTGAAAATACCAAAACAACGTCTCGTGATAATCTAAGTTGTAATATAAATATCATAAAAAATTACCTTATTCCTTGCGAGCCAAAAATAATAAACTCGATAAATAACTTGCATCACTATATGGATCCCTTGAACTGAAGCATCCAATATTTACTATGATGATGTGGAAAGCAATGTTGTTGGTAAAGACCAAGACTGAAAAGGCATTGGTCTATGATTCAATGATTTTATTGTATCTGTTTATATACCTTACTCTAGGGTGAATATAGAGGTATCAATATTAAACTATTTTTAGTTAGAGAAAACTTCTTCCATGTATATATATATTTTTTTTAATTATTATGATATATATAGTAATTTGTAGTTTGGTGGATTATTTGGATATTATTTTATTCTTTGAATATAATTTTAATATAAAATATTTTTTGTTTTTTTCTCTTTCCTCGTATCCTTATAAATCTGTATACAATATTTTACTCTTCGCAAACATGTTTTATTATGGGATTTTTTTTTATCTCCATAAATTTCAAAGATAACGAGAGGCATATTATAGCTACATAAATAATAGGATCATCTAGGTTATAATTATTTGATTGTCTTCTTGTGTCTATATTGGAATTTTATGGTAATAGATTTGCACTAGAGCTAAAAAAAAATTCGAATGTGTAAGAAATTCGAAGTTCTCATCTTTTGAGAACCGAGTAGATTTTTTTGTGTGGTTTGGGTCAATTTAAAATTGCATAATTTATAAACATTATTTCAATATTTATGGATATTGAATCATAATAAAACAAGAGTTATGTGGTGGTAATGTGTGCGACATTGTTCTCTGTAATGGGGAGGAACTATTTGCATGCAGCTTCTCTTGACTAGGTTTATGAGGCAATGTTCATGTCAATTGAAAAATATTAAAGATATATATTTTTTCATTTCATTTCTTATATATTTCAATATCTATTTTTTTCATTCTGAACTCTTTAGATGAAAGAAAATCATGTCTCAAAATTATAAAGTAAATAGAATAACATGACATTTTAATTTTAAATTGTTACTTATACCATGTATCATGATAGTTTTCAATATATGTATAAATTCATAAACCTATAATTGAGAAATTTGTATCAATTGCTGGCTCCAAGAAGATTTGAATTTTTTTTTTCAAGAACCTTTGATTTCTGGGTTTCCTCAACCTGGCTTTCAAGCTCGTGACCAGCCTCTGTTGGCGTCTGGCTCTCAGGGTCGTCCATCTCAGCAGGCTCCTTACTCAGCTGCAGCATGGTGGTTTTGGAACTGAACTGCAAGTGGTTCTATGGTGATTGTGGGCATGTGGTTGCAGTGGTTTGGGTGGATCATGGCTCTCAATTGTTGGTGGCTAGACTGGCCTTAATCATCTGTTGGTGAAGGATTCGCTTGGAGGATCTTCTAGACTTGACAGTGGAAGGCCTTGTTGCTTTTCTTTGCCTAAAAGTTGTCATCTTCTTGATACATCTCCTGGATGTTGTTGCCGGATCGTCCTTCCATCACCCCGGAGTCGAGCTTGCCTTCCATTCTTTGGGAGATCGCTACCTGCTTGTCTTCTGAAGTTGCTTGGTAAGTTTGTTCTTTCTTGGGTAGTCTGTTTGGAATCTAGTCCCAGTTATGGATACCGGTGGGGTTCCCCCTTGGCCCTCCCTCCCGATTTAGAAGCATTCAATAATTTGATCGCTTCCTGTGGCAAGAAGACTAGGGGGCCTGCTCAGAAATTCGTTAAGAAGGTGGATATTCCTTCGGTAGAATTACCTGCGAAACTAATCTATCGGTCGGCCTTAAACCTCTTGGAAAGAGGGCTTATTGGGCAATTTACAGGCCTCTGGCCATCTCCTAAGGCCATTGAAGGCTGGGTGCAAAAGAATCGGAGGCCCTTGATTTCCGAGGGTATCCGTAGTCACTTTGTTGGAAGAGGATACTATGTTTTCATGTTTGAATTGGAAGTTGACCAGGATCTTATATTTTGTAACGGTCCGTACTTCATGGGACCACAGGGCCTCTACTTGAATAAGTGGGCCCTTGATTTTGATCCCTCACAGGATGTCCCATCTGCTGTTCCAGTCTAGGTTAGGCTCCCGCATCTCCCTCTTCACTGCTGGAATTCAGTTGCCCTTGAAACTATTAGGAACAAGTTGGAAAAATACATTGATCAAGCAGAGAAGAAAGATCAATTTTCTTGCGCACGGATATGTGTTGAGGTTGATCTAGAGACAGGTCTTCCCAAGGCAATCATTCTAACAGTTGCATATTGGTCTCATATTCAGGAGTTGGACTACAAACAAATTCCCTTTAAATGTAGATTATGCCACGTTTATGGCCATTTTGCCTAGAATTGTAAGAAAAAATTTGAAGAGGAGTTGGAAATTGAGAAAGCAGATCATTGGACCCAAGTTCAGAAAGCTGGAGCTTCTAATCCTGGTTCTAGAAAGAAAGGTAAAGTAGCTAATACAGCAGTAGGGGACACTGTTGTGGGGAAGAAAACTTCTTCTCCTTAGGTGTTCGATAGCTCCATAAATCCTTCTAATCATTTTGTTTCCCTCAGCTCTCTTGCCCTTGGAGAAGGGGAATTGCAGGAAGCGACTGGGCCTAAATTGTCTGAAGTGAACACAACACTTATGGATCATCCTGGTCCCTTAATTTCCGATCCTCTTTGGGTGGAAGGTTCTCTTGTTCTCCCCTATCTTATGCAGACATTGCCCGAAAGAAGCCAGTTGATAGCTCTGGATCTTCAGAGGAAGACTCCATTGAGCAGTTCTCTAAAAAATCTCGTCGAAAGTCTAAGAAGGAAGTCAGGGAGGAAGAGGTTGAGAGGTTAAAAACGCAAGGCTGTCAGTCCACTATCGAAATGTCTTATGGACGGAATAAGAGAACAAGACCTCCTAAGGGAGTTTCCACTTCCTCTTCATTAAGCAAGTAATGCAGATAGTCTCTTGGAATTGTAGAGGATTGGGAAACCCAATAAAAGCTGAAGCAGTCATAGACCTCATGAGAATGGCTCCTTCTGATATTCTCCTACTTCAAGAAACTAAGATTGAAGAGGAATCTCTCCTTCTTCTTAGCAAATCCAAATGGAAACTGACTGCGGGTAAGGCTATTAGTGTTAGAGGCTCTTGTGGAGGAATAACTACTCTGTGGCGTGAAGAGAAGTTTCAGCTAAAAAAATGGTTTTCCACACAGCACTGTATCTTTTCAAAGCTCTTCCATTTTGACAGTAAGATCTCTTTCGTGCTCTTTAATCTTTATGTCCCTACTAATTATAATGAAAAACGAGAATGTTGGTCTATATTGAAAGACTTCCTTGTCTCCAATTCTCCTGTTAACATTATTCTAGTTGGTGATTTAAACATTTGCTTGGCACTGAACAAAAAAGAAGGTGGGTTGCGTGGGAAGGACTTTATGGCTGATACTGTTGAGGACATGATTCTAGATTGGGAGTTGATGGACCTCAAACCCAAAATTGGATGTTTCACTTGGTCAAATCACCGAGCCGGGGCTGCGAATATATCTGCTAGACTAGATCGCTTTCTTGTTCATTGCTCGCTCATAGATGGAAAAAACATCATCTCATCCAAAATTGTACCAAAATTAACGTCGGATCATAATCCAATTTCTCAGCTCTTAGAAAAAGATGAGGAGCTTGGACCAATTCCGTTTAAATTCAGTCCACTCTGGATTGATAAAGTTGGATTTTTTGACGTTGTATCTCTGGCTTGGTCACAACAGGTTATTGGCTCACCCAGTTACGTCTGGGAGCAGAAGCTGAGGAATGCCAAGACCGCGCTGAAGGATTGGATAAAAATTCCTTTCCCCTCTCCTACGATAGCCAGAAAAGAAAACATTGAAGAGCTCTATGCATTACAAATAAGTATGGAAGATCGAGAAATCTCTGATTCTCATTTAGTTCAGGAACATCTTACTCAAATTAAAACCACCTTATCTTTCAAAAAAGAAGAGGAGCACCTCTGGTTAAAATCTCGTTGTCTCTAACTAAAGGCAGGGGATAAGAACACAGCTTTTTTCCATAGACAGTGTTGAGTTAGATTATCTCAAAATCATATCTCTGAAATCTTCTCAGATGAGGGGTTTTTTATAAAAGGTCAAGCTCACTTAAAACTGGCTGCAAATAAGCATTTCAAATCTTTATTTCAGGAGGATGATCACAATGAAGAGAAGGTCGGTTCTGATTTTTTAGAACATGTCCCTTCCCTTGTTAGTTTTGAGGATATCAATGTTCTGATGAAACCATTCTCTGAGAAGGAAATTGTTGAAGTCATATGGGCTATGGATTTGGATAAGGCTCCGGGGCCGGATGGTTTTTCTGTCCACTTCTACAAAGTTTGTTGGGCCATCATCAAAACTGATTTAGTCTGAATGGTGACTGCTTTCCATAGGAAAGCAAAGGTGAGAGGTTGTACAAACTCAACTTTCCTTGCGCTTATCCCCAAGGAGGAAAACCCTTCTTCTTTTGATAGGTTTCATCCTACTTCTCTGTGTAATGTGTCATATAAGATCCTTGCTAAGCTTCTATCAGATAGATTTAAGCTATTGCTAAGTAAGCTGATCTCTCCTATGCAAGGGGGTTTTGTCAAAGGCAGACAGTTAGTGGACAATGTTATTCTAGTCCAAGAATCTCTCCACTCAAGCTTCCAGCGGAAGGAGAAAGGTATGATAATAAAGCTGGATATGAAGAATGCTTTTGATCGTGTAAAGTTGTCCTTTCTGTATGATGTCTTGTTATCTTTTGGGTTTTGCTCAGAGTTTGTTACTTTGATAAAGGCATGCATTGATGGGCCTTGGATTGCGCCTTTAGTTAATGGTAAGCCAACCGACTTTTTCAAGGCTTCTAGAGCACTCCGGCAAGGCTGTCTGATGTCCCCTTTCCTGTATATTCTGATGGCTGAAGATCTTAGTAGAAAGCTCATAGCTGAAAAAGAAGTTGGCTACATCCCGGGTATCAAAATTGCTAAAGGTTTGGATCCAATTAATCACTCTCTTTTTGCAGATGACTCCCTTCTCCTTGGTGGAGCCTCTATGAAGATTGCTCGGGCATTTAATACCATCCTCCAAAATTTCTCTCTAATCTATGGAACTCTGATTAACAAATCTAAAAGCGCAATTTATGGATGGAATGTGGAACATTCAACAATTAGTAGAATTTCAGAATTCTTGGGCTTCCCTGCTTATGACAAATGGGAAAAGATAAAATATTTGGGGCTGCCTTTAACACTGGGCCCGCATCCTCCCTCTCTTTGGTTAGAGGTGATAACCAAGTTAAAAGAAAAAATATCTTCTTGGGGAGGTCACTGGTTAACCAAGGCTGGGAAACTCATTCAGATTAAGGCAGTCCTTTCATCATTTCCAAATTTTCATGCCTCTCTAATGCTTGCCCCAAAGTGTATTACATCTCAGTTTGCAAAAATTCTTTAGGATTTTCACTGGAACGACGGAAAATAAGGTCAAAGAAAGATGCATTTGGTAAGTTGGGAAGTTCTTAAGAGGCCTATGATAGAGTGTGGTCTACAAATTTGAGACCCTGGGCTGGCCAATCTGGCTATGAGTGGGAAACTTATCTGGCAATTATATGAGAATAAAAACCATCCAGTCACTCAGATATTTCGAAAGAAATATCTTAAGGGAGGCTCCCTGAGAAAAGCTACTGCTGCAAACACTTTATCTGACACTCTTATCTGGAACTCTTGCAGAAAAGGTATTGGGTTTTTTAATACTCATCTTTTCAGAATCCCTGGTAATGGGAAGTGAATCAGTCTTTAGGAGGATAAAATTTCTGGGAATCCTCCTCTCTCCTCTGTAATTCCATTAACTGAGCTTATGCACTGGGAAATCAACAAAGGTTTGATTCGTTTGGCTGATATCAGTTCCTAGGATTGTTTTGGAAATTGGATTGGCTGGTCTCTCCCAGACCTTCTTGAATGTCTTCTTTCTCAACAAAACCTGTTGTTTTCTACACTATCTGGTCTTGCACCTATTCATTTTGCCCAACAAGACAGCTGGGGATGGGGTTTGGATGGGTTCTACTCGGTTTCCAAATGATTCTCTGCTCTTCAAATCCCCCATGTTTCAGTCCATCCTCCAGCTATCTGGAAATCGATTTGGTATTCTCACTGCCTGTCGAAAGTCAATTTTTTCGCGTGGCTGGTGTTGCATAACAAGATATTGACCGGCGAATCTCTCATGAAGCGTGGATTCAGAGGTCCATTTCGCTACTGCCTGTGTAATTCTGCCCTAGAGATGACCGACCATCTGCTAGTGGATTTTTCGTTCTTGAAATCAGTCTTGGAAATAATTCTATGTGATGTCTCATGATCGTTCACAATCCAGAACTCAGCAATCGAATTGTATCTGGCCTGGCACAAAATTCACCCTTTGAAATTGCATTCAGAAATTATTCATAATAACTGGCACTCAATATTGAAATTCATGTGGTGGCCAATTTGGATTTCCAGGAACTGCTGCATCTTTAAAGACCAAAGACTGTTCCCCCAGGCAGTAGCTCTAAAATCAAAATTGTGGTTCACTGAGTCTATTTGCAGCCATTTTGTTTGGGCTCTCACTTACAAACTCCAGTTAAATGTTTGTTAAGGGTCAAGCCTCTTGATTCTCCTTCCTAGAGCTTTCATGGGGATCATGATTCCTTAAAAAAATTGGTTGAATTCAGCTTCAGCGGTCATTTTCTTTGACAATGCCTCCAAGGGGAATCCTGGGGCCTCTAATTTTGGAGGTCTCATCCTCTCTCTTGACAGATTGATCAGTATTAGATTTAGCTAGGGTCTTGGATTCATGTCAAATAATCAAGTTGAATGCTATAACCTTCTCTTGGTGATCCAGCTGGCTAAGGTGAATGGCTTTAAGTCTGTCCAAATCTTTGGCGATTCGGAGTTGCTAATAAAAGCTTTGAACTCAACTGATAGCTTCAACAATTTTGCCTTAAACAGAATTCTTCAGAGAATCAGGATAATTATGAAAGATTTTGAGAAGACTGAATCTTTTCATATTCTCCGTGATTTAAATCAGCTTGATGACTCTATGGCTAGCAAATCTTGTCTTCTATCTCAAGGGTTTCTTAGCCTTAATGGGGAATCCAGCTGCTTCCGTAATCATCCTTGATTAGAATTGTAATTTGTGTTTTTTCTCTCTCTAGATTTCTGGTAGGAGAAGGGAACCATTTGATTCTTTTGAAAATTGTAACTTGGTTGATTGGTAATTGCCAATAAAAAGCCAGCATCCTTCCATATAAATAAAATTTACCCATTTGTGTTAATATGTGTGTGTGTGTGTGTGTGTGTGTGTGTGTGTGTGTGTGTGTGTGTGTGTGTGTATGTATGTATTTTCAGAACTCATGGGATATTTTGGAATGCTCCAACAAGATTTCGATCTAGCTTCAGCTCTGGTTTTGTGCCTAGGAGGTTTTTTGCAGGATCATTCATCTCCATCTCATCAATTTGTTGAAGAGAATAGAATTTCAATTTCTGCTCAATCTGGAGGAAATCTGGAGTTGGAAGGTTCTTGCTTCCATCGTGGAGTTTCTTGTTAAAAGAATTTTGATTCTGGATATCATGGTCGCTTGTGGATCACCTGCTAGAGTACTCTGGCTAATTGGTGGTGATATCGGCCTATTACCTTCTTGGAACCTCGTAAAGTGCTTGGCTCTGAAGATTCTGCTCAGGTTAGAGTATTGAACGGCTTGCTGCATTGTTTGACTTCCCTTGCTCTGTCCTGGAATCTTTTCGATCTAGTAGATTCTTGGAGTCAGCATGGTTTTGGGTGTATTGGGTTTTGAATCTATTGAATGGAGTCTAGTGGTGATCCTCCCCCCTTCCTATGGAATCACTAGCTTTAAAAATACTGGTGGCATCTAGTGGTAAGAGGCAGGGTAGTCCTCTAATGCAACAATTTGTGAAGAAAGTGGATATTTCAACGGTAGAATTGCCAGCTGAGAGACCTTGTTGGACAGCTTTGAATCTTTCTAAATGGGGATTAATTAGTCAATTCATGGGACTCTGGCCTTCTCCTAAGGCAATAGATGGCTAGGTACAACGTAATTGGATACCATTGGTAACTGGAGGAATTCGTCGTCACTTGGTTGACAGAGGGTTTTTTGTCTTTGTATTTGATTCTGTTGAAGACAGAGACCTCATTTTTAGAAATGGCCCCTATTTTATGGGTCCTTAGGGACTCTATTTGAATAAATGGACTCCCGACTCCAATCCTACTCAGGAAGTTCCTTCAGTTGTTCCAGTATGGGTCCGGCTCGCCCACCTGCCGCTCCATTGTTGGAATTCGGAATCCCTGGAAACCATTGGGAACAAATTAGGGAAATATATTAACAGGGTAGAAAGCAAAGACCAATACTCGTGTGCACGAATTTGTGTAGAAGTTGATCTAGAGACTGGGTTGTTTGAAGCAATCAATTTAACTGTGGCAGATTGGTGCCATGTTCAGGAGCTTGATTATGAGCAACTTCCTTTCAAATGTCGACATTGTCATGGTTATGGCCATTTTGCTAGGAATTGTAAGAAGAAAGCAGAAGAAACCCCGGTTCTTGAGAAGACTGAGCAGTGGACTCATATTTAGAAAGTTGGTCCTTCTAAGCAAGTTAACAAATCAAAAGGAAAAGAATCCCAAATAGAGACTAAAGCCAATTTTGGTGAGAAGAGGAAAGATGCAGGAAATTCAGTATCTTCTAATCCGTTTGTTTCCTTATGTTCTTTGGAAGATCAGACTCCTTCTGCCTTTGAAGAAGGTGAGGTGCTTCCTCCGGAGGTGATATTAACTGAAAGTGAAGAAAATATTGGGAATTCAGAGATCCCTGTTACTCCAATACTTCATGAAAAATCCCAATTCCCCTTCAAGACTTTCTTCCTCTCCTACTTATGCTAAAATTCTTCAAAAAAAGTTGGTTGATTCTGGCTCCTCTAATGAAGATTCAATTGGGAAGTCTTCTAAAAAGACAGGTGGTAGAAAGTCACGTAAAGGGATTATAGAAGAAGAAGCAGAGCGTTTGAAAATGCAAGGATCTCAATCTACCATTGAGATGTCTTTGGGCAGAAGCAAGAGGAATACACCTCAAAAGGGTGGAGTAATTCCCTCTTGCATTGATAAATAATGCAGATTACTTCATGGAATTGTAGGGGCTTGGGGAATCCTAAAAAAATAGAGGATGTGAAAGATCTCTTGAGAATGGAACCTACATGTATTCTCTTATTGCAAGAGATAAAAAATGATAAGGATTCGATTTTATTTTTAAGCAAGACAAAGTGGAAATTGGACAATGGTATTGTTGTCGGTGCTCGGGGTACCTGTGGGGCCCTAGAAACTTTGTGGTCAGAGGATAAATTCACCCTGCTTTCTTCTTTTGCTTCTTTACATTGGATATATGCTGATCTTCTTTGTATCGGAAGTAAGATTTTTACTGGACTTTTTAATTTTTATGTTCCTGTAAACCATGTTGAGAAGAAGGACTGTTGGACCTCTTTCTCTAATTTTCTGGAAACACACAATTTGCGAAACATCATCATGGAAGGAGATTTAAATATTATCTTTGATCCTAGTGAAAAAAAGGAGGTGTGTTGGGGAAAGACCCTCTGCAGGATTTTGTGGAGTCCATTCTTCTTTCCTGGGATCTTATTGATTTCAAACCAAAGAGGGTTCGTTTTACATGGACCAATAATAGGACAGGAACATCTAGCATACTAGCTCGTCTGGATCATTTCTTGGTGTAAAGCTCTCTGTTAGATAAAAATCTTATTTCTTCAAGAATTTTTCCCAAGGCTTCCTCCGATCACCACCCTATTTCCTTGGGGCTGAAAGAAGAAGAAGACTACAGACCAATTCTGTTTCGATTCAACCCATTATGGATTGAACGTAATGGCTTTTTGGATATTGTGAGTGATGTTTGGTCTCAGCATGTGGATGGCTCTCCCAGTTATGTTTGGGAGCAAAAACTTAAAAGAACTAAGTATGCTTTGAAAGCTTGGATTAAGAAACCTCTCTCGACACCAACCAACAGCAGAAAAGAGACTGTGAAAGTTTTAGCGGACATTCAGTTCATCATGGAGGATTCTGAAATTTCAAAACTGATTTTGTTAATGGAGAAGCTTGCATAAGAAAATTATTTTCAATATTTCTGTCAAGAAGAAGAAATTTTGCGTCTCAAGTCGAGAAGCTTATGGATACAAGCAGGTGATTAAAATTCAACTTATTATCACAGACAATGTCATTTAAGAATTTCCCGTAATCATATAGCAGAACTTTTTTCTAGTGAGGGAGAAGTTATAAAAGGTCAATTGGATCTTCAACAGGCAGCCAACAAACATTTTCATCAGATTTTTTTACGATGGCGCTTTAGACAATGCGGCCAATCATGATTTTTTATCTTTTATTCCATCTTTGATTTCTGCTGAGACGAATGCTAGCCTTATTAAACCTTTTACTAACCAAGAGGTTGTGGATGTTATCTGGGGTATGGAGCCAGATAAAGCTCCTGGACCAGATGGATTTTTCATTCACTTTTACAGAATTTGTTGGTCATTAATAAAACATGATTTGCTTCGCATGATCTCCTCCTTTCTTAGGAAAGCTAAAGTTGGTGGATGTACCAACTCTACCTTTTTAGCCTTAATTCCCAAGGAAGTTAACCTTTCATCCTTTGATAGATTTCAGCCTATTACACTTTGTAATGCCTCTTATAAAATCCTAGCTAAATCCTTTGCTAGGATCTTTAATATCTCCTCAACATGGAGGTTTTGTCAAAGGATGGAATTTAATAGACGATGTGATCCAAGTGCAAGAGGCCATTCATTCTAGTTCTCAAAGGAAAGAGAAAGGTATGATCATTAAACTTGATATGAAAAATGCATTTGATTGTGTCAAGCTCTCTTTTCTCTACCAAGTTCTTCTCACTTTCGGTTTTAGTGTGGAGTTTGTTAGTTTGATTTCAGCTTGTACAAACAGACCATGGATCTCTCCCCTGATCAACGGTAGACCTTCAGAAATTTTTCACGCCTCTAGAGGATTATGGAAAGGGTGTCCTTTATCACCCTTTCTTTACATTTTGATGGTTGAAGCTTTAAGAAGAAAGCTAACTGCTGAAATGATTGTCGGTGCTATTCCTGGTATTAGGGTTGCTAGAGGAGTGGAGCCCATCAATCATGTGCTCTTTGCCGATGATTCTCTTCTCCTTGGTGGGGCTTCATTAAATATTTCTCGTGCCTTTAATGGAATTCTTCAAAAGTTCTATTCAATCTCAAGAGCCTTGATTAATAAGGAAAAAAATATTGTTTACGGGTGGAATGTGGATCATATGAAAATGATTCAAATTGCTAATTCTTTGGGATTCCCTGGATTTGACTAGTGGGCCAAGATCAAATATTTGGGACTACCCTTGACCTTGGGTGCTAGCCCACCTTCGCTTTGGCTTGATGTAGTGAGCAAATTAAAAGCTAAGATTGTCTCTTTGGCAGGACACTAGTTGACAAGAGCCGAAAAGCTGGTCTTGATAAAGTCAGTACTTTCTTCTCTTCCTATTTTTCAGTCTGCATTGCTACTTGCCCCCAAGTCCATCTCAAGGCAGATAACTAAGATTCTTAGGGATTTCCTTTGGAATGGTGAAAAAGGTAACCAAAATAAAATTCATTTGTTCAAATGGGAGACTATCAAAAGACCTCTATCTCAAGGAGGACTGCAAATCATAGATCCTGCATTTGCAAACCTTGCCTTGGGAGGTAAGCTAGTCTGGAAGCTCTTTGATGATAAGACCCATCCGGTCAGTAAAAAAAAATTGATGAAATATCTTAATGGTTGATCATTGAGAACTATAATTCCAGAAAAGCTTCCAACGGGTACTGCTATATGGAATTTGTGCCGGAAAAAGTATAAAACTAATTCAGTGGCAGTTATTTAGAATTCCAGGTAATGGGAAAGGTATTTTTCTGTGGGATGATTCGATTCTTGGGAAACCTACTCTTTCCTCCATAATTCTTCTTTCTGAGATCAAATTATGGATGTCTAATAAAGGATTCCTTCGCTTAGCAGACATTTGTGATTGGGACTGTATGGGGAATTGGGTAGGCTGGAAATTTCTAGAAATGCCAGATTGGTTAACTCCTGATCAATCAATATTGATAAATGCTCTGTTGGGTTTGGCCCCTGTCCATCGCTCCTTGAAGGATAAATGGGGATGGGGTCCAACTGGTGTGTATTCTGTTGGCCATGGATTTTCAGCAATTCAATCTTCTCAAACTTCCTTGCTAACCCCTGCGTTGTGGAAATCGATCTAGTCTCTTTTCGGCTTGCCAAAGGTTAATTTTTGTTCTTGGCTTCTTATGCATCACAAGGTCTTGACTAGTGAGAATCTGGTTAGACGCGGCTTCCTTGGTCCTTTCCATTGTTGTTTATGCAAAGAAGCTTTAGAATCTTCTGATCATTTATTCATGGATTGTGTGTTCACCCAATCTGTGTGGAATCTGGTGTTAAAAGACCTCAAGATTGCATCTCCTTCTGGCATCACAATCTCGATTTTGTTCTCTACTTGGAAGGATAGGATTCCAGACTCCATTGGGAAGTACGTTGGTTGGCTGAATGCATGGCATATCATTCCAAAAAAAGCCCGGTGGTCGGTCTGGTTGGCACGAAATGATCTAGTATTCAATGATAGAACGTGGTCTTCAGCTGATGTTGCCAAAAAAAATTATTGTTGATCACAGAAACTGTTAGGAATCGGCATTCCCATATTCCAAACAAGCTGTCAGGCTGGCTGGGGTGTAGTGTGAATGGCAGAGCTCCAATTTTGACCAAACCGATATCGATTTCGTCTTGGCAAGTGTGACTTCCTGCAGAGAAATTTTCTCTTTGGTGGAAGAATAAGGGGGTTGCTACAATTGTTTTCGAAGGTGCATCTAAGGGAACCCCGGCATTACGGATGCTGGCTGATTAATTTTATCACTAGTCAGTGTGATAGTATCTTGCTACAGTTGGGGTTTAGGAAATTGTTCTAATAACCAGGCAGAGAGTTACAGCCTTTTAATGGCTTGTCAAATTGACAAGAAAATTGAACTCAAGGAAATACAAATTTTCGGGGATTCAGAGGTCTTGAGAAAATTATTAAACTCTGCTTCTCAGTTCAATAACCCTTCTTTGGATAAAATCCTGCGGAGAATTTGCATCATCTTGAAATATTTTGATATGGTCTCTTATTTTCATATTCTAACAGAGTTGAATAATCAAGCGGATTCTTTCACTAATAAAGCTTGCTTCTTGCCTCTAGGAAGCCTCAGTCTCAATGGAGAAACTTGCACTACTCAACCGCTTCCATAATTGTCCATTTGTGTGAGAGATGCTGTAGAAGATGTATATTTTTTATTCTTCTTGAATTTTGTTTTAATTCTCGGTCCCTTAGAAGTTAACATCTGACCTTTGTGTAACTGGTTGATCTAGCTTTTTCTATTTCATCCAAAGAATTTTCTATTTTCTTCAATAAATAAAAAGATACCCGTTTGAGTTAAAAATATATATATAGGTATAATTACTTAATATAGTTTCCAATATCATGTATAATTTTCCTTATGTTAGTGTCAAAGTTGTTTAGTAGTGCACGGTTAAAAAAAAAATAACATTTGCATTTAACATTAATTATAAACAAATATTTGTTGCTAGCTAAGAATGTAATTAGCATGAGATCATAAATATTATAATATGCTTAATCTTAATAAATATGTGTTAAGAGTAAGCTTTTGACCCATTGAAATCATTTTTCTTTATAATCTATTATTAATCATTTTTTTAACAAAAACTATAAAAGGTTTATATAAAAACAAGTTGTGCACAGCCATTCATTACAGTAGTGGCATAATAAAGTATTTATGCAGATAAAAAATGCTGCACAGAAAGCTTATCCGAGGAGTTTTCCAAAAAACTTCACATAAAGTTTGTTCAAAACAGCTAATGCCGCAGGTAGTATATACCCTTACAAACTGGTTACATATAAAAAGACAATAAAACATTTAGCCATAACTAAAAGAAACAAATTAAGGATTGCCTCTAAAATTCCTTGGCTGAATTACAGACTCTTCCTCCATTGGGTGCTCAGCTTCTGCAGTGGCTTCGTTCACCCTGCTGCCCTGGTTCATGGTTATGAAACGCTGAAGGTCTTCCTGAATCCTTTCAACTTTGCCCATGATCTCTCTAAGGTTGCTCTCATTATCATCAATCTGAGCGTCATGGTTGCTGATCTGCAAAGAGGTGTAGCTCACCGTTTCTCCCATACTCTTGACCTCCCAAGCCATTTCTTTGCTATCCATTATGCTGATTGCAAGCATTTCATACAGACGCCATAGGTTCTTTTTGATGTCCATTATTCCTGCACTTTCACCAGCCTGAGACATTTTGTTTGCCTATGTTGAGATATCTATTCGAGCAAATAGACTGTGTAAGGCACGAACAGAGCCAGCAAGGACACTAGCCTGGTTCTCAACCGAAAGATCACTGAAAAAAAGACTGAGCACGAGGAGTTCCTGTTGCAGCGAGGAACCTCCTTGCCTTTTTCGACAAACCAAAGTGCCCACAGGACCTTCCTGCCACCCCGTGCAACGACAACCCAAGACCGAGCTTCTTCCCCAATTACCAGGTTCCGAGGGAGTTATACCTGGGCCGAGATTTGAAGACCGCAACGCTGAGAGAGAGCTACACGAGCAGGTGGATAAGGCTGCTAAAGCGAGCCTTTCCTTCATGAAGGAGCGAGTGAGAGGGAGTGCATGCCACGGGATACCTTGCAGCTACCTTTCTCCAATACCTGTAACTACATTCAGCAAAATTCACACAACCCCTTGAAAACCAGAACCGAGAATTGAAATGGAGTGGATAGACATATCACTGCTGGGAGAAGACATAGCATAATGCTCGAGGAGACATTGAGCGTGCGAGAAGGTGAGACAATTAACCCAGGGTCGAATGGCCATTAAGTCTGCAGCGTCCGAGAGATGGATGGGGAAGAAGAGAAGCCACGTGGCGTGGGAAGGAGGGAAGGTAGGACAGCAAATTAAATGAAGGGGGCCGACGTTAAATAGCATGGAGTGGAGGCCAGCTATTGAGAGATGACGTTGGGTGATGGATGGAGGAAAAGTGGGAGGGATAAGGGTCGGGGACAAGGGATGAAGGAGGGGTAAAAAAGAGATGAGGGAGGAGGGATAAGGAAGGGGAAGAGAAGTGGTACGAAGGAAGGATAGAAGGGGGGCCTTTAAGGCTTCTTGAGAAATGAAAGAGGGATGAGAAATTCAGTAGGATGAGCCACATAAAGTGAAAATGCAGAGGATACTTCCACATCGTGAGGTATAAATGTTGATGAGAGGATTTTCGACACCTCATTACGGGACGTATTTGAGGATGGGAGGATTCCCGTTCTGTCTGTAATGTCCTTGTGGGAGAGAGGCCCCCATATTGGCCAAAGTGTCCGCTGCGGAGTTATTGTGCCGAAGGATGTGGAGTGTCTCATAGGATTTAGACATAAGAAGCTTGGCTTTGTCAAACAGGCGACGACAATTGATTGCTCCAGAGCGGTATTCGTTGATCAGTTTAGAGATGACATGCTTTGAGTCTCCGAATATCAGAACCTTTCAGTAATTTTTAGCATGAAGAAGCTGCAGGCCCTGGAGGAGTGTCAGCCACTCAGCTTCATTATTGGTTCTATTCCCTAGACCCCATGCGAAGGTTTGTTCTATATGTCCACCGGGATCCAGAAGGATCCCCCCTCGCTCCTGCCACCCCTAATCTATTCTTAATCATTGAAAATCATATAAGATTTGTTAATTCTCCAACAAACAAATTTTTATTACATTGAGTTCCTCAATTTTAGTAATATTTTTTTTATTCCTTTCATATAAAATTATCCATAAACATTATTTGATATTCCTTCGAATATAAATTACGTCAAATCCTTTACTTGCAAATTTAGTAATATTTTTTTAATTCCTTTTATATAAAATTATCCATAAACATTATTTGATATTCCTTCAAATATAAATTACATCAAATCACTTACTTTCAAGTAATTAAAAACAGGAAATCCAAATGAATTCGATAGGGTAAATACCTTATGGAATTCAAATGTGTTGACTAGTATGAAACACAAATGAAAATGTGTTTTTACTATGTAGTAAACACAAAATAAAAATTGAAAAGAAAAACAAATTGTAACTAAAATATATTCCTTACCAATAATATTCTGAGAGGCAATTTTCATTTTCCATAAATGAGATGTCATTCTTCATGGTATTTGGTCATTGTTAGTTTCTTTCTCATTAAAAACATTATTTTCTATAGTATGATACCTATGGTTCCTAGGGATGAAATATGTGTTCTTATCATACACCTCATTTCATAAACTTCTTAAATGTCTAAATGTTGTCATGTGACCACATAAGAAACATGCATATTTACTAAACATTTTGTTTATAAAGCTTGAAAGCCATAAAATAATGTTAATAGAACTAACAAAAATATTTGAAGCATAGAATGGTGATTTATAACACTTGTATTTCATTGCAAACTCCAATACTTACTTTTTGGGAGGTTGAACTTCTTTAACTTCTTTATAAATCAAGATTATAAATTATTTAATCATAAGATTTATAACTCTTATACTTAATAATATTAACTCTAGTACTTGGCTCTAAATTCCAATGCTTATTATATGGGAGACAACTAAACATTATGTTTAACTTATGGGAGACAACTAAACATTATGCTTAGCTTATGAAAGTCGAACAATGTTAGAAGCACCACTCCTATAACTATTCAACATCAAAGCAATATCTATGAGAATGATTTATTTTATACATATTTTATAATTATATAAATTAAAAAATCCAAATCTCAAAACATACTTCATTGTAAAATATAAAAACATTTACGATGTCACATTTTTTTGTCTTATTTAGAGAGAACTTTCAAAATGTAAGGTTTTAAGTTTCTTGATTGGCACTCATTAATGCCTATACTCTTTAATTAAAATATCTTTTTAGAATTTTTTTTATATTATATTTTATGATAAAATTAAACCAAAATTATATTTAACACGAGTGAAATTATTATCTAGTTTTTTTAATATATTAAACCACTTTTACCTCAAACGAATTGCTAAGTAAAGCAATTAGTTAAGCAAGCTTCCAATGGTTAAATCTAGTGGTTAAGCTTCTAGCAAACGGTGGTATGAAAAAAGTCTTATTACCGTCCTTTCCTTTCCCATTAGGGACTTTGTATTTTCTTTTAAAAGGAAATATAATAACCATGTAGCTATTTAATCTTAGCTTATAGATTTAAGATCGATAGTTTTGCTTCTGCATAATTTTGAAGTTTATACAAAAACTGGAATAAAAATTGGAATTAACTATACAGACCATTCTTCAATTCTAGATTTGAAACAACCATTAAATAATTATTCAACAAAAAAATATTATAATCATTCTGAGGTTCACTAATAATTATCTTTTATAGAAAGAAGAAAGAATAGTATCAAAATGAAGACCGACACTCACGTTGGGTATTCCTTCAACCCAAATATCGTTTACATATATAAACAATGATATGAACACATGATTAAAACTATTGTGGCACCCATACTAGCGGGGATTCAATTAGATACCTAAAACTTTGAGTCGCTAAAAAACCAAATACAATGTAAGTTGCACAGCCTAGGTTTTATGGAACCAAGCGTAAATGATTATATTCATAGTAAAAATAATACTCAGGCGAGAAAGACGTCAAACTCATACTAATTCTAGTTGAAGGTTCCGACCACACATTTAAGAACATATCCAAGAAATGAGGGAAGTGAACTCGGTGTAAAGTGGCAAGATTGTCTTCCTCCTTGATCTTTGTAAATTTTACATGTTATTAAATGATGATTCTTTAGGTGTAATGTAGTAAGACAAAGACTAGTAAGACAAGACTAAACTAGATCAAAGCAGAATTAAGGTAGATCAATAAGGTTGAATGATATTTTTTATCCTCTCTTGACCACAAAGGTGTGGCCTCAACTCCACAAAAACTAGACTGACACTTCCATAGCTATGGCCGGAACTGGAAAACTAAAACCTGACACAAATTGAATGAAGACTATAGCAAGGAAAAAATACTTATTAAAAAGCCTGACATGAAACCAAGGAAATTGAAACTGGACCAAAACCAATTATTTTTTATAACCTACTAAACTCCTCTGAATAGAACTAGCACAAAAAAGTGAACAGAGCAGGAAAAAAACCAAGTACTTTGTTTTTCGTCTCCTCTTCATATATATCTATGTTGTGCCTATAGCAGGTTTGATCTCAGCTTTCCCCTTTAACTCCTTTCACTCTGTTTATTTTAGTTTTGCTTTGTTTATTGATCCCATTAAAATAGGTGATTCCTTGTTTTCTACTTCTAAGCTCCATTTATTTTCCTCTTCTGTGCTCAATGTTTATAAGTAATTCATTTTCCTCCCTTGAACCATGAGCTTAGTTCAAATCGACTTGTCTCTATGCCAATACACAACATATGCTCCATACGGCATATGTTCCATACACTTATACCCTTTGATTCAAGGACAGTCGTGGCACAGCTAGGCATCCAAACAACCACAACTTCACCAAAAGAGAAGAAGTAATGGATCAGTGCTACAAACGTTGAGCATTTTGTCGATAACCACCACCAACAATGTCTCCAGGAAGTATTTCATACAAGCCATGGTTGTCATTGTGGATGCATCTCCCATTCATGAATTTTGGCATGTTTTTTTTCGCTAAAGTCTCAGGCTTCAAACCTCTATCGTTTTGGTTCATTCGTTGAATTACTCTGATTCAGGTACCACAATCTTTGCAATGTTTCACAACCCAGGTGAATTGCTGCTCAGAGGCGGTTCTCAGTCGACATTTTTTGACACGTTGGAAAAGATTCAACTTCTTGAAGTAACCAAAATATGTTGCGGGTATCTCTTCCATGCGGTACAATGCTCCATTACTGTGTTTCAATGCTGGCTTGGGAATTTTTAAAAGGAGTAAGCTATCTACCCAACGATTTGCATCGGGTCCCACCCGTCTGTCAAGCAGATAGCTTACTCTGTTAATTTACTCTGTGAGGTAGAGACTCTCCAGCCGCCAGGCTGATTGCTAGCTTCTCATCAAAAAAATTTAGCATCATACGTGGGTCCAACCAACCGTCTTTGTTAGAACCCAACTGATCGCGATCTCTCATCAGCGTGTTTGAATTTTGAATATAGCTCTCCTCCCCTACATCGTGACTGCACTCTCATAGAGTAAGGTAATTGCGTTTAGTCATGTTATAGTACTTCTCTTTAAAACCATTGCAAACTATTTAGGATTCATGCTTACTGCTCTTACAAAACCAGGCATTCAAAAACATTCCGTTATGGATGATTATACAATGTCGCAGAGGTATCTTAACCTGACATCTCCCTTGGACTTATGTCTGGAGTAGATAGTTTACTCCATTCATTTCAATTGCTTGTCATGCAAACCAAATTTAACATTCCACAACCTCTACATATATATCTCGACTTCTTCATCATCATACAATAATCAATTCATATAAAAACACCCTCTTACCCTCCTTTTCTGTTGTAATACATACTCTACTAAATTCAATACAATCCAGCTTCCTTCCCCTCTCTCTATATATTTATATTGGTTTTGAACGCTCTTCTCTCTTATGTCTATTGGTTTGATCGCTCTTCCTTATTTCGTTGTTTGTGTTTTTTCCTTGTTTGTGTTTTTTTTCCTTGTTTGTGTTTTTTCCTTGTTTGTGTTTTTTTTCCTTGTTTGTGTTGACTATTAAGCTTGTGTTTTTTTCTTGTTTGTGTTTTTTTTTCCTATTTGTGTTGGCTTCTTGGACTGGTAAATTTAATTAAAGAATGGTTACCTAGTTGACGAAATTCCAAACACACCGTGAAGAAGGCCAAAGGCAAGAAAATAAGCACAATTTTCTACTTTCGCGCCGGAAGTAAATTATGTCTACTATAAATTAAAAGCATCATCTACCATCCATGCTGTTTCTGGAGTTGTAATCTTGTAATATATTCATTTGCCTATGGAAAGGGAATCTTGAAAGCTATGTTTCTACGATATCATCTTTCCTTTTGACTCCATCAATTAGGATAATGTGGAAGAAAAAATCAAAATACGATAATGTTTGTAAGCAAGTTGTCTTAGGGCTTTCACAATATTTTTTATAAGTTTGAGTCAAAACACTTTATAACATCTTATTTTCTTATTATATTGCTTTATACATTTGGGATGGGATTTTATAAAGAACAAAAAGTAACATTTGGATCCAGTAATTGTTTAATTACCTTCTCATGGAGCAGGATTTTTTTTTTTTTATTATTATTTAATGTGAGTATTCACACCTTTTTTAAAACATTATCGTATTTTAAATTTTTCTTCCACATTATCCTAATTGATGGAGTCAAAAGGAAAGATGACATCGTAGAAACATAGGCTTCAAGATTCCCTTTCCATAGTCAAATGAAGATATTACAAGATTACAACTCCAGAAACAGCATGGATGGTAGATGATGCTTTTAATTTATAGTCGACATAATTTACTTCCGGCAGGAAAGTAGAAAATGTGAGAAAATTGTGCTTATTTTCTTACCTTTGGCCTTCTTTCACGACGTGTTTGCAATTTCATCAACGAGGTAACCATTCTTTAATGAAATTTACCAGTCTAAAAAGCTAGAAAAAAAAAAGACAAACAGGAAAAAAACACAAGCTTAATAGTCAACCCAAACAAGAAAAAAAACACAAACATGAAAAAATACAAAGAAGGAAATAAAGAAGAGCAATCAAACCAATAGACATACGAGCGAAGAACGTTCAAAACCAATAGCAATATATAGAGAGAGGGGAAGAAAGCTGTAGTGTATTGAATTCAGTAGAGTATGGATTACAACATAAAAGGAGGGTAAGAGGGTGTTTTGATATGAATTGATTATTGTATGGCAATGAAGAAATAGAGATATATAGGTAGAGGTTGCGGAATGTGAAACTTGGTTTGCATGACATGCAATTGAAATGAATGGAGTAAACTATCTACTCTAGACATAAGTCCAAGGGAGATGTCATGACATGCAATTGAAATGAATGGAGTAAACTATCTACTCCAGACATAAGTCCAAGGGAGATGTCAGGTTAAGATACCTCTGTGACATTGTATAATCATCCATAATGGAATGTTTTTGAATACCTGGTTTTGTAAGAGCAGTAAGCATGAAATCATGAATCCTAAACAGTTCGCAATGGTTTTAAAGAGAAGTACTATAGCATGACTGAATGCAACTACCTGCTGCAGAAAACCAAACTGGTGGATTGTTATCGAGGTTTCCTTGGATTAGAGTTTAGGACGTGCTTCCTCAAACTGGTGGATTGCTGTCGAGGTTTCCTTGGATTAGAGTTCAGGACGTGCTTCCTCAAACTGTTGGATTGCTGTCGAGGTTTCCTTGTATTAGAGTCCAGGACGTGCTTACTCTATGAGAGTGTAGTCACGATGCAGGGGAGGAGAGCTATATTCAAAATTCAAACACGTTGATGAGATATCGCAATCAGTTGGGTTCTGACAGGGATGGTTGGTTGGACCCACTCTGATGCTAAAGTTTTTCGACGAGAAGCTAGCAATCAGCCTGGTGTCCAGAGAGTCTCTACCTCACAGAGTAACGTAACAGAGTAAGCTATCTGCTCGACCGACGGGTGGGCCCCGGTGCAAATCATCGGGTAGATAGCTTACTCCTTTTTAAAATGTACAGGCTAGCATTTAAATTACCCTTTGATTGTATACTCATGATGCATTTTCAGATCTAAATGGTAATCTGGAGGTTGAACCTAGACTCGGGTATTACTTCAATATAGTTCAACAACAAGCAAGTGAATGTAGAATCTGATCGCATGTTTCTGTAATGTCTCTTATTAAGAATAAACTAACCTTTCCCATGAAATGTCCAAGAAATAACTGAGCGCCTCTTACATTCTCAACACTGCCTCTCATTTCAATTGTTACAATATAAATATATCATATAATGTCATGTGGATTTTAGTACACTATAAATTACTCATATTAGTAAACTTATATACATGAATAATAAAAAACAGATTATTACTTATTTCTAAAGAGTGAAGGGCATAAAATAGATTAATATTAGTAAATTTATGTACTATAATAATAATAAAACATTTTATAATTTTTTATAAACCTAAAGTGAGGGCACTTGAAAATTTTAACCTTCATCAAAAACAGACTTGACAGGTGAGATGAATTTGAAATTCCAAGCCTGCAACGATGTCTTTGTTTGGCCACCTCGCTTTGTCTTACAGGATAAACCTACTTGTTTCCGTAATAACTAGCTGGAAGGCACAAACATTTCTTGCAACATTTATGGCAGTAGATCATGCATGGTTTCCAATATTATGTCTGAGAACATCTCCTTGTTTGGGCATTCTACAAAAGTACATTCAAATCCATTGAGGCTAGAATGTTAAAAAAAAAAAATACAATGCCATTAATTTGCAGCAAGTACTCCACCAGGTCTATAACTTACGAGATGAGTGCAGGTTTCCTTGTCCATTCGCAGGCTAAAATAAAAAGACCAACAATACAGAGATATAAAGAACAAGAATTTCAACTTGATACTGAGGACATACCAGATCTTCGGCTCCTATGACCATTAACTAAAGGCACAACATACTAGATATAAAACTGCCATGAGGGTTTTGATTCCTCAGGGATTTAATGCCTCTTCACCTTACAAGACGAATCAACAATTTAATTAGATGGTAATGACACATTATTCACATTTTCTTGCAAAGGCCAAATTGCAAGAAACGCCACCATAGCCATCTCGATGAACTTCACTACTTCTACTTGCTTCTATAGGATGGTTGGTTGGGGCAGTTGAAGCCAGGACCAAAGCCATTACTCATTCATTGATATCAAAGCATCCAGCGGCAAAGGATGCATGTGATTTCTGAACCACAAAGTCATTAACAAGTTAGGCTTCATGTCAGCGTGTAACTCTACCCTACTATAAAGGCATGCAAGCAATTCACAGTGTGTAAGTGGTATTGGGCAGTGGGAAGAATGGATTCATAATTCTTTAATGACAAGCCATAACCCTGCCTCCTAGAAGCCGCCCCACAAACCAAAGCAATAGAATTAAAAAACATAACTGACATGCATTTAAATAATTGCTTACATCACTTGGCCGTAGGGTCTTGGGGCACTGGAATCCAAGCCAACGTCACCTTGACAGAACCAATGACAATTTTAAAAAAAATCAATAATTAAAAAAATCATTAAATAAATGTTACTCTACACTATAGAAAAACCTTAGTTTAAGCTGGAAATTTTTTTACATTGCTCGGAATTAATACACTTGACAGAATCATATATATCCCCTTGTTAGGGACATAATAATAAGTGAAATTAGCACCGAAGTTTTTTAGTATTTGTTTCTTAAAATTAGTGTAATTAATAACATCCACTTAAATACTATTTAATTTAAAGTTTATAAAAAATAATGAATATTGAATATTATTAACTTTTATAGTTTTAAGCTATATATGATTGTTTTTAAATATATTTGTTTAAATTTATTTATTTTTGAAATTATTTATCAATAATTATGACCAAAAATATTATTTTTTAATAAATGCAAAATTAAATTAAGTTATACTTATTTAATAAGATAAATTTGTACTTAATAAATTTATGGTGAAGATAAATTTATAAAAGATTGTTTGAAGGAAAATATATGATACGATGAAGAACATTGGGAGGACTGATTGTTACCCTCCCCACCTAGGTTCGATTCTTGTAAATGACATGATGCTCTTGTTGAGCCCCAGTGTAATGTTTGAGTAGATTATGCAAATCTGTCCATACCTTGATTCTCCATAATAACAAGTGTTGGCATATTTCCCAATGTGTAGCCCCCTAACAAATGATGAACCGCCATTCGAAAAAATGGTACAATAAAGAATATTGTCTTATTTTTCCACCTATTTTTAGCTACACTATAATTTTAACTCATAAAGTAATACATAACTTTAATAACAAGTATTAATTGGCATTTGTTGTCGCGGGGTTTGCATCTCAAGCTCATACTTTCAGTACAATATTAATGTTATGTAACCTTCTATGTTAAATGATTTATAGTCCATTTGTAAGGTTCAATCTTTTTATATATGTTTCTTTTTTGTTGCCTTTGAAGAGAATGGGGCAGTCACGATCTAGGTTATGTTGAATTTAATTTGTAAACAAACAAAAGATGTCATTTGTACGTAGGTTGGGAAATTTATATAACTAAGAAGAGAAGAGGAGATGATGATGATGAGTAACAATAACATTAATAGAAGGCATGCATTCAAAGCTCATCATGTTGATTTGGGACGAGGAGGCACTGTGACTATGTTGATGATCCTTTTGTTCGCTTGCCTTGACTGGATTTACATTGGTGGACAATATTATTTCTTCAACATTGTTATTCAAGTCTAGTTTTGGATGTGGATTTTTTAGGAAATTCAGGTATTACATACCAACTTTAAATATTTTTCAAGCTAGTGTAGGCTATTTGCAAAAGTTGTTGCAATAACTTTGCATACAATAGAAATCTAGGTTTGAGGCCTCATACGGTTGTTTTTTAACGGGTTGAACCCCTTTTTATGTGAAAATGAAAAGTTGTGAAGACTTTTGGGATTCAAACCAATCAAATCTTAATTCATAGAATCCTGCATTTGCATATCCCTGAGCATAAAGTCTATTGATTTGTTCTAGGGATTACTCTAAACATCAACTGGGAGGAATCGAGGCCTATAGAGCCACATAGCCGAGGGGCAAGTATGGTGCATGTCAAGAGCTAACACGTAATATTAGCTATTAAATAAAGACTGTAATCCTTGTAAAAGTGATGTGAACCAAATCCAATCCCTAAGTTTTCAAACTTTATTTTTTCCATAGCTGCGTTGCTAACAATAACATGGAAAACGATCAAATCGCGGTCACATCACACATTTGTCCAATGGTATTGTAAATAAAGAATTTTATAGCATTATTCAATTATGTGTCTTTGTTTGTCTATCGGTTGATATTAGTTTTTGGTTTATAATAGATGTTCTGGGTTGTTATATGAAGAAAAACGACTATGCTATGGGTGGTACGGAAGGGTCTCAGTTTTGCTGACAGTTTTCTATATTGGGATGATGGGTTGTAAGGAAGTTTATGGGGATGAAAATAAGGCTGTCGTGTTGTCTGTGAGCCGGAAAGGACTGATGCTATGAAATCAATGTACTCTTTTTGAATTAGTAATATAATGTGTTATTTACAAAAACAATTATAGCATTATTAAAAAAAATGAATCATAATGTTTAACTTTAGAAAATAAAAAATATTTGTTTAACTAATACGAGGTCAAAGCAAATTGAGTGGTGATCAATTATAACATATCTTCTAGAGGCAGATATAAATACACTCATATTATAAATTTCTTTGATATTCTTATCAGAATTGTGACTGATAATATTTGTGTTTAATATAAGACTAGGTTACTCCATATGCACCCAACAACATAGTAATAAATGTTGTATAGGTTATGATATACACAGCTAGATTTGAAATACGATAGAGTTATAACTAATATATAGGCTACGATATAATACAATATGTTTAGGTTACGATATAGTAAGCTTGCTAAATGTTGTATACAAAAGAAAAGAAGAACATGTGTTTGCCTTCAATTTAGACTCAATGTTTCGATCCAAGAGCTAGGATCATCATCAAAAGTCTTTTAAGATGAAATAATTGGATGCCCAACATTCCAATAAACAATAAATAATAAAAAATCAATCATATAGAGCTAGTTCAGGTTGACAAGTCGACTTTTTTTACTACATGGTTGTATTTTTATGTCGATTCTCTGCAATATATGCTTCCAAGATTCCCTTAATTTCAAAACTTTGTCTCTATTTAAGTTATTTCGGTTAATCTCAATTTCGAGGGTCTCCCATATCTTTCTTTTTTTCCATAATGATCAATTTCAATGAGAGTTTTCCATGACTTCTATGCAAATTTGGTGACTAGTGTTATGTGAACGCTCAACTCAACCTCAACTGGAATGATCTCCTTGTTTTGTTGATATATTACCTACCACATGAGCAAGGGATTACATACACACCTTTATGTTGCCTTAAAATGACAGTCTCTTTTGCATGATCCGACTAATTTTTAATGATGTTAGACAGGGAAAAAGGAGACTTTGATATTTCCCTTCTTAAGAATCCTAGCAATCTTATATGTAGTACTTTTGATGTAAGGGAGGTATATGTTTTTTCCTTCCATGTTATCAATGTTTCTCCTGATATGGGTTTCTATCCTCGTATCTCTTGCAATAATCCTATTAATTTGTTTTCCATTATAACCATCCAATTTAACCACTTTTTTTGGATGCTTCAATTCTTTCTCAATGTGTTTACCATGAGAATTCTAACACCCTGGCCATAATACTGATGACACCCACTTTTTATGTTGGGTGGTGGTGAGAGTCTGTGTGAAAAGATTGATTTGTGTGAGTTTTCTTTCAATAAACTTAATGTGATATATACTTATTATTCTTTTTGGGAAAGAGGAAATCTAAGAATGATAGGTTGTTATTTTATTCTACTTCCATGGTGAACTCTATGCTATCAGATTGGCTATTTATGTGCTAAAAAAACCTCTATATTATTTATTCCATGTGGTTAGTTCACACATATATCGTCAACATATCTCTTCTATAATCTTGTTTGAGAGGATATGACGTGATGGCCTAGTTTTCAAATTTTTTCATGTATAAATTTGGCAACATTGGTGATAGGGGGGTCACCACTGCCACACCTTCAATTTTGGGCAAACTTTCACTAGATTTGTTGTGCCCTCTTCTATGATGTTTCTAATGGCATTTAATGCATCATCAATCAAGATCTTTATGAACAAAGAAACCACATAACATCTTACTAGAATATCATCATTGTCCACCCTCGCCTCCTTAATTTATGTTACCATGTTCGAGGAATCCTTGACAAAAGACTAAGTAAGCCCAACAAAGGTTTTAAGTTTCTTAGCCAGGAATTTTGCCAATTTGTAAGTAGGAGAACCAATAATATTTAAAATTTGTCTAAAAGGTATGTTCTTCTTATGAATAATTGGGAATCCATAAATACTTGTGCTAATACAATTCTTAGGTAATATATATTTTCTTCCTCTCATTATCTAGTGATGAGTTATTGATTGCTAAAGAAACATATTTCAGTATTTTTCCACTTGAGTCACTGCTAAGCCTTTTATAACTCCCACAAGATAGATGCTCAGTCAATTTTTATCATAATTAATTGTATTCATAATCATGTTGCATTTTCATTGTCATCCGTTAATATGAAAACATCAACAATATTCCTTTGTTCCCTCGAAGAAACCCACTAATATTTGCTTATATTTAACTCGGGGAACACATTTACATGTTGTATACATTGAGATATACATCGTTGGATTTGAAATATAATAGATTAATGATTGTTGTATAGGTTGGGATATAATGATTACTCCAGTGTATTTTAGTTCCAACAATGTATATCCTATACTACTCAACATTTATTACTTGGTTGTTGGCTACATCAAATTAACCTATATGCAACAATTTCCACTCTAATGTTTAGGGGGCTTCCAAAATGGATAATACCAACATGGAAAATCCAACAATTCAATAATATTTTATAAATATTTGGTGGCATATAATCCATGCATATAATTGACACATGCATTTTTGAAGAACAATTTGGTATTTTTCCAAATAGACAAATTACGGAGGCAATTGGTATTGCACAAGAATGTCTTCATTCTATAAAGCAGAGAAAGTTGCAAGATTTTGTTTTAAAGGTTGGCTTTGTTCAGGCTTATGACAAGGTGGATTGGACCTTGTTACGTCTTATCCTGATTCATATCAATTTACCCAATTAAGTTATGAGTTGGATTATGGGGTGCATCTCTTCAACTAATTTTGCTATGTTGGTGAATGACACTCCCACTGCTTTTTTCCAAAGCTCCAGAGGCCTTAGGAAAAGTTGTCTATTCTCATTGCTTGTTTTTATGTTAGTTATCGATGGTTTGAGTAGACTGATTGAGGAACATAAAAAGGAAAAGAGGATAAAAGGCTTGAAGATGTCTCCTTCATCTTTTAATTCGCATCTGCTCTTCGTTGATGATATCTTGATTTTTGGGAGTGGTTCTAAATTGGAATGGATGTAGTTCAAATAGGTTTTCGATATGTTTTACTTGGCGTCTGGTATGTTAGTCACTTAACTTAAATATCATTTTACTTTTTCAAATGTTGATGATGATTTGTGTATACATATAGATTATGTTTTGAGGGCTTCAGATACTTGGGAGTTTTTCTTAAGCCAAATTCCTATTCCATTGTCAACTAGAATTGGTTGTTAAAGAAAGTGGATCAAAGAATTAGATGTTGGTCGTTCAGATAGCTATTGGTTGGAGGGAGATTGGTTCTTGCGAATGCAATATTGCAGAGTATTTTGGTGTTTTGGTTTTCATTATATATTCTACCATCAACAATAGTTTCTCAATTAAGAAGAAAAATGTATAATTCCATTTGGTCACGAAGTTTGGAAAATTCAAAATTTCATTTCGCTGCTTGGGATAGTTTAGCCTTGCCAAAGTTAAAAGGAAATTGAGGTTTAAAGGATTTAAGCCTTTTTAATACTGCTCATTGTGCTAAAATTTTATGGAGAACTCTTTTTGTTTCAAGTTTATGGAATAAATTCATTAGGGCTAAGTATATTATATCTTATACTTTGTTTCATTGGGTTAGAAAACCTGCGTTGAAGGCTCCTAGATCTTCTTCTTTATGAAGAAGTTTTATGAGATCATTACCAGTGATCAAAGATCATATTTGTTGGAAGGTAGAAAGGGGTTTTCAGATCTATATTGGTATTGACCCTATAACAGGTATGTGAGGTAATGGCTTATTATCGCAACAGCTTATCTCTGAGCTTCATAAAAGAAATATTCTTGTTCTTACATAGATTAGAAATTTAAATGGAAATCCTGATATTTATTGGCTGCATTTTGAGGATTGAATCTACCTCAGTAGATGATGGAAGAATGGAGTTCCTTTATTAGTTCTCTTTCTCGGGTGGGTATTTGTTTCGTTGACAAAGAAGATGTGTTAGAATGGGAACCGAATTTAATCTTTGGTGAGGTCACAGCTAAATTGGTGTACAAGGTTCTTGTGGAATAGAGAAGATCTTTAGAGTTTAAATTGTGGTACATACTTCTTTGGAAGAGCTTTATGCCTTTGAGGGTGAAATGTTTATGTTGGTTGTTATTAAACAGAGAAAATATTGGTTTGGGGGAACCTCAATTGCAGAGGTTTTGTTGGACCGGGTTGTTGTCTTCTTTGTAGAAAGGAAAATGAGACAGTAGACCATCTCTTTTTACATTGTTCTTTTTTTCATTTCAGCTTGGAATGAGGTTGGCAAGTTGCTTTCGCTCCTTTTCAAGTGGAATTCGAGGACTTTAGAAGATTGTTTGTTGGAATGGTCTAACAAGAGAAAGAAGATAAAGGAGTTACATTTTTTTGTTTTCTTGAAAGTATGGAAAATGCATAATAGATGTGTGTTCAGGATGTAATTCCTTTAGTCAATTTTACTGTCTCAAGGATTTCAGCAGATGTAAAGGAATGGAAGAAGGATGAGTTTTTTTAAAGAAAAGAAGGTTTACATTTGTCCTTCTTTTCTTGAAGATGCCATTCATGATTTTTTTGATGGTGCTCATCAAAATGCGAAATGTGGTGCATGTATGTTTTTTAAATTAAAAGGGAATCACTGCATTAAGTTGAATTGGGTGTGGGAGATGGAACAAATACGTTTTTAAAGATTCTTGCTCTTTGGGGGCTTCTCTAGTTTGCCAAGAGAAGAGGTTTTTATGAGTTAAAGGTTTGTGGTGACTCAAAGGTAGTTATTGACTGGGAAAATGGTTTAAACTCTCTACATTCACTGATTTTTTATAGCTGGTTGAGAAGGATTGAGGATTTGAAGATGGCTTTTCAACTATTTCCTTCAGACATATTTACATAATTTTTAATCAGGAAGTCGATTCCTTATCTAAGGAATCATATAAGGAATTGGTAAGTGTTTTGGTTTGTCATCTCTAGTTTTTGGAATATGTTGAAGGGGTTTGGGTAGATGAAGGATGTTGCTCATGTTTTTCATGATATTTTTGTTTAGTTTGGCTCGACAACTTATTTTTTCCATGAAGGGATGGATAGTTTTTTAAGTTGGTTTTTTGTTCTGGGATCTTGAATGCGTTGGTTGTTTGATAGTAGGATAGTGGAAGCTCATTGTTGCTTGTAAGTTGTGTTGATCAGTAAGGATGGAAGTCTGTAATATGTCTAGTGGAATGGTGGAGAAGTGAATTGGTACTTATGTAATTTTAATTCTATATGAAAAAGCAAATTACATGCTTTTTTACGCTAGAAAAAAAAACATCAACTTATCTACAACCTTGGAGCTTCCAAAATAACTAATACCAACATAGAAAATCCAATAATTCTATAATATTCAATTGATAAATATTTTGTGACATACAATCCGTGCAAAAAAACAATTAATTTAACATATTATTTTGATACTTGAATATAAATCTTACTAATCTTCATCAAATACCCCTTAAAGTTTCCATAAAAAAAACATGGATTATACGAAGCATCCTTGGTCTCACTTTCAGTTTATGTTGGAGCTTGAATTTCACTGTATCTATCAGCTCACATCCTCAATGCTACCCATGTGGATAGAAGGTGTATCTATTTCAAACCATTTCCATAATTTAATTACAGAGGCGGGGAGGAATATTATGCACTCTTTCATCGGAAAAGGACATTGGCATCCCTATGTGTACATGAAGGAAAGTTACATGAACAAATATCCATGCTAGAAAAGTAGATATATAACATGGAACAAATATCCATGCTAGAAAAGTATATATATAACATGGAGACAATATTCTTGAACGAATACACAAGAACAAGTCTGGGTTGTAATATTGGTACTATCCTACCTTATAAAATGGAGCCAGTCACAGAGGGCTTCAAATAATTGGGATTTTACTTGAAACCACTGGGATATCATGTCAAGGATTGCCGTTGGATTATTAAGAGGTTTGAACATAGAATCAACAATTGGACTCATAGATTGCTCTCCCTCGGTGGTAGATTGGTATTGGTTAAAGCGGTTCTCATGGGAGTATGATGGGACTGGCGGTCTACTGGTTAACTCTGGCTAAAATGCCAAAATCGATTATGAATTATCTTAGAAAAGCCATATTTAATTTCCTCTGGGGTAGCACAATGGGTAACTACATAACACACTCAGTGGATTGGCATACTTTATCTAAGCCCTATGATCTAGGTGGTTGGAACATCAAGCAACTAGACTAGTTCAGTATGGGTCTCACACTTAAAAGTCTTTGGCACGTTCTTAATGGTCAATGTATTTGGTCACACATTATCAAATTCAAATATCTAAAAGGCGTGACTGTGGATTCATGGCTTCGTGACAAAGATTTTAGGGTTATTGGCACATCTTACATTTGGAATGGCTTTGTTAGAGCCATGTCATGGATCACATGTCACCTTGGTTGGAAGGTTGGTAATGGTTGCAATATCCGCATTGGTGTGGATTCGATTGCAGGCCATAACACATACTTCATGCTCCCAAAGGATCTCAGGTGATATTTAGAGGATTATGGCATCACCTCACTTAATCATGCTCATTTCCTCGACTATGGTCATCAGTATTGGCTCTCAGCCACTGACCTGGACATTGAGGGTTCCTGGAAAGAGGCCTGGACAAAATATATCAAAGGTCTATCACATGGGGGTATTCAACTGAATAATAAATTGGTCTCACTTGTTTGGCTCTACAACAAAAAATCCAGAGTGGTTACTGCTAGCTTGGCCTATGAGTTGATTGCAAAGTGCATCAGTCCCGACTGCATGGACACTTTACTGGGAAAAATATGGAAGTATAACCTGCCCCTCAAAATTATCTGTTTCAAATGGCTCTACCTCTCCAACCGAATCAACACCTGGGATACTTTATGCAAGAAGGGCTGGGATGGCCCCAACCGTTGTTGTTTGTGCTTTGCAAATGTCGAATCTGTGGACCATCTCTTTTCTGATTACAGGTTTACAAAGGAAATTATCAGAGGTCTCAACATGGCACTCTAGCGCACTATCCACTGGAATGAACGCTCCTTCAGGAAAAACTAGCACATGTGGATAAACGAAGAAAGAACTCTCCTTTACTTTCCTTTGATTATGGCATGGAACATTTGGATCACCAGGAATAAGTGCATATTCGAGGATCAAAAACCTGTTCCTAAGCAGATTATTTTCAACATGTTGGAGCAGCTACAAACTCACACTGTGAGCAATTCTCACAGGCACACCAGGAGATTGACTACTAAGCATCAAGAGTATCCCTTTCCCATTGGGTTTTTTGATGGGGCCTCAGCTAACAAAGTAGGTGGTACTGGTATATACCTCATGATCAACAATGAGCTCTTCTTCCATGTAAAAATGGGTTGTGTATTCAGCACCAACACCCGTGCATAACTCTTGGCACTTTGGGTATTACTGTCCTTTGCAAAAATGTTAGGGCTGCCACATCTCTACATTAGGGGAGACTTTCGACAGTCATCAATTGGTTCAATAAACGGGCTGACCTATCTTCACTGGACCTTGAAGGATGGTGCAGGAATATCAGAGCACTTCAACTATCCTTTACTCATCTCGAAGCCACCCATGTATATAGATAATATAGCAATATAACAGATGGTTTGTCTAAGGAGTCACTTTGTCTTGAATCTGGGCTGCTCCACTTTATGGAATACATTGATAGTGTATGCGGTAGTGATGACTTCTTTCCAGCTCGATTAGCCACTAATGGATTTTCAGCCTATGGCTGGCATTGTGTTGATGACATTTTTGTGTCATGAATGGATTTGTCCATTCTTTTTTATTGATAATTCCCAGGAGTGCCTCCCTAGCTACGCCATCTGGGCTATGTATTGTACCTCTGCTACTAGGTGTTTTGTGGATGAGTATTGGACTCTTTTTCTACTGTTTTTGTTGTTGATTTGATGGACCCTTGGTCTAGCTTTTTTATGTAATGATTAAACTGGTTGAAGGACGCCTATGTATATGTATACTTGATGAAGAAAACAGGGTACCTTTGATTCTATGAAATAACAAGGAACCGCTATTTTTCTCCTGGAAAAAAGTATGGGTTGTCAAAGGGTGTGACACAAGAATATCTTGGCTATATATGTTGTGAGATCTTGAGAAACTAATCGATGAAAGTATAATTTATTTGGTGTCTCCTCTCACATATCCTCTTTATTAACAGGATTTGTTGAAGCCTAACTATCATAATCATGAGATGGGGCATGCAACTATGTTGTCCTATGTTGATTATGGAGAAAAAAAGATAGCAATGGAGAATGCAGGGGTTACTGCAAGTATATGCCAAGGTAAAATAAAGTAGGAAATACAAATAATGTATTATGAAAATGAGATGACATGATATACTATTCGGTTTTGAGGAAATATGATAGACTCAAGTTTTAGGTTTTAGTGGTCATCTCCATAAAAGTACGGCTAGATAGTGAGAGGATATGGTATTTTAAAACTATTTTATGACTAATGGACATTGTAGCTTGTAATTTAATAAGTTTTTTCAATTCTTTAATTTAATTTTAAATTTATTGAAATACGTTTATGCAACGTCGAGAGGCATAATAAAGCAAAATCAACCAAGACTTTAGGGGACAAGAAATTCTCAATACATATAAATAAATAAATTTTGTAAGAGATTATCAATAAATATAAATTTATTCACCATTAGGGGGACACAAGAAATAAGAGAAGGATTGTGGTAAATTACAACAATAGGGATAATATTTACAAGTTTTGAACGTTGTTTTACCAAGTGACCCCTTTGTGAGGTTAGCTTATTTGGTGAAAAATGGATATTGTCTTGACTCTTAACCCTGACAAGGTTCAAAGCTCACAAAAATGGTCGGTTTGCATGTGCATTGGTGGCTATAAAAGAGGTAGAACAATGATGATCAGTAAGTTGGATTGTGTTTCTTCACGCCCCTTCATGTAAGAACCACAAATGGTATCCTAACTTCAAGCGATGGCCATATAAATTTATGAGATTAAGGATATCTGTAATAACCCAAAAATTCATAAAAATTTAAAAATTTTCATGTAACAAAAAATGTTCAAAGATGTCACTGCCTAAGAACCAATAAGAAATTATGTCGAGTTTTTGGCTCCAAGAACGCATTTGAAATTTTTTGTAGGTCGAGACTAGGTTTTTTTTAATTTCTTGGTCGTTCTGTCCACAACACTGGTGGATCGGCTGCTGGAGGTGACCATTGGCTCTTTGGCCTGCGGTGTGAGGCTCTTCTTTGAGTTTTTTGTTGGTTCTTATTGGAGCTCTTTTCTCTGGTTAAAACCATTGGTATTTGATCATCTGGTCAGGTTTTCTCCAAGATTCATTTAAAATTTGCAGGTTTGTCCCTTTGCTTGGTTTGGAGGCTCTCTGGAGTCTGCGTTCAGCTTAAGGTTGTAGCCTCTCCTTGGCTCGTGATGTGATCTAGAGGCTAGCTCCAAGTTTTAAATTCTTTTTTACAATTGTTACTGGGTTGGTTTTCTTGTTTGCTGGCTTGTGGTAGCGCTGGAGGCTCTCTCTATTAGCCTGGGTTGAACTAGCTGTTTGGGATCATTCTTGGTCTCTATAGTATTTTTTCTTTTGGTTTCTGAAGAGGTATTCTGATGGAGGTTCCCAGTGTTGGTGGGCTTGTCTTGTTTGCAAGGTTTCCTTACCTTTGGATTGAGGTCTTAAGCTTTCTTGCTTGCGAGTTCATCTGCTGACTTTCTCTGGTGACTCCTCTGTCAGCCTGTCTTGGTGGGTTTGTTGCTTGGTCCTGTTGCTAGTGGCATGTTCTCTGGGATTTTTTGTCTCTCTACAGGGTGCTTTGGTGGTGGAGTCCTCATGGATCCTGGTGGGGTTCCTCCACTTCCCCTTCCTCCCGAATTGGAGGCTTTTAAGAATTTGATTGCTTCTGGTAGAAAGAGGAATGGGGGAGGTTCTCAAAAATTCATTAAGAAGGTGGATATTCCTTTGATTGAACTCCCTATTGAACAGACCTGTCGTTCGGATCTCAATTTGGCTGATCGGGGCCTTATTGGTCAATTTTCTGGCCTCTGGCCTTCCCCTAAGGCAATTGATGGTTGGGTGCAGAGGAGTTGGAGGCCTCTTGTTTCAACAGATATTTGTAGCCATTTTGTTGGTCGGGGTTTTTTTGTTTTTGTTTTTGACTCTGTGGAGGACCGAGCTCTGATCTTTCGGAATGGCCCATACTTCATGGGTCCTCAGGGTCTATACTTGAATAAATGGACCCCTGACTTTGACCCCTCACAGGATGTTCCTTTTGTTGTTCCTGTATGGGTGAGACTTTCGCATCTCCCTTTACATTGTTGGAATTTAGAATCCCTGTAAATCATTGGGAATAAGTTGGGCAAATTTATTGATAGGGCTGAGAGGAAAGATCAGTATGCTTGCGATAGAATTTGTGTAGAGGTTGATTTGGAAATAGTCTCCCTGAAGCAATTCAGTTAACAGTAGCAGAGTGGTCCTATATCCAGCAGTTGGATTATGAGCAAATCCCATTTATATGCAGGTTTTTTCATGGTTATGGGCATTTTGCTCAAAATTGCAAAAAACGATTAGAAGAAGTCACCATAATTGAGAAAGAAGATCAGTGGACTCAAGTTTAGAAAGGAAATTCCAATCAAGGAGCTAGAAAGAAAGGGAAATAAGTTAAATCCGTCTCAGGTGTTCCTGCAGCTGAGAAAATACCAATTGCTTCTCATGATGTTGTCTCCCTCAAGGCTCTCCCCAATCCATTTTCTGTATTAAGTACCTCTGAAACTATTCTTGAAGAAGGTGAAATGGAGCAATTAGACGTTCTAGATATTGTTTTAGATGAAACTATGGATCCAAAGGATCAAGTTGATTCTTCTTTTTTGAGCCCTGGTGTTTCTCCTCTTCCTAAGGAGGTTATCCCCTCCTATGCAGACATTGCTCGGAAGAAGCATGGATGTACTAGATCGGTTTCTAGTACATAGTTCTCTGATGGATGGAAATCAGATTATTTCCTCCAAAATTCTCCCTAAGCTCTCCTCGGATCATCATCCCATTGCTTTGGTTTTTGAAAATGAAGATGAGCTTGGTCCTATTCCCTTCCATTTTTTGTCCACTTTGGATAGAACACGATGGATTTATGGCCACTGTCAATCAGGCTTGGAATCAGTTTGTTCATGGCTCCCCCAGTTTTGTCTAGGAACAGAAATTGATGTAGACTAAAAATGCGCTGAAGAAATGGCTTACAGTTCCTCTTCCTTCTCCTTCGCTCAGTAGGAAAGATCGTGTTGATGAGTTAGTTGCAATCCAGATTGGGATGGAAAACTGTGATATTTCTCTTTCCCAAATTGTGCTTGAAAGGGAAGCCCAGTTCCTTATTACTCAATCATTCAGGCTCGAGGAGGAGCATCTCAGGTTAAAATCATGAAATATCTGGCTCAAGGCAGGGGATAGGAATACTTCTTTCTTTTACCATCAATGTGGAGCCAGGCTCTCCCGAAATCATATTTCAGAAATTATTAATGATTATGGTGTTGTTATCAAAGGGAAAGACTTATTAAAACAGTTAACTTATATTCATTTTCAGAAGTTGTTTCAAGATGATGGCCTATATGATGAAGAAGTATCTAAGGATTTCCTGAATAATGTTCCTTCTTTAGTTAGTAATGAGGAAAGTTTTGATTTAATGAAGCCTTTCTCAGAAAGGGAATTAGTAGATGTCATCTGGGCTATGGAGTCTAATAAAGCTCCTGGGCCTGATGGCTTCTCCATTCATTTTTTTTAAGTCTGCTGGCCCATTATCAAATCTGATCTGCTGCGTATGGCCTTGGCTTTTCAGAGTAAAGTAAAAATGGGTGGGTGTACTAATTCAACTTTTCTTGCCCTCATCCCAAAAGATGTCAATCTGTCCTCCTTTGATAGGTTCCATCCAATTTCCTTGTGTAACTCTTCTTACAAGATCATAGCCAAGCTTTTAGCTAGCAGGTTCAAGCCCTTGCTCGGTAAGTTGATTTCACCTCTTCATGGGGTTTTGTAAAAGGCAGGCATCTAGTTGACAATGTTATTCAAGTTCAAGAAGCTATCCATTCCAACTTTCAAAGGAAAGAAAAAGGCATGCTTATAAAGCTGGATATGAAGAACGCTTTCGATCGAGTGAAGCTCCCCTTCCTTTATGATATCCTTCTCTCTTTTGGTTTTTGTCCTGAATTTGTAAATTTGATTAAAGATTGTACGAATCAACCTTGGATAGCACCTTTAGTTAATGGTAGGCCTACTGATTTATTCAAAGCCACTAGAGGTTTGCGTCAAGGTTTTTCGATGTCTCCCTTCTTGTACATTTTGATGGCCGAATCCCTTAGCAGAAAACTGTCAGTTGAAAAGGAAGCTGGGTTTTTACAGGGTATTAAGATTGCCAGGGGAATCGATCCTATCAATCATGCTCTTTTTGCAGATGATTCCCTTCTTCTTAGAGGGGCCTCTCTGATGATCGCTCGGGCTTTCAATGTTGTTCTTCAAAATTTCTACCAAAGTTCAGGAGCTTTGATAAATAAAAGTAAAAGTGTTGTTTATGGATGGAATGTTGAACAATGTGCCCTTCTCCGGATATCAGATTTCTTTGGATTCTCAGGTTTTGGCAAGTGGGATAAGATTGCATATCTTCGGCTTCCTTTAACTCTTGGTAAGACCACTCCTTCTCTTTGGCTCGAGGTATTGGCTAAGTTAAAGAAAAAAATTTCTTCCTAGGGTGGTCAGTGGTTGTCTAAAGCCAGGAAATTGATCCTGATCAAATCAATCATCTCAGCTTTTCTAGTTTTCCAGTCCACTCTCCTTTTGGCTACTAAGTCGATGTCATCCCAAATTGCAAAGATTTTGCGAGACTTTCTCTGGAATGGCGGGAAGCACGGGTAAAATAAGATTCATTTGGTGAAATGGGAGGATCTTAAGGGTCATATGTCAAAAGGAGGTCTTCAAATTCGTGATCCAGCTCTTGCTAATTTGGCAATGACAGGGAAACTTATTTGGCAGTTGTTTGATGATCTGAAACATCATGTCAGTAGAATCTTTAGGATGAAGTATTTGAAAGGAGGCACATTAAGTAATATTTCAGCTGCTAATACTCCTTTAGGTTCAGCAATTTGGAACTCATGTAGGAAAGGGTTTGAATTATTCTGTCAACAGCTTTTTAGAGTTCCAGGCAATGGGTTGCGGACTCTTCTCTGGGAGGATCGTATCTTCAGAAAACCTCCTCTTTCCTCTGTCTTACAGATTTCTGATTTTATGAATTGGTCTAAGAATAAAGGACTTTTACGTCTTGCTGACATTTGTACTTGGGATTTCGATGGATTTTGGATTGGTTGGAGCTTTCCAGATCTCCCTATTTGTCTAGAGTCCCAAAAATCAGTGTTGCTCCCTCTTCTCTCTGGTCTGGCTCCTATTTGTTTCTCCCATCAAGATCGGTGGGGTTTGGGTTATGTTGGAGTATACACAGCAACCAATGGACTCAAGCTTCTTCAACCATCTCTTCCGACCTGTTTTGTTCCAGTGATTTGGAAATCTATATGGCATTCTTGCCTGTCGAAGGTAAAAAAATTTGTCTGGTTGCTATTGAAAAATAAGTCTTTAACTGGTGACAATCTTCTAAAGCGTGGATTTGTTGGGCCATTTTGCTGTTGTTTTTGCTTGTCGGTTATGGATACTGCGGATCATCTCTTTGTGGAATGTGAATTTGCCAAAAATGTTTGGGCAATGGTTCTTTCTGGTGTTCAATTATCTCTTCTAACGCAATAAACAGTATCAGACCTATATTTAATTTGGCATGATCATCGTCCCTCTAAGTATCAGGCTCATGTTTTACATATGATTTGGCATTCAATTTTGATATTTACCATATGGTCTATTTGGATATCCAGGAACAATTGTGTCTTTAATAACCAGAGGTCGATTTACCAATTAGCTTTCTCCAAGACTCTGGCGTTGATTTCAGACTTGATTTGTTGCCCTCTTTCTTCCTTGCCTTCCTCTCTGCGTTCGGTGGCCTCTCCATCTATGCATTTGCTTAAATCGGTCTTGGCTCCTTCCTGGAGGTTTTGTGGAAGTCAAGAGGATTTTTTCTCTTTGTGGTGGGGTTCTCCTTCAACTGTCATTTTTTTCGATGGAGCTTCAAAAGGGAACCCTGGGGTTTCAGGTGCCAGTGGTCTAGTTCTCTCTCCGAATAGACTATCTGCTTTCAGGTTTTGTTGGGGCCTTGGCATCATGTCCAACAATCAAGATGAATATTACAGCTTGCTTATGGCATCTCAGCTAGCTAAGGAGAAAGGTTTTAAGTCGGTTCTAATCTATGGTGATTCTGAGCTTTTGATAAATTCTCTAAATTCTTCGGCCAGTCTCATCAATTTTGCCTTGAATGCAATTCTTCAGAGAATTAGGAGAAATCTGAATGTATTTTCTAAGATTGATGTAGTTCACATTCTTCAGGATTTAAATAGTTCAGCAGATATTCTGTCTAATAAGGCATGCTTCCTTTCTCCTGGATTTCTCAGTATCAACGGGGAGACTAGCTCTTTTCATTCAATTCCATATGCATTCAGTTATCAGGACATTAAAGCTTGTTGATGCCCTGGTCAACTGAAGGGAGTATTAATGCCCAAAGCTTGATGTCCCTCCTTCAAGTCATTTTAGGAAGATCGACATTTGTAAGCATGATGAGGGGATCTAGAACAATCCCGAGCTTTTCATGAGAGTTGATCCTTTCTTGGGGTTCTAGAACTATGTTGAGAATACGTGGGGTGGGGAAATTCCCAAACTTTTGGTATGGTCTCAATCTCACAGATCTGCATGGCAAAGTAGACAACCAAGTAGCAATAATCTATTGAGCAGGCATTACCGTGACGAGTGTTGGCTTCACTAATGCATGAATTTGACAATGTATGATAGAGAGAGCAATTCATTCTATTGTTCGTTCCAAGGATTCAAATGCATCCCATTTGAAGTAATGGTTTTAAATAAAAAAGCATCCACTCTAAATTTCTTCTTGCTATCGAATTAATGATTGAGTTCAGCAGAGCAAGAGGCAACGATTGAAAGATGAGAGCTCAAGACTTAGGAGCAAAACTTCACCAGCAATCTGGAATCTCATGGAAGGAGAGTCCGGGATTTGGAGCATCGTTTGGGCCTTCTTGAATACCAGTTGTCAAAGACCTCAGACAATACCTCTCTAATCTAGCTGGAACTAGAGCTTCTGAGAATGCTTTTAAGTTTTTGGAGAAGGATCTTTCTCCAATTTCTCTAATTTTGTCTAAATGTTTTGTAAATATCTAATGTTGTTAAGTAGTTTTGTCCAGATTTTCAGTAATCAGGATAATCTCAGTACTTTAATTTCACCTTGATTTGGGGTGGACCGTGTAACTTGCAGTATTTTGCTAGATTCTAGCCACCATTTTTGGATTTGAGATGGAAAATCCTCTCGAACTTTTAGATGTAATTTTGTTTTGTGGGTACGCCACCTTTTCAATACAAAACTCTACTCGTTCTTGTTAAAAAAAAAAGAACCGATAACTGCTAGCGGTTACTCAAACAGTAGTATTTAGAATTACGGATGTTAAATTCAACAGTTTATGTTTTAAAAAAGACAGGAAAGAAAACTACATCTAAACTTGATATTAAGTGTGTTTTTACTGTCTTCTGACAAGAAGGAAAGAACCTTAGTTGAGATCGGGGCTTACTTAGCTTATAGCTAACGCAGTGAAGTGATGCTTCTTTTATAGGTTCTATACAGGTAAGCAGTTTTGTTACTAGTAATTCCAGATCGAGAATATCACTCAACTAGCATAGGATAAAATGCTAGTTAAATTGTTTGTTTTGCAGCTTGACCCCGTAAGAGGTATTGTTGATATTTTTATTGTTAGAAACCTGCATAAATGTTTGTAAAACACTATTGTAATAGAATGGGTTTAGTTCAGTTATGCTTACTGCCACAGTATTTGTTCAATTAACTTTCCTTTTTGTGTTTTCAGTTATAAACTTGTATTTAATTTTAGATGGTGCTTTTTATGGACAGATCTACTTTTCCCATTAAGAGCACATTAACCAAAGAAGTCAATAAACTAAAAGATATGTTAAACATACTTGTGACAAAAACTACATATTTATCGTTAGTGTTTGGTAAAAAGTACTGTTTATATTTATTCAAGTTCTTTCCAAAACTTTAATTATTCTATTCTAATGATTCTCCTTAATCAAATATTTGTATTTAATTTTCTTGTATATGAAATCTCATTTTATATGAGTTTTTGTGTACAATGCATATATTTGTAGTTTTAAATTCATGTTTATACTAAATCCTAGCTCAAGGATCTCTATTGTTAAGTATTTCTATATAATGTTGGTTCATCCTCCATTGTTTGTATCTTACTAATACCAATAGTAAACATTATTTAAAATGAGGAGGACATAGATATGCAAAAGTTAAAGTTTAAAGTTATGTATAAGACCCTAGTCTCTCAGGATTACCTTCCACATTGATGTTTTTGGTTTAATAAACAAAATCAAAACATAAAGAAATGAAACCCAAGGAAATAGGCCATCATAAGGTTTTTATCTTTACAAATGTGTGCAGGTTAGACGAGAATTTAGAACTATAGCATGAAACCCATAACTTGCAAATAATTTGGTGGACACGTGGTTGGTGTTCAATGATTAGGGTTTAGTTGACTTTGGAGGCAATTATAAGGCTGTTCATAACTTAAAATCGCATTTTAGTTCAATTGTTTTCAGAACTGTGGAGTGAGCAGTCGCAGACTCACAGCTACAAGGCTTACTATCACTCCATTGAGTGTATGCTTCCTTGCCAGAGTCGTTCCTTCATTGTGTAAGAGATTTAAGTAATTTCTGAATCGAATCAAGGTGATACTCTTCAACACTATTATCCTAGCTTCGTAATCGTCTCTCCTATTGATGATTTGACCCTGTGAGTGTTGTTCACTATACACTGTGTGGTGATATTTGTTTTGAAGGAATGAGCTTTGTTCTTGACCGTAAAAAGATGGTCAACATCGAGTAACATATTCTATGTTTTACTGCTTAATTTCCAGTGTGGGTTTGAACCTTACTTTGTCGTGGCTTGGGACTTCACACTTGAACATTGTAAGTTGTGTTTCTTCTGACAGTGCTCTACTTCAGCTCATGGTACTATTGAAGGAGGCTAGGGTTGGCTCACAACGTCCAAACAGCTGCACAAAACTCTCTCGGGTAAGAATCGAATTTGTTTAAAAACTCTTCTGCACAAATTAAAGTTATTATTTTGTGAATTAAGTGTATTTAACATTTAGTTTGTTTTTTTTATTTGTGCAGGCTCTCTAAACGATGGCTAGGTTCTGAAGGACTCCACCACCAGGGCTTCCATGATGGCATTCATCCTGGTAAGCCTCGGTTTCACTTGAGGTTCTCCTGTACTAGTTGTATGGCATTTTTAGGAAGGTTATGCTGCGCAATTGATGGTTACTTGTTCGGTCGTGACTATTTAGATGCTCTGTTTGTTTTCAAAGCCCTAGTGGTTGTTTTGTAAAGAAAGGATTTGGGCTTTCACAATCGTGACTTAAAGAATTCATTTTTGAGCTTTTTCGACCATGGTTGAAATATAGTGATGTTGTTTGATACTGGCTTTAAGTCGTGACTTTATTTGAACAGGCCATTGGGCCGTTATATGAGGATTTGTTTAGGGTTTAAAAAGCCCTAATGGCTATTCTTGCGGAACTTCTTTTTGGAAGGGCTTTCGTAGCCAAAAACAGATGTTTGGTTTTTAAGTGAACTATGTTTGTATGTAGATACTTTTATTCAAGTTTTTAAGCCTTGACTGGTGATGTAAAAGGCCATAGGCCGAGACTATGTATGTTCAGTTTCGTTTTTGATATTAAAAGAATTCTTACAGCTTAAAGTTGAATTAACATCATCTCTGTTTGGATAATATTTATATATTGTGATCATTTTAACTATTTTTATTGTTATTTACCTTTCGTGGTTTTAGGGTTAAGTAGATTATTAATTAGTTTTGTTTCTCTTCAAAAGAATTATGATTTGAGGACTTTTGTCAGTGGAATGCTTCGATAGTAACATAATTAATGATTTAGAAATGATTTCTGGAAAATAAAATAGAGAAATGATATTAATTGAATAAATTTACCTCTTTTCTGTATTTTTGGAATATACTGTTAGGTTTTGATATTTATAAATTGTGAATTTTTATTATGAAAATAACGGTTCTTTTACAAACCCTAATTCCTCTTTAATTATTTATAGAGTTAGTTTTCATTTTTCTGTTAACCCTAGTTTTGCATTTCCTCTTTAATTATTGTCTTTGTTAAGTTAAACTAAATCTTAATAGTTACCTGTTTCTATATTATCTATTTTTTATTAACATATTAGATTTATAACATATAATTTTTCTAGTTTTATTGTGTAAAATATTACCCAAACTAGTGTGTAACACTTAGGCTCTTGCCTCTGTCTCTATTTAGTTTGTTTAAATATTTTAACTAAATAATAAAAATACAAAAGAAATCCTATAAACAATTTATACAAAAATCCTGTAGAAAATAACTATTTGCATCTGCATACATACTTTATTGAATCCATTGTTTGAAAATAAACTAACCTACTGTACTAGAGTGCTACCTTGCAAAAGGTGTGGAAAAATACAGTTTAGGTATTTTCTTTCTATCTGTCAATTAACTCGGAAATTTCTCTAATTATTCACCCTAACTGAAATAAAACAGAAATATACTATATCATTGATAAATCTTAAACTTTCCAGATACAGTAGATAATTTAAATGATTGAACTAAACAAGGAAAACCTGGAAGTATAGATGAGGTGACAACACCTTAAGGAACCTGTTCTTCCCAACCAACTCCTGGAGAAGAGCTGGACTGCAATTCTCAGGACCCCCCGAGCTTGTCTCTTGGTCCACCTGGTAGAAGTACTAGGTGAGAGATGTAGTTTAGAAATCCTCTGCAACTCCACTGAGTGTTCAGCAGTAACTCAGTTCTGCTTGCAGCAGTATGAACTCAGCTTAGAATAGCTGCACTAGTTCAGGTTTTCAACACTTATCCACTCAAACTTACTTTAGCTAGTCCCCTCCATCGAAGTCTCTTGTGCACTTCATTCACTCAGAATGATCACAAATCTAGAATGAGCAGCCTCAGCTGTCTTCAATGGGAAGTTTTATTAACATGCCGAGGTCTTTTGGGTCAGTTTTTACTTAATGAGCCACCTACTCTTGTTCCACTTTCTTGGGGAATCATGACCACAAAAATAGAGAAGTTGCCACCTGCAACAACTAGAAGTAGTTTGAGGATGCTGCCACATGTCAATCTACTCTCAACCCAGTCTCCTCCATCAAGTGACCAGTAAAACACTCATTTAACAGCTTCCCTAAGCTGTTGTCTCATCTTTCATTTATTTATTAATAAAATATTATGAAATTACATTAAATTATCCTTGATCCCACTTGGTCATTAAGTACAAACTTTAACATAAAATATAACATAATGTTTCTTAAAACATAAAAATGTTTTGCAAATTGGGGCATGTGACAATATCATATGATTTCTCTATATGCAATCTCACTGCTAATGTGCCATATATTTAAGAACACTTTAAAATATCCTAAAGTTTCCATCTCAATGTTGATATTCTTTGTGTAATCAGCAATAGAGGTAATCTAATATAATTTCTAGTTATGTTGGACCTCACAATAATAACAATCTAATTTTATGGTCATGACTTAGGAATACACCCAATTAATTATGAAACCATTTTGTTTGTGAGAGAAGGGACCCCCTTCAAATTTGATTGCTTAGTCTAAAGGGTATACACCACCCCCTTCAAATTTGAACCTATGACCTCCAAGTAGGAAACACATGCCTTCTCAAAGAGTTATTAGAGATGAGATTGTTGATAAATCTCATTGTTGGGAATATTTTGATGGTGCCTCACAGGATGGATATGGTGGAGCTGGAGGCATCCTTCACTTAAATGAAGACCGATGACACAAGTTTGCAGCAGGTATTGACAAAGCCACAAACAATGTGGCTGAGCTGAAAGCTGTCAAATTTTACTTATTTTGGCCCAAAGTTTGGCATTCGTGAGATCCAGATTTTTTGTGCGATTGGCTCAAACTCAATTGTCCTCCCAAAAACATTGTCCTTTGGCCACTCTATGAGGACATCCTTAGATATATGGGATTATTTCAAAATATTTCATTCACCCATGTTTACAGAGAAAGGAACAACACAACCGATGCTCTGTCCAAACTGGGTGTTGAGGTGAAAGAAAACAAATGGAGAATATAGTCAGGATTTTGAAATGAATATGACGTTGCAGACATTCCTCTTTAAGAGTGTCATTATCTAAAATTTATTGGATCATATTTTTTGAATCAAGCTTAGAGATATGGGAGGCACTTTTTATGAAGATATACTTTGATCTCCCCTTTTTTTTTGGCACACCCTCCTTATGATGGCTTTCTAATGAATGACTACGGTCACTATGTACAATGTGATTTGTTAATGAAATGAATTGTGGTTTTTTTTGTAGTAAAAAAGTAGGAAACACATGTTTTTAATCATTAAGCCCACTCAAGATGATTTAAAGGCCCTCCCTAGAGCCTTCATTTTATGTCATGAACAAAAAATCCCAACCTATAAATAAACATAAAGAAATTTTAAACAAGAAACCTCATTCGAAGTGGTTCCATGAAATAAAAAGGTTGTATAGGATAATATTATAACCTTTTTTATTTAGGGAGTGGTTTTTTGAGGTTGCAATTACATCCCCATGTATATAAGAAATCATCTTCATTATTAACCTTTTTTTGAGATTTCAATGCTCAGAGTGCCTAATAAATGGTTTGATCCTTGTCAATGCCAACCTGCTTGTCCATACATTTTTTCTTCTTCTAAGGATATATAAATTTTCTTTACCATTGTCAAGTTCAAAACCCTTTTATTCTTTTTCCAAAACACACAAAAGAGGGGTGACTATACCATTGGGACTTCCTTTTGAAGCAAAACAAGTCTTGTATATTCTTGAATTCTCGGAATAATATAATACTCCTTCCACCATTAGGATCATGTTTTCCAATATGGAACCTAATTTTGAATTCTTGGAGTAATGTAATCCTCTTCCCCCACTAAGTCCTCTTTTCTAATATAGAACCTATATTTGGCTACAACAATTATAAAGGTACCCATATTTGATTCTCTGCTACCACAAAAAAGTTTGATGATTTCTTCAATCTTTGTATAGAGATCACTCACATGTCATATTGTTTGATCCTCAATTCTCATTTGATAAATTTAATGTAGATTAACATAACATTGTAATATTTCTTCCTCCATTAACATGATCTTTAGAGTAGCAACTTCCATTAAAAACCTTCCAAATTTTTTATGGATTAGTAATCATGCATAGATCTCCGTTAACTCCTTTATGGGTAGGCTGATTGTTTTTGGCCCAAGTGACAACTAATTTAAGTCCACAATTCAAATGGGATTTCGAGGCACTTTTTCTAATTTAAGTGGATTGAATCCCATAGTTTACTTCAACTGGGTGAGTTTTGAGGAACCTCAAAACTAGTATTCACCATTTAACATGTATAATATTTCTTCCTTTTTCCTAAATATTAAAGTATTTAAAATCCTTTGGAACCCTATAATAAGAGTAGGCTTATACTCTAATAAATCACTCAATTGTATTCAATAGATTACTTAAAGATTTTCCTTTTAATGCTTAACTTGAAACCAACCAATATTGAATGTTCTTTTTTTTGCATATTAAACTACACTATAATGTCATTGATAGAGTTACCTTCATGGATTTTGGTAGGAGGTTATTTCTAATTCCTAAGAGACATTAGCTTCCTCCTTGAGATCT
>LPNX011093023.1:724942-942973 GCA_001517045.1 Pseudotsuga menziesii | reverse complement strand
AACCCAAATTAGGTTTTCCTTTGTTGAAATGTTTCCTTTCAAGAATCTAACATCTATTTCTTGTCAGAGAAGGCACTACATTCGAGTAATCCAAGTTGATGGTGATATGAGTCAAAATAGTTCATGATATCCCAAGATCCATGGGCCCTAAAGCATTCCTAGCTATTTCATATAATCAAAGGAGAAAGATAGGCTTACCTTGGTCCTTTTTGAATGTGACTAGGGAAAATTCAAGATCCAAATTCTTCAACTAGGTCTTTACTCAAAACCCTTATTAGGGTTCTTCATTGCTCTCTCTTCTTCTTTATATTTTTCTTTCACCTCGACCATGTCTATATGCATACATATGTATATTCTAGTTCAATTATAGTTGAATAGTAATTTAAAGTGTTTTTTCCACGTGGTTCACAGCCTCGAGAATAGAGGTCGGGGCTTGCTACATCCATAGTAATAATTCCAGGGGGGCCACCCAAATGGGCCTCATCCTATCGACTCTAGTCTTGGGAGCCTAACCCTAAAGGACCTAGAGAGTTGGATTCGTGAGAATTGAACCTTCGAACTCAATATCAAACGGTCTTTGGATTTGGACTCTAACCAAATGAGCTAGCCCTTAGGGCTATAGTAATTTAAAGTGGTTGCAATGGGAATGCTTGAATTAAAATATTGTCAAGCTTTCTCCCTTCTCATCATGAATTTTGTAGCTTTGTGGTCCAACAACTTGAAAATGTTGGTATGAAGATGATCGAAAAAGAAACCCTTTCAAGCTTTACTCCTACATAAACAATGGCTAAGAGTAATATTTAATGAGCCTTGCTCATTTGTAAATTAATTGTGGGTTGTGGCCAATAAATTTTCGAGTTTAATTATTCTTATAGTGAAACTATTAATGAAATGTGCATTTTCATACATGTACTTATACATATATACTCTCTCATATTTATAAAAAGTCAACAATTATTGATATTAGTCAAATTTTAAGCACCATACAGATTTGTCATAAATGTTGGTGAAAATTTGAAAATATGCAAGGTTCTGTGAGTCTAGTGACGTAATAACATCCTCTAACACTCCTTCTGGTACAACAATGGATTTGTTTGGAAGTTGTAGAACAATTGTTGTATGTCTAGTAAGTTTCGAAGTGAAATTTAAGCATTATATCTTTGAGTCATTGCATTGATTGTTGCTCTGATTCAATTAATGTGTTATGTATAAGGCTTTTGTTGTTGTAAACATCCATAATAGGGATACTCGGGTCACTGTATTTAGGATTACACATTCCTCCTAGCATCAAATCAACAAGCTGACCTATAACATTAATTGAAGGTAGGTTTGTTTTCTTCCTTCTAGATTTCTTAATACATGTTTATTTAATGAATTTGTTGTAGATGGGTACATCTTCGATGGCTTAAAGAACTAGTACCTTTGCACATAGGTTTTTAAGTTCCTTTGAAAGGGTGTTCTCCTAATGATTATCGATCTTTTTAGTTTTAACCTTCTACGGTATGGAGGAATTTGAGAAGGTTGATTGATTTCTTGGTGTTCTCCTAAATCTTCCTCTATTTACAGATCATTATGGTCTCTTTGAGGGTTGTTACCAATATGCTCAGTAACTATGGGAGGTGGAGGGTTTCATACATTTTGTCCTAAATGCAAATATCGTCCATAAAGTTTTATTTTTTTATTGTTTTTTCTTTCTATAGAAAATAAATCTTTATATATGATATTTTCAAATAAGAAATCAAAATATACATCTGATTGTCCACTATGGACTCAAAGCCTACCAAGTTATGTTTGCATTGGTTACTTTAATTGTTCAAAGTAAAAACATATTATTGTCTTCTAGTGGTGTCATATAGACATTCAACTATCATAAACAAGACAAAGGAAAACTAATCCACATGGGATTCAAAGGATCTCACAAAAACCTTACATAAAAGACATAAAAAAAAGAAAACAAGTTAATTGATCATAAATTAAGACATAGATATTTTTGCATCTAAAAGGAGAGCGTATCCTCTGAATTCATGTCTAATTAGGGTACCCTCTTGTCCTTGGACAAACTCTTTGCTTGAATACTGAATTCATGATAAATGTGAAAGAAGGAAATATCATCCAATGTATCTTTCACCTCTTCGACTTGATTCATAATAGGGGCAGGAGTCAAGTTTTCTATATTACACTAATGGTTTTCCATATCAATTAAAACTTTGAATCTCCAAATACCTAGACCATACACAAAGAGGCACATGCAAGCCTTATAAACAACTAGCGACTTGTATGTTAGCCAATTGAATAAGCATTTAATCAAAGACTTCCTATCTCATTTGGATGGTCTCATAGTTCCTTGGGTGATCACTTTCCAGACTTCTACAACAAAAGGTTAGAATACAAATAGATGGTATATTGATTCATTACAATCCTTGCAGAGTATACATTTGCTTAGGCTCAATTCCTCTTCTATTTATTATCATAGGATAATAATTTATTGGCAAATGCCAACCAGAGTAGATTTTAGTTTTTGATGGACATATTAGCTTCCAAACAAATCTCTATCAGCATACTCTCTCTACATGCACCCCCTACTTTATTTTCGCCACATACCTAACTTGTAACCCAAGTTCGTGAACCAAATATGAACGAAATATTAATAAATTATTATTGGTTAAATTAAACATAATATAAGTTTTAAGGATGTGTTTATTTTATTTTATTTTCAAAGTGATTTCATAATTATATGAATTTTCAAATTAATTAAAAGTTATAGAAAATTATAACTTTATTTTATTAATATAAATTTTTATTAACAAAAATAGTATTTTTGATCAAGTATAAAAAATAGTAACAAAAAAAATACAACAAAATCATAATTAAAAAAAAGTTTAATTTTAGAAAACTTTATCTAATTAAAGAATTTTTATAACAAAAAATAAGTTTATCCACTTATTACTTTAATTTATTATTATTATTAATAAAAAAATCAATTAAATATTTTTCATAATAAAAAATAAATTTATTTACTTTTTATCTCAATTCAATTCTTTATCATCATCATTAATATATAATCTTTCTCAATCTCATAAGATGAACCAAGTGAGTGTAACATTCCTCAATTTCATACAAAATCTAGGTAGCTAGTGGATAATGGTGAAGGTGAGAAATCAAAATGAGAGAATATTGAATTGAAAAGGGCGTCCCAAGCCTCAAGAGATAGCTCAATTGATTAGTGTCCAAATCCAAATATTGTTAAATATTGAAGTGAGAAAAAACCAATAATAATACAAGAAACAACCTCATTTAAAATAGAGAAAATACTAAATTTAAACTTATATTTTCATAAATTGAGTTTAGATGACATTGGACAATTTGACCCTCTCACAAACATTTGTACAAGTATTTCAAAACCTCTCAAACTCTTTATAGATAACGTCACCAATAAACTTGGAGCAGGAGAATTCAATTTGTTGTATTAAGCTTGATGGTGGAGTAATACAACTGATTGCGTAGAGGTCCCTAACTTCTCTCCCCATGACCGGGAAGAGGAAGAAATCGTAGGTCATTTTCAAGGATCCCCTCCCTGGTCCAGAAGAAAGGGTTCGTGAGCGTAGCTTTTGAATCTTGATTGGGTTCAACATTGCTTCATTACTTCGCCGCCAATGAGACGACACAACCTCCATACGTGAGGTTCGCGAGAAGCCACTATATCACATGCATCTCTGCGAAAGACACTGAAAAATGTAAAATTTGAAGGGAGGAGGTATAGACAAATTTGCAGTGCATTGCCTCCATTTCAGTGGTCCTTAGGAAGAGGGGTTTGGCTTTAAAGAAGCCCCTTATTATCAGATGTTCTAGGTAGCATTTGCATTTTCATCTGCACCCATTTTAAAGATTGTAATGGCCTTTTCCATGTTTAAGCCACCGACTACGCCATTTACTCCCCAGGGCTTCGGTTCGAGTCCCGCTCCGTCCTTTCTCCAACCCCAACCTCAACAGCAGCAACAGCAGCAACAGCAGCAGAACATGATGATGGCTGGTTCGGCAGGCCAGAATCAGCAGCAGCAAATTCACCTCTTCACGACAGAAAAAACTCCGGTTACTTACCAAACAAAGTGGGCTGACATCCATCCAGATTCACAGAAGCTCCTTTTGCAAATCGAGTAAGTTTCCGAGGCATTTCTTCCGTGGAAGATATATTTGGCCTTTTGAGTTTTCAAGCTGGCAAAGGCCCCGGGCCCTGGCACAGATGTAATCCTATGGTTATTGGGCATCCCCTCTGTCACTGTGGCTTGATAGGTCCGCGTTGCTTACATTGTTACATTGTTCAGGGTTGGATAGTACATTAAACAACTATAATGTATGCAAGCGAATATTAATCAGTCATTCGTTGCACACTCCTTTACTGTGAAGCTGTTTCTGACTTAAAGGGTAACCCTTGCATGTAGGGAGAGAATTCTGGAGTATAGGGATGAGAGCCAGAGGCTCGATCAATGTGTTCGACTCTACGATACTTCAGCCCTAAATGAAGGTTTTGAGCTTGATGCTGCTCGTATATTGCAGGTTTTTTGTTCTGTCCCGGGTAACTCTCCATGTTTTGCTTAAAATTTTAGGTTGTATAGGGGAACCATTTTTTTGGCTTGTGAGTTATTGCAATTGGCCTGCATATACTGTTGACCTTTATATCTTTTTTATGCTTAGAACTTTCTTTGCGTGTTTAGAGCTCTAGTTTGTATTTTTTGTTGCAATTTCAGAACGTCAGCTCACAATGTTGGCCACTGGTCTATGGTGAAAACCTAAGTTTCACCTGTCCATTTCTTTTGATTCCAAGGTTCATATCTGTTGGCTTTTTACAAGGTTTTTAAATGTTTTTTTTTGTAAACAGCAGAGAACAATTATATTCATGGTGTCAAAAGAGAGTACAGAGCGGTATAAACAAAAACTAGCTACGGTGGTCTTAAACTGACAGACCACCCTTCTAATCTTTTGAAAAAACTGGATTTATGGTGTTCATAGGAGTAAAAACAACTGTTCCTTCTGTAGCTAGAGACATTAACTGACATATTACATAGCCAAAATTGACTGTAGACGGCTAGGATGACAACATATTTTAAAAACAAAGCAGCCCAAAAAAACTTGAAATCACAGAGTGAACCAGGGAGGATGACGTGGCATCTATGGTGGTGCATCTTCTGCATACTCCTTGGGAGTTTCTTCCAGAATTGGCAGGGTCCAAATTCATCTTCAGGTCTGCTGGGCTGTCTCTCCTGTATCAGTGTAGCTACAATGGCATTGGTAATGGACTCACATCCACACTTGACAGAAGTGGTGTTCTTCGCGAGCTCCCCTTGTTCCTGAAATGGCCCTAGAGAATTCGCAGCAGCAGAGAACGTGCCACCTTTTTCGCCCTGGTTCTTGGCACCAGTGTTTGCCTTTTGTCTAACATGGTGGAGGGTGATGCCTTTGCAAATACTGAGAATTTGGTCGAGCTGGCTGAGTCCATAATCCAATCTCCAACTGGGTGAGATTTTTTCTCTGCGCGTTCCATTTTGTAGACGAGTTGTGAGTGAGAGGATTATTTGTTAATCTCCTTCAACAATAAGGGGGAGGAGATTCAGGTTCATGGCCAATCGAATTCCTTTTGTAAGCCCCTGATAATTCTGTTGTGTTGTTGCTGTCATGACCCAAGTCTCCCCAATAGACATGTTGGATGGTTTTTGTGCAGTCTCGGATTGCGCCCCTGAAGCCTGCCTCTCTGGGGTTTCCTTTGGACGCACCATCGAAGTTAAGTTTGAAGAATCCTAGTGGAGGTCTCTCCCATTGATCAGGGCTGGATATGCTCATCTGTGGGGGGCGAGGTTGAAGGGAAAAGTCTTTTGGATCCACCCCCCATCCAAGAAGGATGTCCCATTTTGATTGGGTGCTGGGAAGGTCATTGCTGTACCAATCATCAATCATAAGCGTTTCTTGGATGTTTTTTTGGATGCCTAGCCAAACCTCCATGAAATTGTGTTGTTTCCCATTGAAGATGCGTTGATTTCTTTCTTTCCAGATGTCCCAAACCACAAATCCAAGGATGAGTGACCAAAGGCAATTTAGAAGTTTGCATTGATAGGGATCCTCCCCCCATGCTTGGAGAGTTTTGATTACATCACTTTTGATTGTTGTTTTTTTTGCACTTTGCCTCCACTAGGTTCCAGATAGTATGTTCTAGGACACAAGAATCTAAGAGATGATCTATAGTTTCTGGGTGTTCCCTACAAGTGATGTAAAAGGATAGATCGAGGAAGCCTCTTTCTATTAGATTGTCCCAGGTGAGGATCTTACGGTGGGCGAGCAACCAAAGAAAAGTAGAGATTTTTGGCCAATAATTGGATTCCCATATTTTCCTCCAGAGTGGATTAGGAGGTTCAAATTGCCTGTAGGAGTGGAGTGAGTAGGCTTCTTTAGCTATGAATGTTCCTTTTGTGTTATGCCCCCATTTGATTATGTCTTCTTCCTCTTGGAATTTTATTCGTCTCTTTTGTAATTTTGTCCAGATGATGTCCATGGGTGCATTGTCACCATCGGCCCCCACTCAGTGGGTTCTTTCCATAGGCAGAAATGGTTATTATAGGTATCCTTCCAAAAATCCTTGATTGTTGAACTGTCAAACCTGTGCATGATGTTTTGGTGATTCTGCAAATTAGATAGATCTAGTAGTTTGGGTAATTGTTGCCAGGAGTCGTGCTAGAAATTGGCATAGGCTCCATTTCTAATTTCCTAGAAGCTGTGTTGTTGGATAAGAGTGCGCTGACAATTGGCTGCTCTCCAGATCAGCGAACCAGGCGGGTCCTGGTCATAATGGATCAACGTAGGAGTAGGCCAATCTTGTGCATATTTTTTGTTCCAGAATAACGACAAGGGGTGGTATTTTGAGCTATCCAATTCCACCAAATCTTGGCAGAGAGGATCTCATTATTTTTATCCGGATCTCGAATCCCCAGGCCCCCCTCCTGTTTGGGTAGGGTTATAGTTTGCTAATTGACGAGTGCCCACTTGTATTGGTTACCTTCCCCTCTTAGAGGAAATTGCGCCGGAGTTTACATATGGATTTGAGGAGCCATTTGGGGACAGCTGAAACAAATAAAAGGTAAAGGGGCATAGAATGCTGGAGCGACTTGAGGAGGGTGAGTCTGCAGGCCAGATTTAGGGTTTCGAAGGTCCATGAGGAGATTTTACTTTCCAGCTTGGCTAGCAGGTCTTTCCAGAAAGAGTGATTGACTCAGTGTTACAAATATCGCCGATATATCGGCAACATCGCGATATATCACGATGTTTTTTTTTTTTAACACAAACGGGTAAATTTATTATTAAAATGGAGAAGTAGGTATGTTTTGGCAAATGCCAATCAACCAATTACAAGTATCTAGAAGTCGAAAGACTGTACTGAGGCTTACAATTGAATAGACCTACTAACAAATAAACAACTAGTTACAACTGGGAGAAAGTCCATTATGGAATAGGATGAAATACACTTGGTTTCCCATCAATATTGAGAATTCCTTGTGGAAGGAGGCATCCTTTGTTTGCTAGGGAGTCTGCCAATTTGTTTAACCCCCGAAGAATATGATAAGATTCCACACGGTCAAAGCATTTCAAAGTTGTCTTAATTCTCTGCAAAATTACGTTCTGGAGAGAGTTGTTGAAGGCGACTGCTGTATTAAGAGTTTTCACCAACATCTCGAAGTCACCAAATTTTTTTATTGACTTGAACCCTTTTCCTTTTGCAAGCTGAATTGCCATAAGTAAACTGTAGCATTCAGCCTGCTTATTCGTCATCGAACCGAGACCCCAACTAAAGCTGAGATGAATTAATCTGCCAGGGAAGAATATGACACCACCAGCGCCAGAGACACCGGGGTTCCCTTTGGATGCTCCATCTAAAAATATAGCAGCTGAAACAGAGCACATCGGCTTTTCCTTTAAAGCATCTCCAATTCCACGAAATTTCCAGTGCAAGGATTTAGACGGTTTTAGGAAGTGCAATTTGTTTCCAGAAACAATTGAAGCAGAGCCCATCCTTGATGGAGCCAAGAGGGAAGCCGATGGAGCCGAGAGGGAGGCCGTTGAGCAACCTGTGGATTCAGCGAACCATTTTTTGGAAATATGTACAGCGAGTTGAATAGAGGGGGCCGTTTCATTAAAAATACAATTGTTCCTAATCAGCCACAGCGCCCACCAAGAGTATTTTAAAATTGAGTACCAATGAAAATGCAATAAGGCTGAGGAAGCTTTCAGAGGTCGGCTGGCATGCCATCCTAGGTAGAGGGCTGAAACTGACGACTGAATTGTGATAGAGCAATTCATATCCTGAAGTATTAGTTCCCAGACTTTTCTGGAGAATAGACAATCAACTAGAAGGTGATCTACGGTTTCAAGAGCAGAATTGCATAAGCAACAACAGAAGGGACTGTTAAAGCCCCGTTTAGCAAGGTTATCTCCTGTCAACAGCTTGTTTTTTAAATCCATCCACACGAAAAAATTCACCTTTGGCATACAATGAGAAGCCAAGACAGATTTCCATATTATTGGAGGAAAAATAGAGCTCTGAGGAGATTGAAGAACACTAAATCCTTTAGCGGCTTTGTAAACACCATCTTTTCCCCAACCCCAAGAATCTTTCAGGGAGTAATGAACAGGAGCCATACCAGAGAGAGATAAAAGCAGCAAGTGATATTGAGATTTTAGGTGAACTGGTAAATCTGGAATAGACCAGCCTACCCAGTTCCCTAAACTATCCCAAAGGCATATGTCAGCTAGACGAAGAAGGCCCTTATTTGAAGCCCAGTTCATAATCTCTGATAGAGAAGAGACAGAGGAAAGAGGTGGGTTCTCGAAGATTTTGTCCTCCCATAGGAGTATTCTTTTCCCATTGCCTGGAATTCGAAATAACTGCTTATTAAAGAAATCAAAACCTTTTCTACATGAATTCCAAATAGCAGAGCCCGTTGAGGTATTTATATAGGAGAGATTTCTCAGTGAACCGCCTTTGATATATTTCTTAAAAAAAATCTTGCTTACGGTATGGTGTTTCTCCACAAAAAGTTGCCAGAGAAGCTTGCCACTCAGCGCCAGATAAGCAAGGCTAGGGTCCTTGATTTGAAGACCACCTGCTGAGAATGGCCTCTTAAGATCTTCCCAATTTACCAAATGCAACTTGTTTAGACCACCTTTACCACCCGACCAGAGAAAGTCACCCAACAATTTAGAAATCTGAGTAGAAATACTCTTAGGAGCTAGCAGCAATGAGGACTGGAAAATAGGATAAGCTGAGAGAACAGCCTTAATCAAGATCAGTTTCCCAGCCTTATTTAGCCACTGACCACGCCAGAAAGAGATTTTTGCCTTTATCTTTGCCAAAACTTCAAGCCAAAGAGAGGGAGGCGACGGACCAAGGGTTAGAGGAAGGCCTAAATACTTGTTCTTATCCCATTTGTCGAAACCAGGGAAGCCCAAGAAACCTGAAATTCGAAGAATTGCTGAGGGTTCAACATTCCAACCATAAACATCACTCTTGGCTTTATTTATCAAGGCACCAGAGGAAAGGCAGTATTTTAAAAGATTATCAGAAAAGGCTCGGGCAATAATCAAGGAGGCCCCTCCCAGGAGTAGGGAGTCATCTGCAAAAAGAGCATGATTGATTGGGTCCACTCCCCTGGCAATCCTGATACCCGGAATAATTCCAGCTTCCTTGTTAACGATCAGTTTTCTGCTGAGAGTTTCGGCCATCAAGATATAGAGGAAGGGGGACATCGGGCAGCCTTGATGAAGACCTCTGGAAGCCTTGACAAAGACCTCTGGAAGCTTTGAAGAAGTCCGTAGGTCTCCCGTTAACTAATGGAGCTAACCAAGGTCCATCAGTGCAAGCTTTAATCAAACTTACGAACTCTGGACAGAAACCAAATGAGAGCAAAATAGCATAGAGGAAGGGAAGCTTAACTCTATCAAAAGCATTCTTCATGTCCAACTTAATTATCATACCTTTCTCTCTCCTTTGGAAGCTTGAATGGAGAGCTTCCTGCACCTGTATAACATTGTCCACTAAGTGTCTGCCTTTCACAAATCCTCCTTGGAGAGGAGAAATCAACTTGCCTAAGAATAGCTTAAATCTATTGGCTACGAGTTTGGCCAGGATCTTATAGGAAACATTACACAAAGAGATAGGACAGAATCTATCAAAGGAAGAAGGATTAACTTCCTTGGGGATGAGGGCAAGAAATGAAGAGTTGGTGCACCCTCCCACTTTCGCTTTTCTTTGAAAGGAAAACACCATACGAACCAAGTCTAATTTGATGATGGGTCAGCAGACTTTATAGAAGTGAGCGGAGAAACCATCTGGCCATGGAGCCTTGTCAGACTCCATAGCCCAAATGGTATCAACAATTTCCTGTTCGGTAAAGGGCTTCATTAAATCATAATTGTCCGCATCATTAACCAGAGAAGGGATGTTCTCCAACAATTCAGTAGAAACTTCCTTATCAGTGATACCATCATCCTAGAAAAGAAGCTGATAATGCTTAGTAGCATGGAGTTTTAACTGATCTTGGCCTTTAAGAAAGCCTCCATCTCCAATAGCAATTTCAGAGATGTGGTTGCGGGACATTTTGGACCTACATTGTCTATGAAAATAAGCAGTATTCTTATTGCCGGCCTTAAACCAGAGACACCAAGACTTTAACCTGAGGTGCTCTTCTTCATGTTTGAAAGATTGAGTAGTGCTAGCTTGAGCTAATTTCTCCACCACTAAGTGAGCTGTGGAGATGTCAATGTCTTCCATACCCATTTGAATTTTAGCTAAAGCAAAAACCTGCACAACTCTGGAGTTCGTAGGGGACGGGGAGGGAATTTTGATCCACTGCTTCAACGCGAGTTTTGTATTTTTCAGTTTTTGCTCCCAGACAAAGCTGGGAGATCCAACTATGTACTGGGACTAGGCTTGGGAAACCACTTCAAAGAACCCCACTCTATCGGTCCAGAGGGGGCTGTATCTAAAAGGAATTGGCCCCAATTCCTCTTCTCTTTCAAACACCAGAGAGATCAGATGGTGGTCGGATGTTAGTTTCGGCAAAAATTTGGTTGAGACAATGGATTGCCCATCAATTAGAGAACCGCTGACAAGAAATCGATCAAGTCTGGCTGATATATTTGCAGCACCTGCTCTATGGTTGGACCAAGTGAAACGATTAGACGTTGGTTTAAGATCATTCAAATCCCAATTTGAAATAATCTCCTCCACAAAACCGAGCATGAAATCTCTGCCGCGCTGCCCACCTTTTTTTTCATTAGGAGACAGAGATATTAAGAGCACCTGTTAATACTAAATTAACTGGAGAATTGACCTCCAGAAATTCTGAAATTGATTTCCAGCAAATTTGTTTTTCATTGTAGTTGACAGGCACGTAGATATGAACAGGGATATTGAAATCTTACTGGCAACGTGAAGGAGTTCTATGAAAATCCAATGCTGGGTGGAAAAAAACTTTTTCAAATGAAATTTCTCTTCACACCATAAGGAGGCCAATCCCCCACAGGTTCCTCTAGCAGTTACTGCTTTGCCAGAGTTTAGCTTCCACTTATTTTTACTTAAAAGGAGTACCTCCTCATCAACCTTGGTCTCTTGGAGTAAGAGAATGTCTGAAGGGACCATTTTCAAAATGTCATTTACAACATTAGCCTTGAATGGGTTCCCCAGGCCCCTACAATTCCAAGAGACTAGAAGCATTACTTGCTTGGGTTTGAGGGTGTGACTGCTCCCTTTGGAGGCCTGGTTCTCTTATTCCTCCCGTAGGACATTTCGATGGTGGATTGGCTTCCTTGAGTCTTAAGTCTCTCAGCCTCTTCTTCCCGGAGCTCCTTCTTAGATTTCCTACCCCCCTTTTTAGATAGTTGTTCAATGGAGTTTTCATCCGAGGAATCAGAACTCTCTGTCGGTTTCTTTCGAGCAATATCGGCATAAGAAGGGGGAGATGAGTCCTCAACAGGAAGAGGAGGATCTCCATCCCTTAGAGGAGTCGAATGACTAGGGCTATTCTCTACATAATCCATCTCATTTCCATCTAATTGCTGGACTTCACCTTCTTCTATATCTGGGGAACGGAGGACAGCAAAATGATTGGAAGGCCTAATAAGGGAAACCGGAGGCTTCTCAACATTAGCCACTATTTTGCCTTCTTTGAACTTCTTTTTGGGTCCTGGGTTGGTATTTACTGCTTTCTGAACAAGATTCCACTGCTCATTTTTCTCATTAGCATTATCCTCTTCTCCTTTTTTTTACAATTCCGGGTAAAATGTCCATAACCATGACAGAATCTGCCTTTAAAAGGAATTTGTTCGTAATCCAACTCCTGGGTATAAGACCACTCGGCAACTGTTAGATTGATTGCCTCCGGAAGGCCAGTCTCTAGGTCAACTTCCACGCATATTCTCGCACAAGAAAATTGATTTTTTGGTTCAGCCCTGTCAATGTATTTACCTAGCTTGTTCCCGATAGCTTCGAGGGATGCTGAGTTCCAACAGTGCAGAGGGAGATGAGGTAACCTGACCCAAACAGGAACTGCAGAAGAATCTTCCTGCGTGGGGTCAAAGTTTATTGTCCATTTATTCAAGTAAAGTCCCTGAGGGCCCATGAAGTATGGACCGTTCCGGAATATAAGATTGCGATCTTCTGCGGAGTCAAATACAAAAACGTAGTAACCTCTCCCAACAAAATGGTTACGGATGCCATCAGAGACTAGTGGCCGCCAGTTCCTCTACACCCACCCGTCAATGGCCTTAGGAGAAGGCCAAAGACCAGTAAATTGCCCAATTAACCCACGTTCAGCTAGATTTAGAGCTGAACGACAAGTTGTCTCAGCTGGGAGTTCAACAGAAGGTATGTCCACTTTCTTGACAAACTTCTGAGTAGTCCCGCCTTTCCTCTTGCCACTAGAAGCTATCAATTTCTTGAAAGCCTCTAAGTCTGGAGGAAGAGGTAGGGGAAGCTCCCCATAGGACATCAAACCACCAACAAAGGCAGAGCAGACCTCCTCTAAAGACAACAGAACTTGACAAGGTTCTAGCACAGGATTGCACTAAGGTCAAGACACAGGATGACCCAGAATTCTGGCCCAAAAGCAGCTCAGATCACCAGCAAAAACCTGGGAAAAGACAGAGAAGGTAACTTACCCAAGGTGGAGCGAAAATCCCAGCAGGTTTAGCAAACCTGCAAGGCCAGGCACGAAGCCCGGGCACACAGACACCAGCCACTGGACTCCACTAAACCCTCGGCACAAGCACCAAAAACCATCCGAAATCGGCGAGCGGAAAGACTCCCACGACACAGTCACAAAGCCTTCCGAACCGGTGACAGCGATAAGCTCAGGGATTGACGAAATCACTCACCAAATTCCTTCCGAAATAGCGGCGGCGATCGGCGAACGAAACACTAATTGCCTTCCGAAACGACGTTCAGGGAATCGACGATCGGAGAGGCTAACACCAAAAGTCTTTCGAATCGGCGTTCAGTTGGCGATCGGAGAGGCTAACACCAAAAGACTTCTGAAACAGCGTTGGGATCGACGGTCGGATAACACCAAATGACTTTTGATATGGTGGCAGCAGAGAGAACAAGAATCCCGAAACAACGACGGCGGCGACGATCGGGGAATCGACGAGCTAACACCAAAGGCCTTTCGAAGGCGGCGGCGAATAGGGCATCGACAAGCGGACAACAAAAGCCTTCCTAAACTGTGGAAGTGATGAGAGCAAGAGATCCGATACACAAAGCAAGAAAACAAACTAGGGCCGAAGCAGAGGAGTGAATTCTAGGAGCAATCAAGATCCCACTGCAACAATACGCTTCAGAATAGCCTTCAACAAGGATTCGATGCTCAGACTGAGAAACCTAGAGAACGAATCGAACAACCTTCTTGATCAAGAAGGACAACAGAGCTCTATGCAATGGGAGCACGAACACTCCACCAGACTTGAAAGCTCTTTCTTCAATGACCGATCCGCCAAGTCGAACAAGCTGAAATCAAACTCCAAAGGACAACCATAGAACTGCAAAAGCAAGGACAATCTTGCTACAGTTTTTAGGCAACCCGAACGCGTGGATCTGGAAGGAGTCCAGACTCCACAACGGCAGAACCAGGTCGAGGGAGGCACAAGGTTCTTGGAGAACAATTTTGGAATTCAAAAATGTTCTTGGAGATATATCACGATGTTAACTCACTGGCGATATATTGGTAATATATCGTCTCAATATTTTCTCGATTTTTTTGGCGATTTCCCCATTTTATCGCGATATTTGCCGATTTTATCACGATATTTGTCGATTTTTGGCGATATTTGCCGAATTTTTCAAATATATTGTGATTTTTTTCTTTTTTTGTATTTTTTATTTTGCTGATATATTGCCGATGTTTGTCGACATTTTCGCCGATAAATTCGATAATTTCTTTTTGGACCCTTGGAGATATATTCATCGACACGATATTTGTAACACTGGTTTGACTGACTGCAGAGTCAATAAGGGGAGCACCAAGGTATTTGGAGGGTAGGGTGGAGACGGAGAAACCAAGAATGCGAGCAACGTTGCGTTGAGTTACCAGATCGGTATTGAAGAAAAAAAGCTGTGATTTTTCAAGGTTGATGGAGGTTCCAGAGGCTTCCGAGAAAGTGTTGAGGACGTTTGAAATACATAGAGCTTCATGGACAGAGGGATGACCAAAGAGGAGGTTATCGTCAACAAACTACTGATAGATATGGGGGGGGGATTATTGTGCAGGGCAAGACCTCTGAGTGACCCTTCCGAGAGTTTGTTTTTAAGGAGTCTGCCCAAGTCCTTAGCCATCAGGATGAAGAGAAAAGGCGAAAGCGGATCTCCCTGGCGAATGCCTCTAGAAGGGGAGAAAGTAGCAAAGGGTGCTCCATTAACCAGGATAGAGAAAAAAGCAGAGGAGGTTAGAGCAAGAATCCATTTCATCCAATCTTGACTAAAGGCAAATGTAAGGAGCATTTTTTCCATGAATTCCCAGCTAAGTTTGTCGAAGGCTTTGGAAAAATCAAGCTTGATAAGCATTCCAGGTTTTTAAGTGGTTTTTAGAGAGTGTGTGATTTCGTGGGCCAGAATGATCCCATCTATAATTTTCCTTCCTTCCACATAGCTAGTTTGCTCAGGTGAGATGAGTAAAGGTAATAGGGTTCTTAGTTGGTTGGCTATGACTTTGGTGATGATCTTATAAATTACATTGTAGAGGGAGATGGGGCGAAACTTACCTGGAGTTGGAGCTCCTTTTTCCTTTGGAATCAGAGTGAGAAAAGTCGCATTGAGAGCTGGCAAGACCCAAAGTTTTTGGCTAGATTCTTCCACCAACTCCCAAATCTCAGTTTTTACCATATCCCAGTAGTGATGGAAGAAATTAGTAGTAAAACCATCAGGTCCCGGTGCTTTATCATCTACCATTTGGTTGACAGCTATCTCTACTTCCTGTAAAGAAATGATCTTCATCAGTGCTGTATTATGGCCCGGATTAAGGATTTTTGGAATGAAGTTAGTGACTTTCTTTATGGCTTGAGCCGTTGAGGGGATCAACTCCGAGGGAAGATCTTGGAAGTGGTTTATGAGCTCTTTTTCAATGTCTTCATGTGTTTCCAGAATGGTTCCATTCCCTGATTTGAGCCTGGAAATGCGATTGTGGTTGCGGTGTTGAATTACTGATCTATGGAAGAAGGATGTGTTTTTTTCCCCTTCTTTGAGCCACCCAACTCTAGAATTTTGCTTGCAGAAAATTTCTTCTCGCTCGCATCTCTTGTCAAGCTTTGCCATGATCTCCTTTTCTTTCAGTTTATTTTCTACTGTTTGCCCTTCCTCCATGGCGATGATTTGAAGTTTTTCTAGGTCTCCTTCTAGGGCGCTTTTGTCTTGAAAAATGTTTCCAAAGGTGTTATGGTTCCAACTTTTGAGTTTGCCCTTGAGGAGCTTTAATTTTTGCTGCATTACAACCATCTTAGAGTGACCTAGGGCGTTCATGCCCTCCCACCATCTCTGAACAAAGTCTTTGAAGGAAGGGTGGTGGAGCCATAATTTTTCGAATCGGAAGGGCTTGAACTTTTGAGCTTCTGTGTTTTACCAAGTCAATGAGATGGGCCAATGATCTGATCCAACCGAGGGAAGAACTTTAGTGGTTAGGAGGCCTCCTGTCTCCAAAAGGTTTTCTTAAACCATAAATATGTCCAGCCTAGAGGCTATAAGCTTACCACCTCTTTTGTTATTCTAGGTAAAAAAGCCTTCAGAGGCTGGGAGGTCCACGAGCTTGCTATCTTCTATGAGTGTTTTGAACCAGAGATCCTCAATGGTGAGCGTTCTTCTTCCTCCTTTTTTTTCGTTGAGAGAGGTGATCATGTTGAAATCTCCACCAAAGATAACCAAAGCATTTGAATGCTGTTGTTTGAACCATTCCATATGGTGGAGCAGATCAGACTTCAGAGTTGGGGTTTGAGGGCCATAGATATTAAGCAGGAAGCCGTGGTGCTTTGTTCCCAGGATGTGAAAAGAGGCAGATAGGGAGCTAGAGGTGGAAGAGAAATTGTTCAGGTCTATTAAGGAGGGATCCCAGGCCATAGGTATGCCCCGAGAGGCACCTCGAGCATCAATAATTATACTTTGACAATTCCTCCAAAGTTTGGATATCAAGGTCTGAAAGGTTTGACTAGAGCATTTGGTTTCTTGCAGAAAGAGAACCGTCGACTTGTCTTGCAGGATTTTCCTTTTCATCATCCAGTGTTTGGATCGCCCATTGAGGCCTCTTATGTTCCAGGATGTAATTTTCATTGATAACAGGTTTATAAAGTAGGAAAGAATTCAGTTAGTTGGGGGTATTGGCTTGATTCAACTAACCTAGTGTCGAGCATCCGGATTCTTTGTAGATCCGTCTTTTTGCCCTTTTTTCGACTGTCTCTCTGGACTTTTTGCTAATCTTTTTGATGCATACTCTGGACTTCGAGTTTGTTTTAGGCTTTTGCTTTAGCCAAAGCTTCCTTTCGGAGTTGGATCTAAGTTGGGGGTATAGTGCTGAATTCTTTTCGGGTGCATGTGTCTTCCATCCCTAACATATCCAGGCCTCCTATCTCTTTTTCCACCATTTCTTCGTCCATGAGTATTTCAGGGTCGTTTTCCTTTTGGGGTTGTGACAGATTGGAGGTGGGTTGTGTTAGTTTTTCCTTACTGTTCTGTGGATCATTTGGCTTTTCCTCTTCTCTTGGTCTTCGACGATCTGGGTTGCCTCCTTCTTTAGTTTCTGGTTACTTTAGCTGTTATGGGAGCTCCTCCAAGATCTCGAAACTGTTACTGGTTGTGGGTCGATTTGTTTTTTCTCCAAAAGTGGGTGCCTTCTGTTGTATCTCTTTTTTCTTTCAAATTTTTGGAAGCCCTCCTCGTCTTTTTTCGGCGTCGGTCTGAGGTTGGGGTTGTTTTGGTTAAGAGGGCAGTCTCTTTACAGGTGGCCATGTTCGTGACACTTGAAACATCTAAAGGGAATATGTTCATAGTCCAGCGATTAGATTCGTTCGAGTCTTCATGCATCAGTCTTATTGAGTCTGGGAGTGCCTTTGCTATGTGCATGGAGACACAGATTCTCGCGTGAAAAGTATATTTGTCGTGTTTTGTTTGCTTCACTGCACAAACATAGCTTCCCAGAGTATTTCCTATGTCTTTGAGTGTTTCTTCATCCCAATATTCCTGTGTAAGTGAGTACATGCGAATCCAGACCGGGGCCCAAGTAAAGTCCTCCTTGTCTGGGTTGAATCTTTTAGTCTAGTTCTTGAGGTACAGCCTTGCGGAGTTGAAGAAATACAGACCGCCATCTTCAACTCGTGCTTTATCCTCTAGCTTGTGGAAAATGATGGTAAAGAAGCCTTTGATCCGAGCTAGAGATCGTAATGGGATTTGGGTTTCCATTTGATTCAATCCAACCTCTAAGCGCTTGTTCTGATGGCCAGCTGCCTATAAATTTACCTATTAATGCATGGTCTCTCATGCACTGGGCTCTTGCATTGATCCAAAGACCTCTGACTTGGCCTTCAGGAAATAGATCCAAGTCTTCCTGGAATAGTCATCAATGAAGGTCACGCAGTAACTGTAACCACCGAAAGAAAGGACACTCATAGGTCTGCAAACATCCGAATGCACTAAGTCCAAAGTCCCCTTAGACCTGTGCTCACTCTGTGGGAAAGGTTTCCTGATGTTCTTCCCCAAAGCACAACCCTTGCAGTGGTTATGCTTCTCCTCTTGTACCCGAGGAACTCCAATAATTGCCTGTCTCAAGTGCCTCAGTGCTCCATGGTGTAAGTGTGGCATCCTACTATGCCACAACTCACCCTGACTACTGTCGTTGCTGACTAGATCCTTTGCAGGCTCAAATTGTAGTCTATACGCCTTCCTGCTTCGGATCCCAATCCCCCGATCCAAGCTCCTATCTGACCCCTTGGGCTTGATATACACTCTATGGTCTCGGAACTTCACCTGGAATTCCTTGTCCTTCAGAGTGGAGACTGATATGAAGATCTTGGTCAACCCCAGAACATATAACACATCAGTAAAACTGAGGGGTTTTCCAGACTCTCTCTGAAATGAAATAATGCCAACTCCCTGCGCCTAATACCGCGCATCATCACCCAGCTCAACGCGGATACATTTTCCACCCTCCTGCAACTTTCCTCGAAGAATCTCTTCTGTCTAGTCATATGACTAGATTCTCCACTGTCGATGTACCAAATACTGCTACCTGTGGTGGTTGCCATGCAAGCTATCAAACAAAACCGCTCATCGAAGTTTCTGTTGAACTCCTCCACTTCTGCAGAACCTGCCGTCTGAGTGTTTCTCTTCTTCTCCGTGTCTGGGCACTAGGAGGCAAAGTGTCCTTGCTTGTGGCAGATAAAACACTTCACCTTTGACATGTCAAGGTTCTTCTTACAACCCTTCTTCCTCTTTGACTTACCCTTGCTCTTCCCTGTTAGGGCTAGAGCCTCCTCATCCACTATCTGTGGGGCACTGCTGGATGGGCCTGATCCTAGACCCATGCAAGTCTACTCCTGCACGAAATCATCCCACAATCTCTTCCAATCAGGGAGCTTCTCCCTAGCCACAACACCCTCGACAAAGGTGTCCCATGGCTTAGAGAAGCCTTTGAGGGCTATTCGAACTAGCTCCTCATCCTCAGTCTTAGAGCCAACAGCGCCAAGCTCATCTCTGACCGGTGTGAGCCTTGTGAGATAAGGCAATACTCCACCCTTGGTCGTCTTGGTACTGCACATTCTCTCTTGTAGCACCATCTTTCGGTTTTCGTTCTTGCTCTAGTTCAAACTTTCCAAAGCCTTCCACATCTCAGATGTGGTCTTCTTCTCGGAAAGATGAGGGACTATGTGGTCCTCCACTCCATCCAAGATAATCAACATGGCTCTGGAATCAATCTTTTTCCAAGCTACCAATTCTGCTGGATCAGTGGGCGCAACCTTCTTGGAGTCCATGTGCTCTGCTGCATCATTGACGTCCAAGATTCTCGTGATCCTTTCTTTTTATTTAGGAAAGTTTTGAGCCTCCTGGAGTCTATCCTCCACTCTCAACTGCACGACCACACTGAAGTGTACCTGGCAGACCCTAGATTTGAACTCTAGATTTGTGTCTTCGATAGATCTGCCCCGATCTATCACTGCTGCTGCAAGTCTCTTAGATTTAGCTCAACTGAGCTTTGATACCATGTAAATTTTCCTTTAAAGCTCAACTAGGGCTAAACAATATATTTAATTTGTTACTGGAAAACCACACACATGAACTTCTTTACTAGTATGCAGCGGAATATAAAATACTGAGATATATTCACAACATCACATCATATATAGACATAGATATTTTGGGTATGGAAACCCTTGGAAAGACCCAAGATGGGAAAACTGGTGCAGCAGTCAGATATAGAATTTGTATTATCAAATATGGAAGTTTTACAACCACGAGGTAAAATACACCCAACCTGGCAAACTGAAAACCTCAGCAAAATCACCGAGCAACCCAGCAGCAAAGCACTGTTGCTCTGCGTCAACAGTACGACCTGTTGTACGGATTCCGTACGGTTGCTGATGTCAGTAGTATGGATCTGTACGGTCTGTACGACAACTATGCGGTGCACCTGCTGCGTGTGATGCTGCCCTTCTGTGCGAACTGTACGGTCTCTGCTTAGCCTCGGTGAACTTGTCGTGCAACTGCTCCGTCTTTTCTGCAAACTCCTCCATCTGACATCTCTGTCTGTATCTCTCTTGTGTATGTATCCTCTCCACCAAATCTCCTTTTAACTTTATTGGCTAAGCGAAGACCCTAACCCTTGCTATGGATCTCTGGATGAGGTCCTCCGGTGAGAATCAATGGGCAAGATTAGATTAGCCATCACTTAAATTTTTCACTTTTCACTTTAATAAAGTGATTCCATTAAAGTCAAAATCAATTTAGAATAATTAAAGTATTTTCCTAAGTCAAAACTTAGGAAAATCACTTTAATAGATTTGGCTTCTAGTTTAATGTCTCTCTAGAATGCAAAGACATACAATGCCAGAAGACCTTCCTTGTTGCTTCTTTCTAACAACAAGCACTTGAAAATTGATGGTTTTTGGCAAAACTCAGAAGAAAGCACTTGAAAATTAACGGTTTTTGGCAGGACTAAGAAGAAAACACTTGAAAATTGAAGGTTTTGTGGGATATGGGAGAAAACACGAGGGTTGGTTAGCATCTTGGTCGAGCGCAAAGGACTCCGCTGTGCAGTGGTTATAACCATGGTATCCTTGCCACTAGGTTTTTCACTTGCCTACTTACAATATCTAATTGTTTATTTCTTGAAAACCATATCAGCTTATTGACAAGGTTCCAAAGGACATCCTTGTTGAATGGACACATGCAACAAAATATGGGGAGACAAGGAGTTATTCATTGATACAAAAGTTGAGGCTTTGGAGAAATGTGTGTTCACCATCTAGATAGATCGCGTGCCAAATAAAAAACAGGTCAACATCTTAGTTGATGAATGGCTTGTCAATCCGATCATATGCTTTGTTAAAGTGAATCTTCAAGAATATGGTCTGTTAATTTGTTTCCCTAGCCCACTCCATAGCCTTTTATGATGAGATCACTGTGTCCAAGTACATAAAACTTGGTTGTTCTCTTTGAACAATCTTTTTGGCAATAGTATGTACCCAAAGAGCCATAACCTTGTCTAGGATCTTGTATGCCACCCTTGTAAAGGTACTAGGTTTCCATCGCCTAATGGGGTCTTTGGCAACATTCTTCAAAATCAAAGTAATCAACTCTTGGTTAAGAGATTTCGTCAAACGACCCGAGGAGAAAGCCTTAGATGCCAAGCAACATAAGTTCTTAACCGTGCCCCACATCACCTTGTAAATTCACATGGTAGCTTATCCATTCGGGGATTTCCCATTCTGTATCAAGCAAAGGGCAATGAAGAGCCAATCTTTTGTAAAATGACTATCTAACCTGTCTTGGTCTATAATAGGGACTTTATGAGGGCCACCTGATAGTGGGAATTTCTGGTAGCCACAATTCACTCCATTAGAGCTCCTTTCTACGTGCGTAGATTACGGGTTAGTTGATGGATTTTGGGATTGTCTGGTTATTTTTTGTGAGGTGTTCAAGGTAGTTGATAGTGATCACAAAACTAACTTATGGTTGGTTGGTTTCAAGGACCCATGATTGGATACCCTCAACTTGGACATTTATCCTCTCATATATCATCGCAACCCCTTTGGTCTGGGGCTCTTTGGTTGCCATGTGGGATTGGTGTCTTCAACGCTTGCAGTGTTAAGTTACTTTTTTGGCAGAATAAGGACCTCCTGTTTGCTAGGAAATTCACTTTTGTGGGTAGGATCCTCCAGGCCTTCCACATTTACCATGTGTCACGCTGGTTGCCCAACAGGGCTCAATTTTGTTGGTTGGAGCAGATGTTGTGGTTGTATTTGTGGTCCAAGTATGGTGCGGCTTGGGGCCTTCCAATGGTGCTTCGAGATGTTTATATTATGCTTAGGATGGGGGCGGTCTTGGTGTGATAGATGTGATGACTTAGTGGAGCATTAATTCAAATGGGTGGTTTGTTGTTTGGAAGAGTCCTATCTATGGTAGTTTTGTTGCAACACAGAATGTTCATAGCTTGGTTTATTGGCAGGATTTTGGGGGACCTTTGCTTTATGTGGTATTATTTCAATGCCTCAACATTTTCAGATGGCAGGCACATTTATGTTCAAGAGTCTTTGTTCTGCTTGGATGGTAGTGGAGTTGGTTCTATAGAAGATGGCTGGCAGTCGTGCATGGTGGGATTTGGCCAGATGGCTGATTTAGAGATGTAGGTTTTAGGACATCTGTGTTGATATTCCGTGTCTTCAAGCACAATGGTTGAGCAAGAAGGGTATCTTTCTTTGCAGTGTCTTTTGGGATGCAGATGCATGCTCTTCAAACAATTGACAAACTATAGTGCGTTAGTATGCCCTATACTCTGCTAATTGGCTAACCATCATGGAGATTGTTGGTCTTATCTCATAGTAGGATTTGTTCAAGATGAATATTGATATTTCGGGACCCATTTGGCATGACTGGGAGTGGCGTTTTTGGTGCACATTGTATTAGTATGACTCATTTAAGTTGTACTTCATTCTACATGAATGTCATGTACTTGGTCCTGTACTTAATGTATGATGGGTATCTTCTGATGCTGAGGGCTGCTGGATTTGGAGGCTGTGCAGTTTTGATTGATGCGAGTATCTTAGAAATTCTAGTTGTTTGCATGGATGGTGATTTATTAAGGCTTTCCTTCCTAGGCTTGGTTGTCGACAAGTGGCCTCTTGATGGTTTATGTTATACTTGCCACTATTCTGAAACGGTGAAGCAAATGTTGTGGGAGTGCCCATTTGCCAAGACTTTTTGGGATCATGTACAAACAAAGCATGTGGCTGTCCTTTAGGGGAGATTGCAATAGCACACAACCTTGTTTGGTGACTTTAGGTCTTTGGTTTGCTTTTCTCGTAGTGGCATCTGGCACGGTTAGAGAGTTTCTACTTTGTTTGGTGACTCCAGGTCTTTGGTTTGCTCTTCTGTTAGTGGCATTTGGCAGTGTTTGAGAATTTCTGCTTTGTTTATCCTATGAAATCTTTGGTGCAAATGTGATTTTTTGAGGACAAGGTTAGTTCTTTGTTTGCCTTTTGTCGTATGTGGAGAGGTATGCATTCAACTTTTGGCAAAAGGTTTTTTTGCTTATCAAAGATGCCAAATTGTTAGAAACTTAGAACTGGCTGCTTATTTGGATTTCATTTATGTTCTAGTAGAATACCATTGTATGTGATATCCCTTTTCAGATGATCATTTCAGGGGGTTATTGGATGACACTTAGGCCCAAAATTGTTAGAATATTAAAATGTCATTTAATTAAAAAGGTGATATTTTAGTGGATGGTTTTTGGTGACCCATGATATTGTCCATGGTGTTGGGCTCACAAAGAAGATAAAAATGACACTTAGGCCCAAAATTGTTATAATATTAAAATGTCATTTAATTAAGAAGGTGATATTTTAGTGGACGGTTTTTGGTGACCCATGATATTGTCCATGGTGTTGGGCTCACTAAGAAGATATAAGGGGAGGCACTCATCCATTAGGGGCATCTTGATTTGACATTGATTTCTTGTGGCTGTTTGGGGGCTACCTTAGAGTTTTCCTTAGGGTTTGGAAAAACCCTTCCATTGTGGGTTTGGTTTCGATGGTGCAACATATCCATCCTAGCTAAACAAGGAGGAGGATCCATTCATGGTCTTCATTTAAGCTTCATCATTTGGTTCAATATCTTCTTGGAGAGGGATTGGAGGCCAAACTAGAGAGACTGTGGCATATTGGTATCCATCTTCTAGGTTCATTGTGTTAGTATTTATGGAGTGTTGTAGTTGCCATAACGACCATTAGATATTTGTAGTGTTTCCACCCACTGCTCATAATAAAAGGCCAACTTTGTGCCTCTCATTTGGTATGTCCTAATGTGTTAGACAAAATCTTGTTGATAGTGTAAATTACTTTTGAAAGTTATAAATCAATGTAAAATTGCTAATTGTTTGCCAAAATTAAACACAAATTTGTGCCTATCCTATTGGGGACACTACAGCTGTATCGGAGCTGGAGATCTTGCCAGCCTATGATTGTATTAGACGTTTAGGGGAATCTAATCAGGATTCCCATTGGAGCTATTGATTTTCATTTTGAGGATGTGCATTGTGCTCGAGCCAATTCCTTAAATGACCGAATTGTAGGGTTAGGGCGTATTCATTAGGCCAAGTTAATCTGGAGATGCTGTATCTTTCTTGTGGGCCAAAAATACCCACATCCTAGGGTTCATTTCATCTGCTGGTGTGAAGTTGATTTCATGGAAGTCAAATCCCACAGTTGGAGACACCATCTCGTGGGGAAGTTGAGTTCGTTGATTGTAGAGGTGCGAATTTAGTTGAGATTGAAATCTTGAAAGTGAGAAGACAAGGTGAGTTTTGTGGACCAAATTCCGGTATAACTTGGTATAACTTGAATCTTTCTTGGCAGAGGCCGACTTCAATAGAAAAGGTCGTGTTATTCAAGGAGAACCGCAGTAATTTGTAGGCCTGTTGATGGTAGTGAAGGAACGATTCCTCTAGGGCCGCATGTTAGAAAGACGTGAGGTCTCTTCGAGAAGGTTGAGGAGGTGGTTGGCGAGTCATGTGGCCTCTAAACAGTGACTATGGGCATTATGGAGGAGGTCGTGGCTTGGAGAGGGTCAACTTGGGTTTCACTAGTCTAAAGCTAGAAATTGGCCAAAGTTGTGCAAACTTGAGTAACATGTAAAAATGAATTTCTGATTTGACCATTGAGTGTATGAGGTCTGTTAGTATGTTTTAAATCCCATAGGAACCCTCCATAAGAATTTTGGAAAGGTTCGGTGGTGTTTGGAACCAAACCAAGGACTATTTGACCACATTTTCCTAGTAAAGTTGCATTGTTTCTCCTTAAACCCAAACAAGGTTGCAGAGGCCTAAAGTCAGATACAAAGTTTCCATAAACCACCTTGGGATGTTTTAAGACTCACCATACCATTTCTTTCCGAATTCAGGACCATTTGGTGAAAGTTGGAACCCTCTAGAGTCATGCCTAGTTAAGCTTGAATTTGCCCAACTTGTAATTTTCTCCAAACTTCCAAGTAGAGACACTACAAATTCCTTTCTGCTGTTTCACGTTCCACTTCTGCATTCTTATATACTTGTGCTTGCATTGTTCCATATAAGCTCCTTGATTCAACACATCAGTATTTTTTGTCTCCCCTTCAGGTTTGGGACAACTGGATCTACGTTGCTCCGATACTCTTCATATCCATAAAGCTTTAGAGTCAAAATCCAAATCAATATGCTCTCAAAACACTTTTCATCTCTCTCAGCATCTCACCTCTTATAGGGGATTGTTATTCTCCAGAACAAACTTCACACTATCTAAAGTAACTTTTAGAAATCTAATCATGTACCTGTTTACAAACATCAGCAAGGCATTGAAGGAAAACTTGGTACATTTTCCCCTTAAACATTTCACGACATATTCTTCAAAGCACATGACAGCAAAATGATATTACTATTTACCCTATCCCTGAAATAAATGGATTCTTGCCACCAATTTTTTAAACACAAATTTTGAAGGTTGCTACTATCATCAATAACTGAGCAGCCATTCAATGTTGGAAAACAAAATAGAAATGATAGGCTACGATCATGGTGAGAAACTTCTGAACAGACAAAGATGTTAATTGGATTTCCTCTTCCAGCTTCCTCTTGAGCCTGAACAGCCTCTGTATATTGTCTCATTGCAACCATCCTCTCCAGTGTTAACTTTTGAAAAGTATACGTGGACCAAATCTTTCAGTATATTGATACCTCTTAATACCCCAAAAAGCTATATAAGGAGCACCCTTGAGCTGTAAAAACTTTGCTGCCATTATTTCTCAACTTGATCTTTCAATCATGGTAGCTCAGACAAAATATTCTATTGCTGTTATGCCCTTTCCGTCTACACCAAGCTGTGAAAATTTAACATGACTACTTTAAAGTTCAAGGAGCATACATGATGAATCAAAGGATCTTAACTTAACCACTGATATGCACTGACTGCACATCCATGTGTTTAACAGTTAAAATCCTGGAAAAGTTCTGTTTCTCAATGTTTCTGTGGACATGTCTGTAAATTATCATTTATTAATTTAACCACTATGTATAAGTTTTCTTGTTTGGTTTCGGGCTTTAGAGTACATGACTAGTACATAGTTGAATTCCTTAGTTTAAAGTAAATTCCAAAACATTTCATCGAGTATCCCTCCAGCTTCTTGACTTCAATAAGGAACACACTGTTGTTCCATGCTTTCAACATGGTCTGGGAATTTTATCCTAAGAAGCTCTACAGCTTTTTGGATTGCTTATATAATGTGCACGTAATCATTATTTATTATATTTATTTTGATGCTTTTCTACTTTTATCTTTCACTAATTACAGTTTTTATGTTAACAGGAAATTGGAGTAAACAGCACTGCTATTGACAGAGAGAAGGTGCTACTGCAGGAACTTATGAATACTGCGAAGGGTATGCTGAGGAATGCTGAAGTTGCAGTTCGCTCTTTCATGACGCTGCAACCTAGGTTTATTCGTCCATCAGTATCATCTGGTGCATCTACATCAATGCCACCATCTTCAGGGGCCAACAATACAAGTTCAGCAGCCCCTCAGTTGTCTACTCCTTTCACATCTATGATGGATTTCTATAGTGGTGTACCCAACAAACCCTCTCCATTTTTACAGCATACAGTCTCAAGATTTGAGAGACAACTTGGGGAATGCCGACAATGGATTGAGGAATTAGAGCGGTTGCTTCTGTCTGAGAGTGATGAAAATGGGAGCTCTAGTTCAGATCTGAGATTATTGCAGTCTCTACCCTCAGTGATATCTAATGTCCATGATTTCTTCATATATGTGGCCGCTCAGGTAATTTCATAATTTGGATCCTCACACCTGGTCTTTCTTGTGTATTGAATCTTGCAATGGATCATAATGTGTATGATTGTCATACATAATCATTCCATCTAAAAACATTGGTTGTTAGATGATGGTGTTTTCATTTTCTCATGGTTAAGTTTCATTATAACTTGGGACATGTTTGTATTAAGTACCCTTTGTCAAGAGGAATCTATTCTTGTCAAAGTCACCTAAGGATTACACCTAGCCTTCGCCGGTCCATGGAATCGGTCCATGGAATTGATATAATTTTGAGCCATGGGAGAGCCAACTTATTTACGCATGTCATCCTTTTAATCAAGCCTGTTAGTAGCGGGAGCAAATGTGGGAAGCACAATTTTCAAAAGCTCCCGTGAGTGGAGCATTTTTTATATAATACACATTTTAATATATTTTGGTGCATATATATTAAAAAAAATATGCAGCATGCCATATTAACTGTAGAAAACTTGAAAAACATACATCCAACCATTTAATACACATATAACATCAATCATCTAGTAGCCATAACTTATGACACTGTCTTCTAATGATCAATCATCAACCATATCAACCTTCAAGTTTCAACATATAACATTTAATATAAAAAAACTCTAACAGATAGCGTCAACCTCAAAATGAAACAGAGCATCCTATTCATTACCAAAGAGTTGTAGGATGCAATCAACAATTTAAACTTCAAAGGTAGGTTCAAACTTCAAAGTTTAAAGTTAAACTTCCATTTTCTTTTCTCGTGATCTAGGAATAGTAGGAGCAGCTGGACATGTCCGTGGAACATGAGCAGTAGCTGCATGGACCCCACGTAATGCTGGATATTGTGAAGCTAAAGGCAAAGCTCCTGCATCTGGAAACCTGCTTGTGGTTGGGGGTGGCATCTCTGTTGTATTCTAGAACCTAACTTATCAAACTTCTTCAACCCAAATGTAATGTCGAACTTGATACTTGTTTAACTTCATTAGTCAATATTTTAATGTCTTGTAAAGAATTCTATTAATTTGCATAAAGGACATTGGTATATATATTTAATTGTAATATAACTACTTTCATGATCATTTGATTCAAATCAGACTCTCAGAGTAAATATGTTCTGAACTTTTGATATTATATAGAGTAATCAACTGTTGATACTTGGTTTTAATTAACTATTACACTCCACAGGGCTCATTTCAAAATATAATTCTACCTTAACACAAGTATAAATCTGGACTACTTTCCTGGATCATGACATCATTTAAAAGCGAACCCCAGATAATTACTAAAGGCATATCTTATTAGCAATGGACTATATTGCAAAATTTTAAGCCATCCACTTCAATTCTGCTTAGACTTATTACCGTAATATAAGGGGAACCGTTGTGAAGTTTCAGTATTCTTATGGAAGTAAACCCCTAACGGTATTGATGCGTCACTACTAGTTTCCACAAAGATGCCATTATCTTTTCAGTATTGTTACCAATTAGTTATTTTCTGCGTTTCATGCATTATGGCACAAAACACTACCTTAGGTCTCATCAGGTCAGTTGGAGCTTCTCTAGGAGTTGTGCTAGATGGGGTTTGTCATGGTGCCCTATCTAGAGCTGGTTGAATCAGACACAGTGTATTACTGAGTGTCCCATATTTCAGAGAGATGAGTAATTATTCTTGTTGTTTATGTTCACCGTTTTGAAGTTTCAGTCTTCTTATGGAAGTAAACCCCTAACGGTATTGATGCGCTGCTACTAGTTTCCACAAAGATGCCATTATCTTTTTAGTATTGTTACCAATTAGTTATTTTCTGCGTTTCATGCATTATGGAGCAAAACGCTACTTTACGTCTCATCAGGTCGGTTGGAGCTTCTCTAAGAGTTGTGCTAGATGGGGTTTGGCATGGAGCCCTATCTAGAGCTGGTTGAATCAGACACAGTGTATTTCTGAGTGTCCCAGATTTCAGAGAGATGAGTACTTATTCTTGTTGTTTATGTTCATGTTATTCATTTCTGTTATTTATTTTTATTATGAGTCATTGATGGCAATTAATAACTGGGAAAACATTATATGTTCTAAATCATTTAAATTTCTACTTAAAACTAGCTAGACATATTACTCAGAAACTCAAATAAAAGCAAGAAAAAAGGGATAAACCCATCTTAACCCATATAGGACAGACCCGTCTTAAACCTGGTATGCATTTTGATAGATCACCCCCACTCTTAGTGGAGCTGTAATTAAGTCGAGATACATTCCTGTATTAACCACCCTTTATATCAAGTTCAGGTGTTTGCTATAGTCCTTGAGACAAAAGGAATGTTCAAAACATCCAAGTGACTAGCTTAATTAACCTACAGGATTTCAACTTATCATTTGATTTACAACTTTATGGAAATGTGTAGGGCTTAAGAACTTCACTACACTTAGGGATGTTTATCACAAACGTTCCCTTTCTTCTTCAGCTTTAAGAGTCTAACACTGCCACAGTCTATTATGGTCACTACAATGCTTGTCTATACAGTAATTCATCCCCAGTAGCAAAATCCAAGTTAGTCAAGGGAAAATTTGCTGGTGAAACAGACCTGAAGATGATTTTATCTTCTAAACTCCAAGATTTAGAATTTTGTAACCAATCAACTACAATTCCATATGACATAATATGATAATTACCATGACAAGGGTATATCACATATCACAGTTCTTAATGGTCTGTGGGTTTAATATTTGATTTTCATAAAGAAATAATCATTTGTGTGTATTATCTACTGGTTACACTTCTACTTGTTTTACAGCTAACGGGGAATTATTCTTGGAAATTTTCACATCAAACAAATTTTTTATCAATACTGGATTTTAGTGTTAACTAATTCTTTTTCTTAATCTGCCTTGAAATAGGGAACTGATGACTTTACATCACTCATCTTCCCACAAAATATAGTGGGCTCGCGTCACCATCATATTTCCTTTGAAACACAAATGCTTCCCAAATGGATGATGCTGCCAGCTGTTATTAGGGACATTCTCATTTGGCTCCTCACAACTTGCAAAAATACGTTTTGCACTTTGGGGCTCCATGCCTGGTCAATTGACTATGGGTGTATTTCGGAGAAGCAGACTCTCCAATAAAGAGTAGATTATATGCGAGTGTCGTGATGTTATGCCAATGCCAAGTTAATTTTGATGATGTAATGATGCACTAGATATCTATATGGTTTAGTTGATGTATTAATCGTTTGATGAGTATAGTTAGAAGTACCACTCTTTCAAGTTGACAAGGGTAGTAGATCCTTGTTTTACTTATGTACCATTGAACCTGGGTAATTTTTAGGTTTCTCGCAAGGACATGCTCCTCTTTCTTTGGGTCCATATTTTTGCTATCCATCCATGCGTTCCACTCCACTTAAAATTGTCCTGCATCCTTGGTCTAAGGTTGATGAAATAGAGCTCTTGATCTCCCTTGTTTGACCCCTTCATCAAGAAGGTCTCCCAGTTATCCTTATGTCTTGGGCAATGTTGTGTTGTAGCTATTTTGTGACGGTTTAGGAAGATTGCTTTTTAGATCCTTGGGGTGGATTGCTTATCAAGCGAAGAGAGTTGCCGTGGAGCAATGATCCTCCTAGATTGTTGGTATGAAAGTTCTTCCTCCCTTATGCTTGAAAACTAAATGAGGGCATGTAAGAAAGATCCCAATCAAAGACTCCTTGTACCTGAAAAGTCAAAGGCATAGTTAAAGACCACGTTGAACAAAGAAAGTCAAATCAAATGAAGAAGCAAGCACAAAAGCTTGCCAATGAAGAAGGTCTCTAAAAGAAAAATCAAAGGCGAAGGTCTCTAGAAGCAAAAGAAGTACATGACTGAAGAGTCCTGGATAAATAATGAAGACTTGTCTTAGAAGACCAAGTCCAAGAAGGAGCTAGAAATCAAAGTCAAAGTAAAGGGGTGAAGTTTGATTGCTAGTGGTTAGGTGGGGGGTTATCTCACTACACAAATACCCATATATGAGACACTTCCCTAATGTTTGCCTAAGTGATGGAGTTCATAGAGACCTTGTTTTTACCCAAATCGTGAGTCAACCTAGTCTCCTTAGACCATCAAAAGTTTCATTTGACTAACCATGGTTGTCCATCTAACTCACCCTATTGAAGAAATCAAAGTCAAAGTAAAGGGGTGAAGTTTGATTGCTAGTGGTTAGGTGGGGGATTATCTCACTACACAATACCCATATGTGAGACACTTCCCTAATGTTTGCCTAAGTGATGGAGTTCATAGAGACCTTGTTTTTACCCAAATCGTGAATCAACCTAGTCTCCTTAGACCATCAAAAGTTTCATTTGACTAACTATGGTTGTCCATCTAACTCAACCTATTGAAGAACCTTTTCCTTGCAAGTACTTGAATGTTGTCTTAGGATATGGTTAATTTGTAAAACTAGTTTATCAAAAACCTGTTTGAAGATACTTTTGGTGTAGGTATATCATTGTGTATGTATATGTGACTAACTATACAATGAGTCAACTATGATGGTCTTCACATGGACACCTTTTGCTGCTGGTTCAGCAGGGACATTTATCTTGTTTTCTTTATTTTATTCTATATTAGGTTTAGCTCTGACATTATCTTGGAGTTGCGTTTGTGCTACCACATTGTACTCATACTAATTGTATCCTTTTATTTCCATTGACCTACATTCGTTGTAATTCGTTGGACATTAATAAAATTATCTTATCTTATCTTATCTAGTACGCCGTCTTTCAGAAGCCATGAAAATTGCCAAGTTAGAAGTAGTGTATCAATGTTTCAGAGCATGTGTGTCAACCCTTTAGGGGTTGAAAAGGGAGTTTTCCATATTTGAAGATTTACAAGGTATATTTGAGATGTAAAAGCATATTTGGATACCCATTTGGCCCGTTTCCTAGGAAAATGAAGTCAAAGCGATCATTATTGCGTTTGATTAGACTTTTGAAAAGGTGGTAGCGGTCTCCCAATACAGCAGGTCAAAATTTTCATGTACGTGCATGGGAAGGTTAAAGTGAATATTTTGAAGATCAAAAGGTAGATTTGGGCACCCAATTGGCTCATCTACGCATTCCAACCTTTACATGTCATTTCCTATATATAGTTTGGCTAGATGTTACAAGGGCTCCTCTGCAGTGTAGTAAACAAGTTGACAACTTAATGAATGTGCATGGGCTCCTCATCTTGTTAGTTTTCCAACATGCCGGGGTTTCATAGTTAAACATTAGGCTTAATATGGATTAATTAAGTGCACACCTAAGGCTTTTAATTAAAAAGTTACTAAGTTGTGCTTAATAATTTATATAAAGGATAAAAGTGCACATGGAAGTCTAATTTTAAGTTGATATTGCACTTTTTAATTTTTTATAAATTATTTAAGCGAAAAAGGCCTAGGACGTCTTGCTCAAAAGGAGGCTTTTGGCACACATTTGTTGGAAAATTAATGAGTTGGCACCTTGGCACATAAGTTAAGGCAACTTGGGATCTCGAAAAGGTGAACTCAAGTGAAGATTAAGTCCCATTTGTTGGATTTTGCTCCTAATGACCTAGGACACCCTTGTCGGACCAAAACGTGTGGGTTGAAAAATAATTAATTATTGGTTGTTGAGGTCAAAGAGTGGAGTGAGGAAACAACCCATGGTTTTCCAAACCACCCATGGTATTTTTCCCCTTGTATTTGGCTAGCTCCATGGTATTGAAAATTCTTAAATATTTTACTCCTACAAGGAAGGAAGGCACCCTCACCAAGCCAACGAATTGCTCAAGCAAAGTAAAAATGTTTCTTTAGATCTAGGAAACAACACATGGTATTTGTGGATGGTTTCTTGCTCACCCTTGATATTTGAAGGTTGTATATTGGAGACCCATGGTATTGCAAATATTTATTATTTTTTATTCTCTAGGCCTTGGAGGCACCTTAAACCTTAGGACAACTTGGCTCTTTTGGCAAATATTTTATTGTATGAGAGTGTTGCTAGACCATTGTTCTAGCAACCAACTCCTTTGGATATTCATCACCCAATTATTCAATGTAACAACTCATTGGAACCTTAGCATTTTTCTCCAAAGGATAATTGGCCCCTCTAGTCTATATAAAGAGAGCCATTGTCACTTGCAAGAGGCGAGTTTTTGGCTATGCAATAAAATTTGTCTCTCTATTCTTTTGTCTTGGTATTTTTTATTGTGCAAGCATATGGTGATGGAATAATTATATTACTAGATGAATATCACTAATATGAACTGACTTGTTTTGATTTTGTCTAATCTGTTGGAGACATCTACCACCATACACACTCTTTTGGTCAAATTGGCCTAGTTAAACTACTATCCTAAGTATTATTGACATTAATTGATTCAGTGGAGCATTAAATGTCATCATCCAGTCTCACCCACGCCTACCTTCAGTCAAGGAGGCTAACTTAGCCTTCTCTTACATTCGGGGAGGCTAACTGGAGCACTCCGGGGGTGATCTGAGTGATATTAATGCACCTAATTGCTAATTGGTGGTTACAATCAGTTAAATAGGTCAGTTAAGGTGCCTCCTCTCATTAAATATATTATTTAATGAACTGGAGTCAACAGGGGCGCCTCCACCAACTTCTGATGTGTAGTTCAACTTCAGTTAACCTCATCGGGGTTCATTGGAGTTAGTGTAGCGCTACCTCTTGATGGTTGGTGAGCTGTGACTTGTGTCTGATCTCTTTTAGTTGAGACTCAGTCATTTATTGCACTCCAACTTCAATTAGGGTTAGTTGAGTCAATTAGGGTTTTGATCAGTGGTTAACTGAGTGGGAACCATGGCTTACAGTCAGTTAAGCTAGACTCACTCATTCAATTCGAATGAGCTCCTAAGGAATTCAAATTGTTTCTTCATTCATGCTTGTAGCATGACATTGTAATTGTAATCATTCATTCTTTATGTGAATCCAGACTGGCTATTATTCCTGTAGATCGATTACACCATTTCATGAGTTATTTGTTGATTAATCTTTGATGAGATTGATGCTTTGTTCCTAGATCAATATACAAGATTAATATGGTCTCAGAGCTTACGGCGGGACGAAGCTCTATCTCTCAAAAACAAGCTTTTTGACAGATTTCTGCATGAAATTTGAGCAATAGCTCAAAAATCTAGCACTGCACCAGAAGCCAAGGCTTACCACTTAATACCCCAAGTAAAGAACTTGTTGATCAAGCTTGCTTGATTGACTATGCTGGGTGTGATGAAAGCCTAAAATGTGCAGGCTGTCTGACCTTACATTGCCCTTTCTGTTTTGATTTTTAGGTTTCTACAGGTGAAGCATTCGCTCCAGCACATCCAGATGGCCTCCTCAGTAGATCTCTTGACTCCATACAATTTCCACTCATGGAAAGGTGATATGGAGATTCAGCTGCGCTCCAGAGGACTTTTTAGAGTCACCATGGACACTGAAGATGAGCCTGGATCCGCCATAGAAAAATCAAGATTCTTGAAAAAGAAGGATGAAGCCTTTGGTTTCTTGTGCCTCTCTATTTCTCGAGACCTTCTCTTCCATCTTGCGGGATTGAAGACTCCGAAAGAAATATGGGACAAATTGGAGACTCTATACGGAAAGCATGATGACTTGAGGGTTTACCAGCTTCAAAATGAACTCATGTCTCTCCAACCCTCCAACTTCGAGACTCTGAATGATTTCTTCACAAAGTTCAAGCATACTGTTTTACTCTTGAAGCAATGCAAATTGAAGAAGGAGGATGATCAGCTCATCCTCGCCATACTCTCCAAACTTGGGGCTGATTATTCAGTTTTTGTTTCTACATTCCGTGCGGGGAAGCTCACAACCCTTGGATGGAAGATGCCTACACTCAATGCCTTCATTGAGTCCCTAACATGTGAACATGACAAGCTTGTCTAGATGGGGATTATCAGATCTTCTCGTGATCAAGCCCTTCATGTCTCGGGGCCCAAAGATCTGAAGGGTAAAGGAAAGCAGCAGAAAAATCCAAAAACTAAATTTGATGCTCCTAAACCTAGAGTTGAAAATCAGCAGCATGATGAGTCTTCCGACTCAAGGAAGAACAAAGGAAAAGGGCACCATGGCAAGGAAAAAGTCAAGTGTTCTTATTGCGGGAAGGGCTTCCACCTTGAACATGCCTGTATGAAGAAGAAGCTTGATGAAGCAACCTCACTCCTTGAGAGAAATCACATCAATCTTCTAGAGAGCTTTCGGAGGAGAGATCAGCAAGATCGGGAACCACAGCATGAAAAAGGTCATGCCTTCATGGTAAGCACTTTGAAGTCCAAAGCACTCTTCATTGATTCTGGAGCTTCGAACCACATGATGGCTAAAAGAGACTCCTTTTCATCCTTGGAGACCGGCAAATCCATCCCCATCCACATGGGAGATGACTCCACCATCATTTCAGAAGGACAAGGTACTGTTGATCTTGAAAATGGTTTTTTTTCAAATGTTTTGTATGTACCGTCTCTAGCATCAAATCTCCTTAGTGTCTATCTGATGACACATACAGGAGTGCCTAAGAGAGTTTCTTTCAGCCCAAATGGTGTTGAGATAACAAAAATTGCATCCGGGAAACTCATTGCTAAAGGCCTTGCAAACCATCATGCAAAATCCTATGAGTTCTCTCACTTTGTTGCGGATGCAAAGCCCACCGCTCTGCTAACTCATGGAAATGAGGTTAGTAGGCTGTGGCATGAGAGGTTTGGCCATCTTAATTTCAAATATTTGCAGCAATTACAGAAAAACTCCATGGTTGAAGACCTCCCAGTCATCAAGGCAACCATGGGAATTTGCAAGGGCTGTGTGATTGGAAAACACCCTGAGCACAAGTTCGATCGGGGGAAGGCAAACCGAGCTACATGCATATTGGGGCTGATACATTTTGATATCAGCGGTCCGATGCCTGTCACATCCATGAATGGATCAAGGTATCTTCTTACTTTATTGATGATTTTTCAAGGTATACATGGGTTTTCTTTCTCAAAAAGAAGTCAGAAGTATGTGAATTTTTTTTTGAATTGAAGGTCTTGATAAAAAATGCTTCTGGGCTTAAGATCAAGATCTTGAGATTTGATAATGGAGGGGAGTATGTCAGTAATGAGTTGCTGTACATATGCTCCCAAAATGGTATTCAGGTCCAACATTCAATTCCCTACACTCCCCAGCAGAACGGAGTAGCGGAAAGGAAGAATCGGTCTCTCAAGGAGATGACCACCTGTATGTTGGAATCCAAGAAACTTACTGCAAATTTGTGGGCTGAGGCCATGCATGCTGCAGCATACATTCAGAATAGGGTGCCACACTCATCCGTGAAAGGGAAGACCCCTTTCGAAGCATACTTCGGACACCAGCCGGACGTGTCGAACCTGCGGGTGTTTGGGTCCACTACATGGGCCCGGATTCCGCTTGATAAAAGAAGGGCTTTGCAACCGCAAAGCATAGAATGTCTGTTTATTGGGTATCCTGATGAATCTAAAGGTTTCAAGCTACTGGATATCAAGACCAAACAGATCATCATCGAGAGAAGTGTCAAGTTCGATGAGCCTCTTCAGGAGGTGGAACTAGTGAAGGAGAAAACTGCTGAATTTCCTTCCTATTCTACTGAATATTTGGATGATGAAATTGGGGGTGATGACCTTGATTTGGATCCTCTGATTTTTGATATCAGTGTGCAGCAATCATCAGATGTTGAATCAGAACCCGAAGTGTAAAATCATCTTCCTACATGGGCCCGACAGACACTCTCCTCCGCAGGAGAAAACATTGGAAATCCGGATGATCCAAGGAGAACCGGTCTGATTTCCAAAGAGCAGATATTGCGCTCTCTTGTCCTGATAATTTGCTGTCCAAAACTTGCTATTTGATGATTAGTTTAGATCCAAAATCCTACTATCATGCTCGGAAGGATCCGAGATGGCAAGTTGCCATGGATGAAGAGATGAATTCTCTTCAGAAAAACACTACTTGGGAGCTAGTTTCTCTTTCTCTGGGAAGGAAATTGGTTCAATGCAAGTGGGTGTTTCAGACCAAGGTTGCTGCTGATGGAAACACCTGCAAATATAAGGCAACGTTGGTGGCGAAAGGTTTCTCTCAGGTCCAAGGAGTGGACTACCATGAGACCTTTGCACCGGTTGCAAAAATGGACTCCATCCGCCTTGTTTTGGCAATTTCAACATCCAAGCACTAGGAAGTGCATCACATGGATGTTAAGTCAGCCTTTCTTCATGGAGATCTTCATGAGGAGATATACATGAAGCAGCCTGAAGGCTACATCACTGATCCATCTTTGGTTTGCAAGCTAAAGAAGTCACTATACGGGTTAAAACAAGCCCCAAGAGAGTGGTATTCCAAGATGGATGCCTTCCTTCTCTCGCATAACTTTCAGAGGTGTAGATTAGATCCAAATGTATATTTACAGCAGTATGATGGTCATCTAATTATCATTGTTTTATATGTTGATGACTTATTGATCACAGGTAGCACAGTTGCCTCCATTTCAGCCATCAAAACTGCTGTCCACAATGCCCTTGAAATGAGTGATTTGGGGCTTCTAAAACAATTTTTGGGGCTCAAAATTGAGCAAAATTCTGATGGGATTATGGTCACTCAGTCCAAATACATTTTAGACCTGTTAGTCAAGTTTAACATGGTTGATTGGAGGCCTGCACCATTCCCTTTCCTTTCAGGGATCAGCCTTGAAGAAGGAAAAAGCACACCTCCCATGGACTGCACTATCTATCGACAGTTGATTGGTAGCTTGTTGTACTTGACACATTCTCGGCCTGATATTTGTTATGCCGTGAATGCTGTATCAAGATACATGCAGCAACCTCATGATCTTCATTGGAAGGCAGCCAAGAGGATCCTCCAGTATATTTAGGGAACCAGGACCTACGACATTCACTATGCTGCAGACTCCAAGCTAGAGCTGGTTGGATACACAGATTCTGATTGGGCGGGTGATTCTATTGATCGGAAGTCTACTTTCGGATATGTATTCATGTTTGGTGGTGGCCCCATTTGCTGGTCAAGCAAAAAGCAGGCTGCCATAGCACTATCTTCAGCAGAGGCCGAGTATCGAGGAGTGGTGAATGCTTGCATCCAAGCAGTTTGGTTGCAAGGCATTCTTTCAGAGTTTGATCTTGGTAGTACTTTGTCCACTGTCCTCTTTTGTGACAATCAAAGTGCTATTAAGATATCCATGGATCCAGTTACCAGGCAGAGGACCAAGCATGTAGAGATCCACATGCACTATATCAGGGAGCTACTGCATGACAGGACTATCATTCTGCAATACTGCCCGACTGATGAGCAGATTGCAGACATCTTCACCAAGAGCTTTTCAGAAAAGAAGTTCACTTACCTCCGTTCACTGTTGGGGGTGAGTTCATTAGGGTGATTCAAACTACTTTCAGTGTTCAGCTTGAGGGGGGGTTTTTGCCACTGGGTTTTCCCTCTTTTCCTCACTTAGTTTGTTTTGAGCATTGTTTCAGTTTCAGCATTGTACAGGGTGACCTATGGCCTTAGTTGTTGGGGCCCTAACATTTTTATGCATTTGTGTTTTCTAACTCCTCCTGAGTATAGCTTAAGGGGGGGTGTTGGAGACATTTACCACCATACACACTCTTTTTGTCAAATTGGCCTAGTTAAACCACTATCCTAAGTATTATTGACATTAATTGACATCAGTGGAGCATTAAATGTCATCTACTAGTCTCACCCACGCCTACCTTCAGTCAAGGAGGCTAACTTAGCCTTCTCCTACATTCGGGGAGGCTAACTGGAGCACTCCGGGGGTGATCTGAGTGATATTAATGCACTTAATTGCTAACTGGTGGTTACAATTAGTTAAACAGGTCAGTTAAGGCGCCTCCTCTCATTAAATTTATTATTTAATGATTATTTAATGAACTGGAGTCAACAGGGGCGTCTCCACCAACTTCTGATGTGCAGTTCAACTTCAGTTAACCTCATCGGGGTTCATTGGAGTCAATGTAGCGCTACCTCTTGATGGTTGGTGAGCTATGACATGTGTTTGATCTCTTTCAGTTGAGACTCAGTCATTTATTGCACTCCGACTTCAGTTAGGGTTAGTTGAGTCAATTAGGGCTTTGATCAGTGGTTAACTGAGTGTGAACCATGGCTTACAGTCAGTTAAGCTAGACTCACTCATTCAATTCGAATGACCTCCTAAGGAATTTGAATTGTCTCTTCATTCATGCTTGTACCATGACATTGTAATTGTAATCATTCATTCTTTATGTGAATACAGAGCGGCTACTATTCCTGTAGACCGATTACACCATTTCATGAGTTATTTGTTGATTAATCTTTGATGAGATTGATGCTTTGTTCCTAGATCAATATACAAGATTAATATAATCATGATAAAGAGCTAGGTGATTGCGGTAACCTTGCCTAGTTTGTTCAATTTCATGGTTTATCTCATTTGTTTGTTGCCACCACACATGTTTAAATCATGATTTTAATCACCATGGCTTTTGCTAATGAAAATTTGAGCTTCTTGTAGAGATTGGACTATTTTCCTTGTTTAACAGGTTGCCAAAGACGATTTGGAGCAGAGATAATTTGAGTTGTCTCATCCACGTCCTCGTTTGAAGGAAACTCAAAGAAATGCAAAAGGGGATGTCTCTTGGATAAAGGGAAACATTCGCCTCCTAAAAAGGGCGTCCCCATGTTTCCTTTGACCGCTTTTGACCAAAAATAAAAAATTATATGATAAAGGGCCACATCATTCACTATTTTCCTTCTCTTTAGCCTTGTTATCTTTTCATTGTTCAATATAGTTGTATTTCATTTTATTTCACTTGATATATGTTGTAAACTTGCATTAATCTTTAGATTATAAAAGTAAAGACTTTAAGAACTTATGCCCCAACTTTTAATTTTTATGTATTTTAATATAAATTTTGTAATATTTTTGGCAAGGTTCCCTATGTTGAAGACCCCAACGCCCCCTTTGACGTTTCCTAAAATTTGAGGGAAACTTCTATATAGATTGCTCTTGTGTTTCCCCACTCCCACGTCCCAGAAATTTGGTGAAACATTGGTCTTATATAGACAAGGAGGGTGTTTGTGTATCCATGCCCTCCCTTGAAGCTTCCACAACCAATCTAATTTTGTGCTTTAAATGCATATGCCCAAGCAATAGATTTTACTAGGCACTAGTCTAGGGCTTCTATTTTTTTTTTGTTTAGCTAATTTTCTCCATAATTTTTTTCTTTCTGATCTTCTCTTTTTTGTGAAAAGAGTTTCAACGAAGGGGAAAAACGTTGCTATTGTTGGGGTAAATCTTAAGTCTTATTTTAAAACCCTAAATGCTAATTTGTTTCTTCAAAACACAACTAAGCTACTTGTAATTATCATCCAAGTATCTCTAATTTTCTCAAGTACATGTGTTTGTTGAAAATCTAATACTTGTTAAATGGTGGTTTCTTTTAAATAGTGTTGGAAGTTTGCTTGTTTATTTCTCAATCTTATGTGAAGTCTTTAAGCTTCACATGTTTACTATGATTGAACAACTTATTTTAATTCTACAACACTAAAATGAAAAATCTATCCAATAACCCTAAATATATTTGGCCTAGATCATCAATTCGTCTTCCCTTTGGTGAACATCATAATTTGGGGTTACTACTCTTTAACGTGTATTTGGCTTACTCACATTTGAACTTTAAAGAAGCCATCACTAAGATCATCTTAACCAATTCGTCCCTATCTCATATGCTTTGAAATGTTGAGGATTTCCTCCAAGCTAAAGGGCAAACAATCTTTCATGTTTCAATGATGAATTCTGTTTTGGTTTAGTGGAACATTCTAAGTTTGCAGATCTATGAGTCCATTGAAACCTAATGAGCAATTCATCCTCGTCTCATTGAACTATTTGTTGATTTTGGTTTGAGGGTTTCAAGTAATTCATTTCATATTGAATTTGGTTTAGCCAAACATTCTAAGTTTAACGCTCTACAAGTCCACTAAAACCTAATGAGCAATTCATCCTCATCTGATTGATCTTTTAGTTGGTTTTGGTTTGAGGGTTTCAAGTAATTTATTGTATATTGAATATTGCAAACACTTACAAGCTTGATTTAGAGTATATGCAAGTTTTTGATGTTTTTCTAAACCATCTCAAAGAGGGTCCTTCCAATTACCCCAAGCTTCAGTCCATTAAAACCTTGGAGAAGACATATTTGACACCTTGTAAGGACAGTTATAATAACCAATTCGACTTCTTTCAATTTGCCTTTGATAAACAACAATTTGGCATGATTTTAACTATGTTGCATCGGCCTCGGGGACGTGCGGGCGAGTTTTATGGACCATATTAAATGATTCGAAAGATTAGCCCTGTTGAATACAAATTAAAGTTACCAGGTAAGAGTTCAATTCACAATGTTTTTCATGTCTCGAATCTTAAAAAATTATTGGGTCAACATCCAACTGGTCAGACGACAATTTCGACGTTGGACATGTTATCACGAATCGTGTAGATCGCTCTTGTGTTTCCCCACTCCCACGTCCCAGAAATTTGGTGAAACATTGGTCTTATATAGACAAGGAGGGTGTTTGTGTATCCATGCCCTCCCTTGAAGCTTCCACAACCAATCTAATTTTGTGCTTTAAATGCATATGCCCAAGCAATAGATTTTACTAGGCACTAGTCTAGGGCTTCTATTTTTTTTTGTTTAGCTAATTTTCTCCATATTTTTTTTTCTTCTGATCTTCTCTTTTTTGTGAAAAGAGTTTCAACGAAGGGGAAAAACGTTGCTATTGTTGGGGTAAATCTTAAGTCTTATTTTAAAACCCTTATTGCTAATTTGTTTCTTCAAAACACAACTAAGCTACTTGTAATTATCATCCAAGTATCTCTAATTTTCATAAGTACATGTGTTTGTTGAAAATCTAATACTTGTTAAATGGTGGTTTCTTTTAAATAGTGTTGGAAGTTTGCTTGTTTATTTCTCAATCTTATGTGAAGTCTTTAAGCTTCACATGTTTACTATGATTGAACAACTTATTTTAATTCTACAACACTAAAATGAAAAATCTATCCAATAACCCTAAAATTATTTGGCCTAGATCATCAATTCGTCTTCCCTTTGGTGAACATCATAATTCGGGGTTACTACTCTTTAACGTGTATTTGGCTTACTCACATTTGAACTTTAAAGAAGCCATCACTAAGATCATCTTAACCAATTCGTCCCTATCTCATATGCTTTGAAATGTTGAGGATTTCCTCCAAGCTAAAGGGCAAACAATCTTTCATGTTTCAATGATGAATTCTGTTTTGGTTTAGTGGAACATTCTAAGTTTGCAGATCTATGAGTCCATTGAAACCTAATGAGCAATTCATCCTCGTCTCATTGAACTATTTGTTGATTTTGGTTTGAGGGTTTCAAGTAATTCATTTCATATTGAATTTGGTTTAGCCAAACATTCTAAGTTTAACGCTCTACAAGTCCACTAAAACCTAATGAGCAATTCATCCTCATCTGATTGATCTTTTAGTTGGTTTTGGTTTGAGGGTTTCAAGTAATTTATTGTATATTGAATATTGCAACCACTTACAAGCTTGATTTAGAGTATATGCAAGTTTTTGATGTTTTTCTAAACCATCTCAAAGAGGGTCCTTCCAATTACCCCAAGCTTCAGTCCATTAAAACCTTGGAGAAGACATATTTGACACCTTGTAAGGACAGTTATAATAACCAATTCGACTTCTTTCAATTTGCCTTTGATAAACAATAATTTGGCATGATTTTAACTATGTTGCATCGGCCTCGAGGACGTGCGGGCGAGTTTTCGGGACGACTAAAGCGCACCCCCAAATTTTTAAGGGACGACAGGTTGGGGACCACAATTATATATATATTCTTTTGTAATTTGAATTTTATAATTAGTTCTACTAAGTAGAACTAATTATAAAATCCATATTACAAAAGGAAATATAAAGTGATGTGACTATTGTCCAGTCATCATTGTCCATTGTCAAAACAAAATAGTTAAGACTCAAGATACATGTCTAAAAACAAAATCTGAAAACTTTAAATATTTCTAACTTCTAAGTTAACTATTAAACAACAACTTAAAACTTGAAAGTTAAAACAGTAACAAAAATTTAAAAATTTCCAACATTGTATACATGAATGATGAATCATTTCAAAATTTAAATAACAAATAAATTTATATTTGTAATTTGACATTTGTAAATACTAAATTATAATTTTATAAAACTATAATAACATGTGCTGATATTTCTACCCAAAAAAATAAAATGTAAGATATCAAATTTGAAATACCTGTGTTGTGCAGCGTGTTGTGGTTGAGAGGGGGCAAACTCATTATGAGTCTGAGCCTATGTTGAGCCATGAACTCAAAGTTTGAGCATGTGCCGAGAACCTGAGATCTGAGAGGGGGCTGCAACTTGTGGTCTTCAAGCTAAGAGGGGTGCGCATGGGATTGCAAGAAGGGGAGCCACATATAGGGGAGTTGCGCACGGGACTATAGACGGGAGTCGCCCTAGCAAGTAGCGACGCGTAGAGTGATGGGTAGAACTTAGAACGAAGGGTTATGTAGGTGTTGGAGTGTTGGAGTGATGGATAGATCGGAGGGTTATGCGTGTGCAGTGAGTTGTAGTGAATGTTAGGAACGTAGGATAAAGAAGAGAGAATGGGAGCGGGTTGTGGGTTAGAGGAATAGGGGGAGGGTTAGGTTATGTTTTTAATTAAAAAAAATATTTTTTTATTTTTAATTGTGTTAGATTGAGGGACGTCCAAGAGTCCTCGATTCGTCAAGTGTAACGAACATAAAATAAATATCATAATTAAATAATTAATAATAAACATAATTAATTATACTTATGATGAAAGGACATGACCTTTCATTCACAATTCCCAAGCCCTATTTAATAGGCGGGTTATCAACCATTGTAATCATCCTTTATCTTATCTTATCTATTATCCATTTTATTATTACTTACCAACATGTGGGATTCAGATTACCTGTGGGCATTTTAGAGAATTTACGAACGTTAAAGAAGCTTTTACTGCTTTAAGTGGTATCAGAGCTGACCTTTCCTCGGGCCTCACTGATTTCAGGCTATTAGCCATCATATTGAGAGTTTCTCTCATTTCTGGTTTTTGACCAAACCAAAAGGCCCTTGGCCATCTACACGAAAAAAAAAAATTGCAGTCTTCTCCTCTTCTCCCCGCGCTTTGTTGCTGCTCTATTCCCTCCCCATCTCCCTCACGCTGTTGCTCCACCTCCCTTCAAACCCTTCCCTTCTCTACCATCCTCCGCCTTACATCCACCACGCAGCCCTCCACCACGTCCACCTCGCTGCACCAGCTGCCAGTGCCCACGCGCGTGGTCTCCTCCCACCCAACCTGCGTCCTCCTTCACACCGTGCACCTGCTCCACCTTTCTGCCGCATTCCATTCCCGCGTCCTCCTTCACGTCGTGCTACCTGCTCCACCTCCCTTCCCTCCCACCTACGCAGCTCCCTCGCGGAGCCTCTCCACGCCCCTCAACCAATCACCTCCTTGTTGCTCCCTCTACCACCCTTCGTCACCTCCTCCTCCACATCTTCCATCCTCGTCGCCGCCTCCTCCATCTGCCATTCTTCACGCCGTCACACCCCATTACCTGCACAAAAAAAATATATTATAACATAATATAATAAAATATATTATTTCAATATATTGTAATATAATATATATTTATGACAATATATATATATATATATATATATATATATATATATATATCAAATATTATAATTCTTTATTATAATATTTGTTTAAAAAAAACTATATACAAATATTATATAGTTTATACAAAGTAATAATAATATTAATTAAATAAATTAATATTTATTATTAAAAGAAGAAGAAGAAGAAGAAGACAGTATCAAAAAAAAGGAAGGTCTTTTATCATCGAAGAAGCGAAAGAAAAGAAGATAAGAAGTCAAGACTATATATCGTCGAAGAAACCAAAATCTAAGGAAGACTCGTCAAGAAATCGATAGCCATCTAGCATTAAAGAAGTCAGAGACCATGGAATTTGGTTTGCAACTACATATAGAGAAATTAGAAGCCAAGTTAAAGCGTTATCGAAGAGACAATGAAGAGTTACAAGACATGAATACGAAATCGGAAGTATTGATTAAATTACATAATATGCAAAAAGATCGCAAGGAACAAAAAATTTCTGACAAGATAAATCATATAGAAAAATTGTCTGCCCAAATCGAGAAATTAAAAGACGAAAGTGAGTTCAATCAGAGACAAAAAAATCAAGATATAAAGAAAGAAATGAGTAATTATGAAGCAGAAATAATACGCTTGAACAAAATCGTTAACGACAAAGATGATGGAACTGACGCACATACAACAGAGACTAACAGATCAAGAATCAGTGGTCTACCAATATCGACAACAGATAAAAGTTCTTCAACAACAAAATAACGACTCTAAAAAGGAACACAAGCTGGAGATCGCAAAGAGTAATAAAACAACATCCAACAATTATGAAGAAATTTTCAGATTAAGAAATCATAACAAAACCCTAATTACAAAAATCAAAAAATTGAAAAACAGTAGCAAGAGGGAACGCGTCGGTGAAGATCTCGAAGGAAAAGTACTGGAAAAGCAAGAAGAAAACTAGTGTCTAAATAATCGTAATCAGGAACTACAAAATCAAATCAAGGAGTTAGAAATTAAAAAAAAGTCGCAAGATGAAAGAATCGAAAAGATGCAAAATCACAACAATCTACTAGAGAACCAAGAAGCACAGATCCAGGAAAATGCATCCAAAAATCAAATCGAGGAAGTGAAGACAGTCCTCGCCGCAATTCAAAAGAAAGAAGAACAAACAACACCTACACCTTACAAAAATCCTAATTATAATCGTCATTTTGACCAACAACAGGGTCAAAATGAATATTCACAGAAGACTTATGTGGACATGCGAAAATATCGACATACTAAGCAACAATTGAGACGAATCGTCCCACAAAAAGATCTCAGAGCTCCGATAAAAATAGATCTGGGATGGGCCACAACATATATGATGCGACAATTCTCCTAGGGAATCCGTAATTCGTATCGGCTTATTTCCTCAAATGTCGCAAATACAAAAAGGGAAAGGATCCCGAGATGACAAGATTAAAGTAAATCAAACATTAATGTCAATACATCTTTGAGGACAAAGATTCCCTTAAGGAGAAGGCAATGCAACGAACATAAAATAAATATAATAATTAAATAATTAATAATAAACATAATTAATTATACTTAAGATGAAAGGACATGACCTTTTATTCACAATTCCCAAGCCCTATTTAATAGGCGGGTTATCAACCATTGTAATCATCCTTTATCTTATCTTATCTATTATCCATTTTATTATTACTTACCAACATGTGGGATTCAAATTACCTGTGGGCATTTTAGAGAATTTACGAATGTTAAAGAAACTTTTACTACTTCATCAAGGGATGTTCCTAAGAAGTCCTCGATTTTGATGGGTACGTTTAGGGTATGGCTCAAAAGTCTCCTAGTCCCCAACGGAGTCCTCGATGAATTGGTGACGTTTTTGAGGAGTTCCAAAGTCCTCGGAACGCAGGAATGCAAGAAACGTTGAAAATTTTGGGGGGGACAGGTCCTCGTGCAACATAGGATTTTAAATTTATTTCATAGCATAAAGAGGTTATTAACACTCTACTAGTGTCACTATCAAGCATAGAAACTTCTTATTATGAGTTTGGCCTTCTCTAGTTAATTGTTATACATCTTAACTGGCTTCCTAACTTATTATTACTTGAAATTGCCTTGTATTTGTTGAAGGATTAAAAGGTTGCTCTGGCATCATTTTGTTGTGGAATTACTGAGCATCTTACTGCTCCTTGTATCCTTTAAATCTTGAGTTTGCAAGTCTATATAAATGGTGTTTTGATTGGTAAATAAATATCGACCATCAATTAGGCCTCTCTATCTGTTATGACAGTGAACTTATTTGACACTTAGACCTAGTTTGCATCTTTTTATGGTTGCCAGAAAATAATTGCATCTGCGCATCCAATTATTGCTGCAAAAGTGTCAAGTTACCTTCAACACATACAACTCTATATTGGTTACTTGAAAACTAAGTGGTATAACCTTGAAGCATTTGTTTGCTCTTGAGTTTGTCTGACAAAAAGGTCTGATTTAATTAGCATTTTAGAAATTTTTGTTGGCTGTCCTTAGTTCACTATTTGAAGGGTAGAACTGATCTTTATCTTGACAATTTTTCGTTGGTTACACAGTCTCTTATCATTTGGGTTCATATCATTTTGTCTAATTTGAACTATTTGGGTTCATATCATTTGGTTTACACTCTCCATTTATCTCTACGCTATCCCTCCACCCGTCCATTCCCACGTCAACCATAAAAACATCAACAAAAAAAAGAGTTAATAAAAATAAATAAAAATTATAATAGTAGTATTATTGTTATAAAGCAATTTTATTAACCAACTTAAAAAAAAAGATCGTGGGTAGCTGGGCATGAATAATCGACAAGAATAAGTCAAGATTTAGTGTGGAGAAAATTCCAGTAATCACCAGAATGGGAGATATGTCAACGCTAGATTGGACCAATTGGACGAAAAAGTCAACAAAAAAGTATGCAGAGCTCAAGGCGGAAATCAACAAAAATAATAATGCATTAATGTCAACCGTCACAGGATTCAAGGCAGGCCTAGAGCAAGGCATTAGTGCGTTGAAGGCAGATCAAAAGCAAACTCAAGAGTATCTCGTCAGAATCTTGGCCAGATTACTACTGCATACATTGGTCCCCCCACCTAACCATAACCCACCACTAGATCCCTTCAACACACCTCATCCAAGCACACCCAAAATGCCAGAACATAAAGAGACGACACCACCCCATGGAGTCCCTTTCTTTAACATTCCATCAATATTAGTCCCCCCAACACACGGATACCAGATAAGGGTAAAACTAGAATTACCCAAATATGATGGTTACGAAAAACAATGTATTGCATGGATCAATAAAGCAGAAGAATACATCCATAACATATGCTACGATAGTGGAGGGGAATGCATACAATTGGTACATGTAGTGGAAGACTACAACTAGGGTTTGTTCTTTTAGTTGGAATAACTTTATGAATGATCTTCTTAAAAGGTTTCAAGGCATAGCCAAGAGAGATTTCTTTGCCAAGATCACTAATTTGCAGCAAAAAGGCAGTGTAGATGAGTACACATGTGAATGGGAAGCTTTGGCAACCCAAGTTCCATAACTAGCCGATGACCAACGACTGCAAACATACATACATGGACTGAAACTGCACATTCGAGATGAGTTAGAGTTACATAACACTTCTACCATGGAGACGTTAGGCGAAGATTATCGAGAACAAGTTCAAAAGATTCGCTCAAATTAGTTTCGACAAAAATTACTCCAAGAGGAAGCCTCTCCAATCAACAAATATGGGAACTTCAAGATATACACCGCCACATCTAAGGGAAGGAGCAAAATCCAGTTTAGAATCCTAGAGGATGAAGGAAGGAAAGTGCAAATATTGTGGAGAAAGATGGGATCCTAAGCATAGATGTTTGCAAAGGAGCAAACCGCAAAAGTTGTATGCTTGCAAAGCTAAAGAAGAAGAAAAAGACTGGGAAAATGAAGAATCAAGTGAGGATGATGACCAACGACTACAAACATACATACATGGATTGAAACCGCACATTCGAGATGAGTTAGAATTACATAACACTTCTACCATGGAGACGTTAGGTTAAGATTATTGAGAACAAGTTCAAAAGATTCGCTCAGATTAGTTTCGACAAAAACTACTCCAAGAGGAAGCCTCTCCAATCAACAAATATGGGAACTTCAAGATATACGTCGCCGCGTCTAAGGGAAGGAGCAAAACCCAGGTTAGAATCCCAGAGGATGAAGGAAGGAAAGTGCAAATATTGTGGAGAAAGATGAGATCCTAAGCATAGATGTTTGCAAAGGAGCAACCCGCAAAAGATGTATGCTTGCGAAGCCGAAGAAGAAGAAAAAGACTCGGAAAGTGAAGAATCAAGTGAGGATGATACAAAAAATCAACATGACTACCACTCATAACTAGAAGATGATACACCAAAGATATCATTAGCCCCACCATTATAGGGATATCCCAACCAAAAACACTGAAATTGAAGGGATAAAAAACAACAATGTCTCGATTCGTATAGATACTGGCAGTACCCATTACTTTATTAATGTTAAGCTTGGTAAGATATTCAACTTATTTGTTTTCCTAGTGCCTAACATGAAGGTTATGGTAGCATATGGCAAGAAGATTGAAAATGTGGGAAAATGTCACAAGGTTAAATTACAAATGCAAGAGCATCACCTGGAATCCAACTTGTTTGCAGTACCTCTTGGAGGAGTAGATGTTGTGTTGGGAATGAAATGGTTGCTAACATTGGGTACTTACTCCGCTAACCATCAAGAACACTTCATCAAGTTCAAATGGCTAAGAAAAAAGTACAAATTGTATGGTTTCCAACCACCCTAAACTCAATTGGTTACATCACATCAGATGGAATGGCTACTTCGAAAAGGAGCACCTGCTTACATTATTCAATGTCAAGAGATGGAGTTGCTAACATGTGAAGGAGATGACTGCAAACCGCCAGAAATACAAGAGCTAATCCAAAAACACCACAAGGTGTTCCAATAGCTTTCGATGGAGCTCCCACCAAATAGGAAGATTGAGCACATAATTGAAGTAGAACCAGGGGCAAAACCTATCAATATCAAACTATACAAATATCCACATTATAATAAAACAAAAATCGAAAAGGTTAACCCAAGATTCGATAAAATGTGGTGTCATTTCAAAGAGCAGAATCCCTTCTGCAGCTCCAGTAGTGCTAGTTCGAAAGAACGATGGATATTTTAGGTTGTGCATAGATTACAGAGGTATGAACAAGATAATAATCAAGAATAAATTCCCCATCCCATTCATCGATGAAATGTTGGATGAGCTTCATGGAGCTAGGTATTTCTCAAAACTAGACTTTGAGATCAAGGTATTATCAAATCAGGGTTAGACTAGAAGACGTAGCAAAAACTGCTTACCATACTCATGAGGGCCATTATGAGTTCAAAGTAATGCCCTTCGAATTAACTAACGCTCCTGCCACTTTTCAAGCCATAATGAACGAATTGTTCCAACCATTATTGTGAAAGTTTGTATTTGTATTTTTTGATGATATCCTCATATATAACAAAACTTGGAGAGGGCATATCCGACATTGATCAAGTACTCACCATCTTGGAAGAACATCAATTTTTCGCAAAAATGTCAAAATGCACTTTTGGGAAAGAAGAGGTGGACTATCTTGGCCATATAATATCGAAGGAAGGAGTCAAAGTTGATCAAAGTAAGATCAAGGCAATCACTGAGTGGCCCAAACCAGATAACATCACGAAATTAAGAGGATTTCTAGGCTTGACAGGATACTATCGAAGATTTGTGAAGAATTCTGCCCATAGGAGTGCCCCTCTAACAAATTTATTAAAGAAAAATTCATTTCGATGGAATGATGAAACCGAAAAATGTTTTGAAACATTGAAAAACATTGTCATCAATGCCAGTATTAGTAACACCGGATTTCACAAAATTGATTGTGGTTGAGTGCGATGCTTCAGGATTTAGGATAGAGTAGTCTTGATGCAAGAAGGTCATCCAATAACATTCGAAAGCTGGAAGCTCAATAAGAGAGAGAGCCTGAAGTCCACATATGGTAAGGAAATGCTTTCCATTATACATGCTCTAGCAAAATGGCTAAGAACATTATACAATACCTTCTAGGGAGGAAGATTTGGATAAGAACAAACCACAATAGTCTTCAATATCTCTTACAACAAAAAACATTGTCAACTGAACAACATAAATGGATAGAAAAAATTGCCACATTTGGCATGGAGATACTGCATAAAAGAGGAAAGGACAATGTAGTTGCTTATGCCCTCTCCCGAAAAGATGAAGAATTCAAGGCTTATGCGATTTCAGTTGCAGTTCTAGACTAGTTGGATGAAATCCGAGGTGAATTTCCCAATGACCTAGACACATGTGCCTTAATCCAGATCCAAATCAAGGTCCAAAATTCAAATGGAGGAATGATATCCTTTGTTATAAAGGAAGGATCTACTTAAGCCCAACATCCAGGTTTAAGACCAAGGTATTGATAGAATCTCATGATTCTCCAGCTGCAGAGCATGTAGGTTTTTTCAAAACTTACTATAATGCCAGACAATTCTTCTACTGGAAGGAAATGTATAAAGACATTAAGAAGTATGTAGCCGAGTCTGACACTTGTCAAAGAAACAAAAGCGTAAATGTCGTGACTCTAAGGCTACTCCACCCGCTTCACATTCCAAACCAGAAATGGGAGGAAATCTCCATGGATTTTATTGAAGGGTTACTCCTGTCTGAAGTCAAGGACAAAATCTTCGTGGTAGTGGATCGATTAATGAAATATGCACATTTTATGGGTGTTAAGAAAATTGACTCCACTAAACAAATTGCTGAAGTATTTTGTAAAAATATTTACAAATTACATGGATTTCCAAAAATCATCGTTAGTGAGAGAGATGCCAAACTCACAAGCAATTTTTGGATGGAATTCTGCAAACAAATTGAGATCACTCTTAACATGACCTCAGCCTATCAGCCCCAAATAGATGGACAAATAGAAGTTGTTAACAAATATTTGGAAGCCTATCTTCAGTGTTTGTCACTGACAAGCAAAACAATGGTTATAGTGGTTACATCTTCCAGAATGGTGGTATAACTCCACCTATTATACGTCAGCCAAAATGACACCTTTTCAAGCATTGTATGGTTATGCACCTCCCAGATGGAAAAAACTTGTCCAAGGCGACGCAAAAGTACCTGCAATAAGAAGTCAACTCGAAGAAAATCAGAGAGTAATGCAAGTACTCAAGGAGAATTTAACTATGGCACAAAATCGTATGAACTAACTCGCAGATCAACATAGAACAGAATGAGAGTTGAAGTAGTAGATTGGGTATTTGTGAGACTTCAACCATATAAGCAATTGTCACTTAAGCAACAAGGAAAGAATAAACTAGCTCCCAAGTTTTATGGACCATATTAAATGATTCGAAAGATTAGCCCTGTTGAATACAAATTAAAGTTACCAGGTAAGAGTTCAATTCACAATGTTTTTCATGTCTCGAATCTTAAAAAATTATTGGGTCAACATCCAACTGCTCAGACGACAATTTCGACGTTGGACATGTTATCACGAATCGTGTAGTTGCCCCGTAAGGTGATCCTATTCAGGACGGCAGAGGAAAGGCAACTAAATTTGCGACCTACAATATCCAAGACTTTCGAAAGAACTCAGATGTCTCACCAGTCAAGGATATTGGCACTTCAAACCTAATGAAAATATAGAGCCTAGGGGGGGGGCCTATGACCAAGAAAACCCTAAAATAAGGAAAATGAGTAGATGACCAAAGGATACTTGGTGGAATCTCTTAGTAAAATAATTAATTAGAGTTTAGAGCAATTATTAAGAGATTTAGATTATCTAGGTGAAAAGCCCTAATTTGCCCTAGGGTTTTAAGCAGAAAGTTGGGATCTAGGGCAAAACGGTGAAAACAAAATTGGATACTCAAACTGATTGTTGGATGTAAGATTAGGTAAATGAAAGCAAAACCAACAATACCCAGTTTACGGTTTCTGAAATACCCACTCCCACAGAGGGCGTTTTCCCCTAAGAAGCAGGCCAGTGCTTAGAATGGGCAAATGGCGTCTGATTATGATGAAAATTGAAACTTAGGGGTTTTATGTTTATTCCAAGGTGGGTTTCAAGTTTTATAGCTCGTCGCAAACCAAAACCTACAGATCCGCGAAATGAGGGTTTTATAATTATGGAAGTGATGGGCAATGCATGCAGAAAATAAAAGAAGGAGAAATTACCCGTGAGACGTACTTGGATCTTGTAGATGACTTTAGAAATGATGAAGAATGCCACTTTCTCGTTCAAATGAGCCTTTCGAAGATCTAGTTGTAGTTGAGCCACAACCAGTCACCCTAGCGCCTCCTTCAACCTGCCAGATTAGTGGAAAATCAAATGTAAGGCAAACAAACGAGATCTGCATAAAAAAGAAAAGATAGGAAGTAAGAAATCATCAAGAAAGAAATACTCCCTGATCTGGACACCCCAGAGTCGAGACGATGGTGAGCTTCCCCACAAAAACGCCCTCTCTCTCTCTTAGCACGCCTCCTTTCTTGCAGACGATGTGGGCAAAGGAAAATATACAAGATGGATCTCGAACAAAACTCAGTGTAGAAGAGTAGCAATGCCAATCATCAGATCATCAAATCATTTACAAGATACACAAAAGAGTAATCTAATAACCATAAATTATTAATTACATTTAGCTGCAAGCAACATTACCAATGATAAATGATAAATGCTACAGATAAAATTTAAAGCATACATGTAACATTACGTTTTACTCATGGACCCAAGTCTATATCATTTCATTCATGCAAGTAATAATATCCAAAAACAACCTTTGTAAACGACACTATATAGTATATATCCAAAACGACACTATATAGTATGAGGCTACAAGTACAATGTATCAAACTATGAACAATGGGCATACTAACATAGAAATAAAAGTAAAACATGAGCTTAGACAAATTGTCATCCTCATCTTCATAGTCTTCCTTAAAAATACAACAAGAGGCACACTCAACAACAAAGTGTAAGTTGGAAGGAGTATTTTCAATTCCACTTCTAGGTACCTCAATACTTAGTGTAGCAAGAGAGAGGCCCAAGTCAGTAAATTCTGGCTCGACATCCCAATCTGCACAAGGCTCACTACTATATTTTGGGCCCTAAGTGCTCAAGTCGCTTTTGTGAGGAAAGAATGAAGTGACATTCTCCTTTATAACTTTCTTCAATCTAATTAGAAACATCTAGAATTAAATTTTATTTTAAAATTTAATATATTAATCATTAATTACTGAGATTTGTGGGCAGAAAGAGTCTTTATTGGCCATTTTTTTTAGTGGCAGGCTTTTATTTGACGGGAAACGCCTTGTACATGAGAGGAAACGCGACGGAAACACGTTTTTGTCTGTACGGATGAGTTTCGTGTACAAGAAACGTGTTTGCACAGACGAAATCAAGTTTCCGTCAAGTACCATACGCATTTTCGAGTTTCCGCGAGTTTTTGATGGTGAAATGGGTGCCAAACTCAAGTTTCCTGCAACTTAGCAATACATAGATCACTACATGGATCAAGTGACTAAGTCAAAGAGGGGGCACACTTTACTCAAGGATGCCTATCCTAGGTGAAAGTCACAATATAGCATAAGATATCACATGATACTACATAGGAGGGGGTCACTAGGGGCTTAATTCACCCTAGGACCGTTTGCAACTTCATAATACATGATATAACAATGAAATACATCAATGTTCATGTTGAGGGGGTGCCCCTTGGGGGGATTTCTTCACTGGCTTAGCCAATATGAAATAATTCGGACATCTTCTCGCTGAAAACTGTTGGAGGACTGTCCGGGATGCTGAAACACATCATTTGCCAAACTTCTAGGCCATTTCCTTGACCCAGGAGGCCAAATCGATTTTGTCAGTGATTTCTCTATTTCACTTTTGCTGGTACGATCATTGGAAAATGATAAATCCACCATAACTCTGTCTAGGGTGTAAACTGGGGCAAACAAACTGCTCTGAATGATCTGGAGACATAGAAGAATGGTATAAGTGACTACTCATACCCCCTGGAACACTGCAATGCTTTAGAAGAACCAAACATACTGCCATGTGTAATAAAAATTGATCATTTGGCCAATTATAAAGTGATAATAATCACTTTTCAAGAGAACATGGCCAAACTCTCAAAACTGAAACTGCAGTATTGGTCCTGGGCATGTCTGGAACAAATATAGACCATGTTTTTTGAGTCACTACCTTGGGAACCGTGCTTTACTTGGTCAATTGGGTTGACGAGGTCAAAGTACCCAAACTGAAGGTGAGATACTGCATCACTATGATCTTGTAAGCATCTAGGGTAAGAAATGCTCCAATTGTGTATATCAAAACCAAGCTTAAATCAATATTATTCATAATCATGGTGACAATAATAATAATAGTGATAAAATATACCTGTGCTTTTGAAGAATCTTAGAACTTTCTGGAAGTCTGCTTGCTCATGCCATACTTACAAAGTGTAAACAATGTGGTATTGCTGGGTGAAAACAAAGGCTAAGGAAAAGGGTAATGACTTTTGACCGATTTTGACTCTGTGATCTCTCCGAATGATGACAAATACACAACCACAATGACATAAGCATGACAGATAAACAATAGGGAATGGTGGTGTCTCACAAGTGGATGAGCTGATCTGAAAAGGGTCCATTCAACTTTAACAACATGTCTACTACTCACATCCAAGTTAAGAATCAAGCTCCGTGAGGATCTTTTCTAGGACCCTTGCGTTGAATACACAAGAAACTGTAGTGAAGAGATCCTAGGGGACACTTAGAATTAGCTGTCCTTTACTCCATCTCACATGAAATCCATGGGCTCCGTGAGGAATTAATCATTACATTCTGGATAAGATGGCCAACAGTCTTTAGATTTTGCATTTGTTTATACAGTGCTTTATTTAGGCCTTTCATAATTTTAAATCATAGCACTCTTCGAGTTGTGTCTAAAGGCAATTTGCAACTTTATTTATGGGCTTGCATTTCATAATATATAGCATATGACACATAATGCATGTAATGATGGTAGACATATTGCTTCAAGTTTTAGCTGACATCTCTTCGGGCAACTAGGGGGAATATCCACAGTCAGGACCAAACATTGGGGGCAACCGACTAGAGAGGTCAAGGCTTCAAACCCAACTCGCCTAAGCTAAGGAACCAACACCATCGGGTTCTCTCGACCTAGAAGGATCAAGGCATCGACAAGTTTTGTTGCACATCTTAGAGTCGAGAAACAGAACAACATGGGATCCACCATTAGGGAGGTCAAAGTGGGGAAAATATCTTCAATCTCACAGGTCTCAAACAGTCTAAGTCATGGGATAAATCAATGGATGATACTGAATGGATGGGGACAAGTGATACATGGAACCAACCTAGCACTAAGGTTTACTATTTGTACGAGCATGGCATGAGCAACAATCTTCACATTAAGTTCCTTGATTAGTCATAACACAAGTTCAAGCATTAGTACATATAAGCATAGGTCAGCACAATCATCCTAACACGACAAGCATAGGTGTTTGACATACATCATAGAGCAAAATCAAACCAAAGAGGCATATACTTGATCTCACCTTTTATACCTCTCTCCAATTGATAAGGCCCCTCTGCAACTATGTGTACCACATTTGATCAGCTAATCATCTGAAATGAACTAGGTCATCACTGAAATCATCTCAATGGTCAAGGAGATCTTAGTCCTGACAAGGAAATACTCTGTATCTGCTGCAAAACAAAGGCTTTGAATGGCTCATGCTACAAAAATGATCCATACAGTATCCCCATCAATAAGTCTGGCTCGGAGGAAAAGAGAAAGTCTAAATGCTGCATCATGGTAGCCCAACTACAGTATATTTGATAATATCTGGCTCCAACTTGGACAAGTATTTTAAGGGAGAGAGCGCTTGAGAACCTCAGATATCTCTGGTCCACAACACCATCTCAGCAACACATGTCCAACTCTTTAACTTTCTGCTTCCTCTTCAGGGGTTACCTGTTTCTGTGCACATGGAAGCAAGAAATACCAGAGCAAGATGTATGGGATAAATATATGCGTAAAATAAACTGACAAAAGTAATGCTGGAAAGTAAATTCTACTCTAAGCAAAATAAACTAATGCAAAACACAGACTCATAAGACTCAGGACACATGCAACACTCAGAAAACAAAAGACTCAAACTACTTCTCAAAGGAGCTTATTTAATCTTACCTACCCTACTCTAACCAATTAGGCAATTGCTAAGTAAAATGATAGATCCAATGTAACCACTTGCTAAAATGATCGATTGTTTTGTCTTTACAGTTAATGAACCGACAAGCCAGAGATGGTTAAGAAGCAATGCATATGAAAATTGAAACCATTCTAGCTTGTTGTTTGAAATTCCAAGAAAGATCTGGAATGAAATCATGCCAAGGCTGAAATTGACTTTTGAGAACATCCATCAAGATACTGATAGGATCATAAAAAGAATGCGAGTTTGTTCTTGATGGAAGAAGACAATATGACTCAAGATTCAGCCACTTCAAACAGTTCTTTGTTTTCTCCTCTACCCTACTAGGACATATAATTATATTTACTCCAAGGAAAATGGAGGAATCAAATGGAGACAAGTTGTAATGTAATGAAACTGAGAACGAGATCAAGCCCATTTGTTGCTTAAAAATGGAGAAAAGATGAAATTGATCTTTATACACCTTCTCCAACACCCATAAGAATTATAAATTGAAAAATATTATTCATGACAGATGTCCGAGAAGGGAAATGAAGTGCATTTTCTCCAATTATGGTGACCATGCCCAAACTCCTGACTAAAAAATTCAAAAGTAACAGCTTGATTAGAACACAAACCCATACCAGAAGACTCGAAAAGTTGGGATGGGAGGGTGGGTTGAAATTTTTCTCCCAGATGACTTGGAATAATTGATCTCGGAATTTGATGAGAGAAAAAAGTTTTCAATTGAGTTCTAGGAATGATTGCAAGATTTGAAGCAAGGTCAGCATCCACACATCGAACCAACACATCCGGATCAAGGATTGGATAATGAATTTTTTTGATAGCATTAGGACAAGAAAGTTTTTGATCAGGTTTGCTTACAATCATATCATAATTATCATTCGATCGATCTTCTTTCGAGATATGATTAGAATTTAAATCAAAATAATTGTCAACCAGGCAATGAGGATCTTCGATGGATTCACAGATGAGAGATTCAACTATGGATGGTTCCTGATAGTGATTATTTTGTTCTCCCTCATTATCTATGCCTTCTTGAGCTAATGATGAAAAGATTCTAATAAGTTCTTCTTCTATATCAACATCAAGGTCATGATCTTGAGGGGTCGACACTTGCTCATCATCATTCTCTTGAGTTGAAGGATCATTCAAAAGTACACTCAAAGAAGGATTGAGTGAGGATGAATCAATTTGATAAGGAAAATCTCCAGTCATCTCATTATGGTTATCTTGATCATCTTTATCAGATTGATCCACAACAAAACAATAGTTATTTGGTTGCATGGACTATTCATAGTTTTTACCCCATTCATCTCATAATAACTTGGTGAACATGTCGTATCCAGTGATGGATCCAGGTGCTAACGTATATAACCAGAAATCAACATTACCTCCTAAGGATTCACCTAGGGCTCGCATATAGACATCTTCATGCTCTGCGCCCAGGGATTCCATATAACTCCTAAAAGCATCCAAGTGGCTTTCAATTGATTCGATTAAATTTGCAAAGAAACGAGGAAACCCTTCACTGTATCTTTTTGGCATAGGATGAGGCGCCTCATAGACTAGAGAGAAGTCAAAGCGGGATAAAATCTGCTTTTTAAGCTTGGTTGGATTTTCCTTTATCTCCTGGAAGTATTAGAGGTATAAATTTCAGTTCATTATGATTTATGGAATGGGTTCGCTTCTCAGTGGAGTCACGTTGTGGAGTCGCTCAGGGAACGAATTGCCGTGTTCACCAACAGATAATGTCGTAGGAGAGGTGAGTGAAATTCATGCAGTGATTGTAAATATTTAAACATATAAAATGCAATCATTGAAATTCGACCAAATGTGATATGGATGATAAAAGATGTAAGAACATTCACAGATACCGAAGGTAAATAAGATGAGCCAAGGTAAGCTTTTACCTCCCCCGCAACAATGCCAAAAATGTTATCACGAATCTTGTAGTTGCCCCGTAAGGTGATCCTATTCATGACGACAGAGGAAAGGCAACTAAAGTCGCAACCTACAATATCCAAGACTTCTGAAAGAATTTAGAGGTCACACCAATCAAGGATATCGACACTTCAGACCCTATGAAAATACAGAGCCCAAGGGGCGTCCCTATGACCAAGAAAACCCTAAAATAAGGAAAATGAATAGATGACCGAGGGAAACTTGGTGGAATCTCTTAGTAAAATAGTTAATTAGAGTTTAGAGCAATTACTAAGAGATTTCGAGTATCTAGGTGAAAAGCCCAAATTTGCCCTAGGGTTTTAAGCAGAAAATTGGGATCTAGGGAAAAATGGTGAAATTAAACAAAAATGGATACTCAAACTGATTCCTGGATGGAAGATTAGGTAAATGAAAGCAAAACCAACAATTCACAGTTTATGGTTTTTGAAATATCCACTCCTCCCAAGGAGGATGTTTTCCCTTAAGAAGCAGGCCAGTGCTTAGAATGGGAAAATGGAGTCTGATTATGATGAAAATTGAAACTTAGAGGTTTTCTGTTTATTCCAAGGTGGGTTTTAAGTTTGATAGCTCGCCGCAAACCAGAACCTACAAATCTACGAAATGTGGGTTTTATAATTATGGAAGTGATGGGCAATGCATGCAGAGAATAAAAGAAGGAGAAATTACATGTGATCTTGTAGATGACTTTAGAAATGATGAAGAATGCCACTTTCCCGTTCAAATGAGCCTTTTCGAAGAAGATCTTGTTGTAGTAGAGCCATAACTAGTCACCCTAGCGCCTCCTTCAACCTGCCAGATTAGTGGAAAATCAAATGATAAGGAAAACGAACGAGATCTGCAGAATAAAGAAAAGACAGGAAGTAAGAAATCATCAAGAAAGAAATACTCCCTGATCTAGACACCCTAGAGCCGGGACGATGTTGAGTTCCCCCACAAAAACGCCCTCTCTCTCTCCTAGCGCGCCTATTTCTTGCAGATGATGTGGGCAAGCGAAAATATACAAGATGCATCCTGAACAAAACTTAGTGTAGAAGAGTAGCATTGCAAGTCATCAGATCATCAAATCATTTACAAGATACACAGAAGAGTAATCCCTGACAAAAATCTCTTTATTCAATTTCCAGTGCCAAAGCTCATGAATACAATGGGGGGGTCACCTCTCTTAACTAGTTTGAGAGAGATGTAAACCCTAACTCACTTTTACATCCAACGGTTGAGATTAAAACATCATCAACGATGGATATCAACAATACATAAATCACTACATGGATCAAGTGACTAAGTCAAAGAGGGGGCACACTTTACTCAAGGATGCCTATCCTAGGTGAAAGTCACAATATAACATAAGATATGACATGATACTACATAGGAGGGGGTCACTAGGGGCTTAATTAACCCTAGACCCCTTTACAACTTCATAATACATGATATAACTATGAAATACATCAATGGCCAAGTTGAGGGGGGTGCCCCTTGGGGGCTTTCCTCACTGGCTGAGCCAATATGAAATAATTCGGACATTTGCTGATTGAAAACTGATGGAGGATTGTCTGGGATGATGAAACACATCATCTGCCAAAATTCCAAGCCATTTCCTTGACCCAGGAGGCCAAATCGATAATTTCAGTGATTTCTCTAGTTCATTTTTGCTGCTACAATCTCTGGAAAATGATAAATTCACCATAACTCTATCCAGGGTGCAAACTGGGGCAAACTGACTGCTCTGGATGATCTGGAGACATAGAAGAATGGTATAAGTGACTACTCATACCCTTTGGAACACTGCAATGCTCTAGGAAAACCAAACATATTGCCATCTGTAATAAAATTTGATCATTTGGCGAATTATAAAGTGATAATAATCACTTTTTAGGAGAACCGAGGCCAAACTCTCAAAATTGAAACCGCAGTATTGTTCTTGGGCATGTCTGGAACACATATAAACCATGTTGTTTTTTGAGTCACTACTTTGGGAATCGAGCTTGACTTGGTCAACTGGGGTGACCAGGTCAAAGTACCCAAACTAAAGGTGAGATACTGCATTACTATGATCCTGTAAACATCTAGGGTAAGAAATGCTCCAATTGTGTATATCAAAACCAAGCTTAAATCAACGTTATTCATAATCATGGCGACAATAATAATAATAGTGATAAAATATACCTGTGCTTCTGAAGAATCTCAAAACTTTCTGGAATTCTTCTTGCTCATGCCATACTTACAAAGTGTAAACAATGTGCTATTGCTGGGTGAGGATGGAAAACAAACGCCAAGGAAAAGGGCAATGACTTTTGACTGATTTTGACTCTGTGATCTCTCCGAATGATGACAAATACACAACCACAATGAAATATGCATGACAGATAAACATAGGGAATGGTTGTGTCTCACAAGTGGATGAGCTGATCTGAAAAGGGTTCATTCAACTTTAACAACAAGTCTACGACTCACATCCAAGCTAAGAATCAAGCTCCGTGAGGATCTTTCCTAGGACCCTTGCGTTGAAAACACAAGAAACTATAGTGAAAAGATCGTAGGGGACACTTAGAATTAGCTGTCCCTTACTCCATCTCACATCAAAACCCGTGGGCTCCGTGAGGAATTAATCATTACATTCTAGATAAGATGGCCAATAGTCTTTAGATTTTGCATTTGTTTATCCACTACTTTATTTAGGCCTTTCATAATTTCATTTCATAGCCCTCCTTTGGTTGTGTCTAAAGGCACAGTTTGCAACTTTTTTTATGGGCTTGCATTTCATAATATATAGCATATGACACATGATGCATGTAATGATGGTAGACATTTTGCTTCAAGTTTTAGCTGACAACTCTTCGGGCAACTAGGGGGAATATCCACAGTCAGGACCAAACATCTGGGGAAATCGACCAGAGAGGTCAAGGTTTCAAAACCCAACTCGCCTAAGATCAGTAACCAACACCAGCGGGTTCTCCCGACCCAAAAAGATCAAGGCGTCGACAAGTTTTGTTGCACAACTCAAAGCTGAGACGCATAACAACATGGGATCCACCATGATGGAGGTCAAAGTGGGGAAAAGATCTTCAATCTCACAAGTCTTAAACAGTCTAAGTCATGGGATAAAATCAATGGATGATATTGAATGGATGGGGAGAAGTGATACATGGAACCGACCTAGCAGTAAGGTTTACTATTTGGACAAGCATGGCATGAGCAACAATCTTCACATTAAGTTCCTTGATTAGTCATAACACAGGTTCAAACATTCGTACATATAAGCATAGGTCACCATAATCATCCTAACATGACAAGCATAGGTGTTTGACATACATCATAGAGCAAAATCAAACCAAAGAGGCATATACCTGATCTCACCATATATACCACTCTTCAATTGATAAGCTCCCTCTGCAACTGTGTGTATCGCATCTGATTTGCTAATCTTGCTGAAATGAACTAGGTCATCACTGAAATCATCTCAATGGACAAGGAGATCTCAGTCCTGGCAAAGAAATACTCAGTATCTGCTGTAAAACAAAGGCTTTGAATGGTTGATGCTACAAAAATGATCCATACGGTATCCCCATCAATAAGTCCGGCTCAGCGGAAAAGAGAAAATCTAAATGCTGCATCATGGTAGCCCAACCACAATATATGTTATAACAGGACGAAGAAGGGAAGCTCGTTTTAGAACTAGAAGCTATCATCAATATTAGAGAAGGAAGACTGCGTTCGTGAATAATCAGAGAATGCCTTATTAAGTGGAAGATGCTTTCTGGGAAATAGAGAAGTTCATTCAGCAATATCCGTCATTACCTTGCTTTGAGGACAAAGCATCTTAAAAGAAGAGGGCAATGTTATATATTAATAATTAGATAATTATAGAAAAATAAATAATAAATAAATAAAAATATAATAATAATTAAAAATGAAATCGTATATTAGATATAAATATTAATAGTCATCAAAGAGTATGACTTCACGAAAAGTCATGCTCACATGCCCGATAAAAACATATATATGTGGGATTTCAAACTCTAATAAAAATATATCAGACATTTTTAATAAATACATTTTATTTTTTTATTTTTCTCGAGTTTTTGTTATGTTCTAGAGGACAAGCAGGATTCTACCCAGAGTATCAAATGATCAATCACATTTTCACACTCAAAACCATTATTGATGAGGTTTGCCATCGCTCTTAGAAAGTCTACCGTTGCTTTGTAGACTTTCAGAAAGCATTTGACACAATTCTGAGAGACCCACATGCTCACATTGTCAGGAAGGGCATGATGTTTCAAAGTGCTGGAAACTTAATCCAGAATTAAAGCCAAAGTGGATGGGAAGAAATAAAAACAAAGATAAGGATAATCAAGCAGCTACTGCAGCAATAATTCAAGACTTGGGATCTGATTCAGGTGATGAGACTAAGATCACAGCAATAGGGATCCGAGGTAAAGATGAAGGTATATCTCTTTCTATTGATGCAAGTTCAAGTTCTAATTCATGTGCAAGTACAAGTACAAATCTGCTATCTACTTCTATGCAAAGTGATAAAAGAAGAAGTGAACTGTTTCATGTTCGTGTCATTACAAATCATACAAAAATTGATACATTGTTTGATAGTGGTTCTCAAGTGAATTTGATATCGGAAGAAGTGGTTAAGAAACTTAATCTAGTTACTAGTCCTCATGAAAAACCTTATCCTCTTGGTTGGGTTACTAATGATACAGTATTAGCAGAAATTAAATGTTCAGAACAGGAATGAAAGACCACAACACTGATAGACAGATACAAGGAAGAAAACACAGAAACAGAGTCACAAACAGAAGTTGATAACGGAGTTCACCCCCTCCATTGGGTACCGATCCAATTAATGGCTTTAAAATGGTACAAATGGTTCTAGCATCAACCTCAGCATCTGCAGAAACAGAATGCTGGACAGGAAGTCTTCAAGACTCCTCTCTGGAACTTACAACTTGGACTTCAAAAGATAAAGAAGCCAAACTATAATAGAGAATGGGTCGACTTCTAAATACAAAACAACACTCTAGATAAATTGCAGCAAAAACTCTCCTGCTATCCTTTTGTCTTTGTCAAAATTAACTACAGCAAACTGTAAAACAGAAGGCTGAACAGAAAGTCTTCAAGACTCCTCTCTGGAAATTACAATCGGGTCTTCAAAAGGCAAAGAAGCCCACATGTAACAGAGGATGGTCGACTTTACACTAACAGCATCTGCAATAATTTTACAGCTAACTTTTCTCTCTCTCCCTCCATGGGCTCCAATGAATTCATGATATCGACATATTTGAGACTCCTATCAACCATCATGAGATTGTACGAGTTGATTCTGGGTCAACTTTGGTTGACACATGGCCTTTCTGACTTCATTCATAGTACCATTGGGGTAAAGCAAGGATTCCCCCTTTCATCGACTCTCTTTGGGATATATATTTGATGAGATGGAGTCCTTCCTCCATGAACACATTTAGGAGGGAGATAGTTGCCTTCTACACCATGTGTTGATTTCCCAACTCCTCTTTGTTGATGACTTGTTCTTGTTGGCCTCCACTCCTGAGGGCCTTTAGAGGCAAATTGATGCTTTGGTTAGGTTCTGTGATCCTCAACAGTTTACGGTCAACCTAGGTAAAACCGAGGTTATGATCTTCAACTCATAAAAAAGCCTCCTTTTTGAGTTACATTTTCTACGTTCAAGGGAAGAAACTGAGATCATAACATCGTACACCTACCTAGGGGTCTAGTTCAAAGGACCTTATTTCAGTATGTGATAGGCCCTCAATCCTAGGCTCAATAATGGCTATGGCTTCCTAGCCCTCATTGAGAGACAATGCTTTTAGGGCCAGTTTTAAAGCATCTCGTCCAAACTTTACCTCATGGAGGTGATTATCAAACCCACAGTCCTCTATGGTTCAGAGATTTAGGGGACGAGTTTGCTTCAGTCAGATTGGGACTATACTGAGAGATTTCAGGTCCTACTTCTCAGGCGCATTATTCAATGCAAACATACAACTCCCTAGCCCATCATGTAGGTAGAGTACGGAAAGCACCCCTTTCGACTTGAGGTCATTTTTCATCTGGTCTCCTTTCTACATAGAGTTAGTACCTTCGAAGACTCGATCCTAGGAGAGAGAGGTACCCGTATCTTGCACTTTGCTCCTAAGAGGCCCTTGCCTCAGATTTTCACACTGGTCGTACTCTTGACTTCTCCAATCAATGACCATCTCCCATAGCATCTTTCCCCCTTTCGATACTCTCTAAATGCATTGGGTCACCTATTGCCAATTAGATAGGAGCCGAATCGGGCCATCCGAGAGGATCTACAAATTGTACATCCAAGTTACTTGGATCTCACCTCCTGAAACCTTGGGACCAAAGATGTCTTTCTACTTGGAGCAATTTCTAGAGTTGTAGGATGTCATCATTGTTCGCTCCCATACACTCACCAACACTGGATGCACTTACTCAAGATCCCTTAGGGACATCTTCGAGTTGGGTCTCACATACTTCGGGTGGAGACCGATCACCATATTCCCCAACCAGATAGGATTTGCCAGATGTGCCACTTACATGAGCCAGAGATAGAGGTACACCTCATTTTCAGGTGCTCTTTCTACTGCAAGAACAGAGGATGCTACCATTGCCTCTATAGGGACTTAGGGGCTCCTTCGCCACTTTTTTCCAATATCAAGATTAGAGATGCCTAGCCCTCTTCATCAGGGAGATATTAAGCTACAGATCCTAGGTCTTGTACGTTCCATCCCATCATGGGACAACCAGGAGGATCACCTCAGACTTTCATATTGCTTCATCAAATAGGGGTAACAAGGGATAGGCAGAGTTCTAGAGTACTTCGCATTGTAGTGGTGAAACCTCATGCTTGCCCCCAACCTTCCCCCTCGAGAGATTGACCAATATCTTCAAGACCAGCTCAAAGGTGTTGGACTAGACATCTGACTACACATCCTAATAGTGATAAACGGATCAGCTCTAGACGGATCCAAAGTAAGGTGCCTCTTGCTCGTCGAACTCCTCCCAACGCCAATTTGCAGCCATATATCTATTCAGAGTTTCTTTCCTTTGGCCTCAGATAGTAGGAGAAGCAGGGCTTCCTCAATCCTACGTCCCCCTAGGATCGTACAACAGAATCCCGTTATGGTGTTCAAGGACTCTCACTGCAAGCCAATGCCTTGGTCGCCCCCCTCACCCTTTGTCATCAGGCCCAAGAGACCTTGATGTCATTGCTTTCATCTTCTGATCTCTCTCTCTCTCTCTCTACTTGTGTCGAGATGTTCAGTCTTGAAAATCCTCATTTTGTATCATCACACCTATGACACTGTTGTACATACATGTTTTGGTGCTGGCTTGACCTAATGATTTATTTTTCTTCTCTTTATTTTTGCTGTAAGCATTTTCTAGCAGCTGCCTTCGCACTCCCACATTGTCCCATTGGCCTACCTTTGTGGTCTTTCATTGGGCATTATTAAAATTATCATATCTTATCTTACTGTAAACATGTAAGATGAAAGGCTAATCTTTGAATACCATTTCTTCTAGTGGGAAAACAAATAGAAGCTATCAATCCAGAACAGGTTTCATCTGGTGTTGCAAAACTGATTGCTCTATTCAGCAATAACATCTGGCAATTCACTTCTTTGCAAACCAGATGACGAGAGTTGAGCTTGAATACAACTTGACTATTTTTTCAAAGATTAGTTAATAACTTATCTATGGAATGCAGCAATACTACAGGACCCATTAAACATATTGTGGAATCTGCCTTTACCCATAGAATTTAGAACAGTAAAGCCATTATTTTCTCCACGTTACGATAGATTTTTCAATTAAGTTGCAAACATCTGAAACTGCTGGGTGGAAAGTTGAATGGTCTATTACTATTTAATATTTAGAACATTGAAACTAGAATATCAATTCATTGGGAGTAGGTTGAGAGCTATTAGAAAATACAGTCAGTTTTGATATTGACTTTGAATGTTTGATGCCATTGCTTTCTAGTGCAAGTGATACAGTGACAAGTTTTTGTAGCACTAAAAGAATGCAGTCATTTTCTGTTCAATATTTTCATTCTGCAATTGTTTCTGGATTCAATTATTAAAATGTTACTACGATGGTTGCAATCTCAAAAAATTATGTTTTCACAAATGTTTTGTCAAATTCTAGATTGCGTAAAAGTTATATAGGTGGAGCACCAACTCTGAATTAATTCATTTTCTTTTGTTGGTGCATTAGGGTATCTTAATTATAGCTGTTTTTTCTAAAATATCTTGATAACTTACTGTATTACTAGAATTCAGATTTCGTTTGGCTGTTGGCAAGTAATTTAGACTTTAGAGGCTCAGCAGGATTTCTGAGATATTTAAACATTCACCATTTGGGTTATATCTATTTGATTCATCGCTTGGGGATGTAACGTCACAAATCAGACATTGCTTAAACATTTCTTTATAAAATCAACTGATACTCTAGTATTTCATCTGTTTTTTTGTGTGCATACATTATCATTATATATTGAGGCTACATTTCCCAATGTTCGATCGTCTCATGAGGTGCTTTTGAAAGTACTTTAGATTATAACTGTCTGATAATTTGATAAGAAATACACAGGTTGAGACATTCCATCAAAGAATAGGATCAATGCGTGCTGCATATCTTGCTGACCAACGCCGCAGGGGGGATGAGAATGATCCTTTTCTTGAGGCTGATAGGCGGGAATTAGCAAAAAGAGAAGCTGCAGCCAAAAGAGTTCATCCGGCATTGCATGCATCCACATTTTCACAGAATTCTACTCAGGTTGCTGGCTTATTTACCAGTTCAGCAGCACCTGCGTCTTCCTTTTCAGGCTTGTCGCATTCTACACAGTCAACTCCTGGTGCTATTACTACTGCTTCATCTGGGTCAGGTTTTTCCATGTTTAATGCTCCAGCATCCGCTTCAAGTTCTTCGTCTTTTCTCTTTTCCACACAAGCAGCCTCTGCGCCTAGTTCTATTTTTGGATCTTCTGGGGCATTGCAAACATCCTCTATGTTTGGGTCTTCACAGACAATGCCCTCAATGTTTGGGGCAAATACGTCTTCGTCTCTTTTTCCTTCAGCTACAGCAGCTGCGAGTTCCTCATCGTTGTTTCCGTCTTCAGCTTTTGGCACAGGTATGTGCTCTTAGTTTATGCAAAAAGATTCTTTTGTGCTACTTTTAATAATAAAAAATGTACTTTACCTTTTTAATTGACATTGTTTTTCCGAGGTTTCTGCATTTTCGATTTTTTGTTGAACCGAGAGTAGCGAGGTGCTGTAGAGCTTAGTATGGGGGGGATGTTTTAATGTAACGTTATGTAATGTGACCAAAAATAAAAAATTAGATGTTGGCTTAAAATTTTAATTGATGTCTGCTTAAAAAAATAAAAAATTAACGTAGGCAATGCTCATGTGGCAACTATAACCCACATTGCAAAAGAATAATATGTTGGCCCTATTATTCATTTTAAATTTACATTTTACAAAAGCTATAAAAAATTAAATCCAGCATAGATCCATGTTATATCTCGATCTACTAAGCACTGAGAGGGATCACATTTATTGAGGTATACATTTTTTTTTCTTAAACTTTTTACACATCAAGAAAAAAAATTACATCTCAAAAATTTTGATCCGTCTCAGTGCTTGGTAGATCTGGATTTAAGATGGATCTATGCTGGTTTATATACAGGCAAATTTTATTAGTGTTTGAAGCAAAAGGTGTATTTAGGTTTTCAAATTCTACATTTGTCCATCTTGACTCTTGCCTGCTAAAGTTATTCCATAAATTAAAGCATAGATTTCACATGAATTACTTTCAAATACTTAGCTGAAACCTTAAATTTAACCTAGCTATAGCATAGTAACAAAAGGCAACAATTTTTAGCCTTGGCTCGTTCTTTTTTATGTCAAGCAGCAGACATTAAGCAATATTTAAACACTAATAAAATTTCTATGATTTCCTAGGGAGTTTTATATTTCTAAAAATAATTGATTTTTTCTGGCCAAGTGTCAAGTCGCTGCAGTTTATCATCAAAATATTTGTTAGAGAGAATATTGTAGCAACACTCAATACACTACCGGCAAGACTATTTTATTTCAGCCGGTCATTATGTTTGGGTTGCTCAATACTGGACATTCTAATAGGTTATAGGACACTAAATCTTTTTGGAATTGTTGTTAAAGTTTTCGGTTTTTTTGTATGTACTGTGTTTTCTTGATTGTTTATGTCAACTTTAACATTTTCCCTATAGTGTGCTTCTCCACATGCATTTGGGGTGTTTGTTCTGAAAATCTAGACCTGTTTAGTTCTGTTGTCTCTGCTAGACACCTTTCTAGCTTATTGATTTTTTTGGTCTTTTCAAAAAAAAAAATTCTAAAGCTATTTGATTAGCTTTTCCGGTAAATAGGTGGCCAGTGTGGACCTCAAGTCTCAAGTCATGGTGACGACATGAGTGCCTGATAATTGCAGAGCTTATGCTTGAGTACCACAGCAGTCGGGATTAAGTAAACTGAATTATTCTTGGAGCCTTACCATTTGCTATTTTCTGGAACTGATATAGGCATGGAATCTTCTTTATCATCCTTGAACATTAAGAAAGCAAAACCACAGTGATAATGCATCTGGGCATACACTCTGCACACAGTGCTGCGTAAGAAACCCGAATGCCTGGAATAATGCTCTGGTTTATATAGAAGTTATGGTCGTCTGTTCATTTTACATTGTACGTGTATGGAATACTGCTAAATACATCGAAATTCCAGTACTTTCAGATATTACAAGGCGCATGCATATTCCATGATGTGAACTCAGTAATGCTACAAACAAAATTATGTTCCACCTTTTCATTCCTTTGCAACGGACCGATTTGATCACTAAAAGGACGATCACACGTTGTAAAGATTCGGTGTGATGTTGATTCTACTATTAGTTTTTGGCAAATTTAAAATCTCAGGCAATAGTGTTGTCACACTTGCATGCAGGGTCCACTTCTTCGAGTGGTCTATTTGGTGGATCTACAGTAACATCAACAAGTTTGTTTGGAGCATCATCTTCGCCATCTACTGGCTTGTTTGGTGGTGGTCAAACTTCAGGAGGGCTTTTCAATACCAATTTATCTTTTGGTGAAGATGCCTTATCATCATAACATGCCTGGCTGCTTGCTATGCATGACTTTTATATTTGGTTTGGCTTAGTGTCTGTTGGATTCTTGAATATCATGCTTTTTCATGAAGATCCATAATTAGTATTTCAGTTATTCTGAACTCTTTTGTGGTTCTGTAGGGAGTTTCTTTTCCACGGCTTTGGTTATATTTGATGGTCTTTCATAGTGGGAAATTCCTGATGATTTCTTGTTATGCAGGTGCTGGAGCTACTTCAGGTTCAAGTTTTGGAACTATTAATGTAAGAATAATTGCCTTCTTTCTTGTTTTAATAGTTCTGTTCTTGCGTTACTTGATGTGAATTTATATTTAGACAAACTCTAGTTCATTATTTGGTACACCTATTCATTAACGATCCAGATTTAAGAGAGAAGTTGAACAGAACCAAAGTTGATACATATAGGGTTCACATAGTCTTGTCAGCTTTTGATGCACATTCACAAATTGATAACTTCTTCAATTTTCTTTCCGCCTCAGCATCCCAAAAGAAGACCTGGGAGAGGCCGTGGACGCTAGGGTCGCGACCTTTGGAAAAAATCTCACCATATGTAATCACTTTTTGGAAAAAATCTCACCATATCCTTGCAAATGCTATAGCCTAAAAATGAACTGAATAACATCTGACTTTTTTACCCTAAAGTGGCTGCAGAAGAAATTGTAGATAGGTGATATTCCGAGCTGGAGTTTTTTTCTAAAATAATGTAAAACCCTGTGAAAATCAAACTTTATGTCCAGTGTTGAAACTTGATAGATATTATAAATATTATTTAGGCATCAAACAGCCATACTTTGTGTATATTGAATGCAATTGGAGAGTCTGAAATGATAAAAAATAACCCCAATTCCATGCTCTTTTAAATATTGGTCTAAAACCAGAATGCTTAACTTTTAATTATTAAGTCTAATGATTCTTACTGATGATAGGAAACATCCTCTTCTTGAATGTCATACTCAAAAGTAGATCAGTCATATGTTATCTGTCTGTTTGAATTTGGCATTTCTTTTTCAATCATGCGAATGACTACTGGTTTCTCTTTGCAGAAAACCCCAAAGCCCAAATCTCGTACAACACGACGCTAAATTCTGGAGAGATTTAGATTTGAGTGAATTCTTTCAAGGATGAGGCAGAGACAAAAGCCAAACTAAATTAAATGGCATGTACATGAACAAAGGAACCTGATTGATATTCAATTCCTTTTTAAGATTTTTTTTTGAAAGCACATAAGCAGTATGTAAGAGGAATTAGACATTCCATGCCTCTCCATGGATGTTAAAATATCTTCAGTAGTGAATAGAGCCTAGGATTGAAATGTTGGGATTGTGCATCTGTATTGAAGACGTCTTAAAGATTTGGATATTTTTTTGGTTCAAGCTTCAGTTTTAGACAGGAAATAGCTTCTTGCAAGAAGACAACAATCTTTCTATCTGTTTCTGGACAGTTGATGCAAGCTTCTCACCTATAGCCGAGGGAGAAGCTAGCTTATTCCATACATTTCAACTAACTGCAAGTGATCTTAGGCTTGGATGTCAAGAATGCTCTGCTCACCCTCTGATCAGCGCTTGCTGTATGTGGACATCTGCAGTCATCCGAAAAGGACAGCAGAAAATAATTTTGTAGGCAAAGAATTGCCAACTCATGTAAGAGATGAAGGAACTTTGCAAATCCCATAAGATATTATGCAGATGAGTTGACACCATTAATTTCGCCTAAATAAGTTGCATCTGCTGTCCAAAGTTCTGCTCATATTGACAATACTCTTTATTGTCTCGTTCGAAATTTGACCTTTCATAAGGAATAACAAATTATACAAATGGTTTAGTTCATGCATGCATATTTTATTATTTTCCAACCCCGAATCAATGATCGTGACATGTTGCTTGATGAGGTTTCTGTGGCTTGGATGCATGGGATTAGCTAAAACAAAACACCATTTTTAAATCAGTCGATGAGTTACAAATTGCATAAATATACTGTTGGATTAAGTCTAAAAGTTGTTCCATGCCAATTATGGACAGTGGTAAGCCAATGTCTCACATTGTAATGTGAAAGCAATGTTTAGGTTGTTTAAAGTAGATCCTTAGTACTAAACTGTTTGATTGGTTTAAGTGCAATCATCATTTACCGATTATGGTACCTTGTCAAATTTCGTGGTTGGGTCTATTGGTTTAGATTCCATATTCATGTGTAAGAGGCTTCGAGTTATAATGGAATAAATACTATATTAGACATAATCATGAAGTACAACATAGCATGGATTTCAACCTAAGTCACCTGACATGGTACACGAAGGACACAGGGATTTGAGTGTCCGACACGGGCACGCAGGACACATTATAGAAATCAGAATCAATGCACATTTAAGATTAGTAATTAGTAATTACACATTTACAAATCAAATCATTAATCACAATGAGATTATGAGACAGTGATACACAGATAATTCATGATACTCATGATGGTCATAGATGAGGATGTCAATACTCAGGAGTCAGAACCATATTTCTCATGAAGTCGTCAAAAACAAAATATATTACATAGATGTCGGAATGGCACTGGCAAATGTGAAATACACTAATAGCAATAGTAAATACAAAAAGGGGTAGATCAAGATGGTAGAATGAAGAATCTCATCTATCAATAGTCCTGAAAAATGTGTAGATCAAGATGAAAAAGTGTCCTGGAATCAGGACACGTTGGTGACAGTGCAGGACACACGTGTCCGAAATCGTGACACCCCGAAAAGTCGTGTCCGACACGCTCTGTCAGCATGTCTGTGTCGGGCACGTGGACACGGGACATGCAGGCCCTTTTGGATGTGTCCGGTATCTTAGATTTCAACTGATGCCTCAAATGGCCCAGTGATTGTTTTCCAGGTTTCTGTAAGTGCTTAGTGCTTTGAATAAAGATTAATGGTATTTGCAAGCAAAATATGGGGTGAATTATATAGTATATACTCTAGGGATTTTCATATTTAGTACAACGAACGTTGTCATACCCATTAAATAAGATCTGATATGGTTGCATCGGCCATGAAATATGGGGATAGTTCTTGGTAGTAACATTCTAAAATGCAAAAGATGCTGGAATGAGACTCTTGTTGCTAAGAAGTTTATACCTTTTATTCTTTTTTCCTAGAAAATATATTTATATTAATCTAGTCCAGATTGGGCTAGATAATATTTCAATGTACAAAATTATGGTGCCTCACTACCTCTTAAGCCGATGTTAGACACTATCTGTGAGAGAATTCTTTCTAAATCTGTAATAATACTGATACAAACATTTCTGCTTTTATTCAAGCCTAAACTGTATATCTCATAACAAAATGCCCATCCAGTGTGCTACCAACTACTAATTCTATAAAACGTACATCTATGATTCTGTCGCAGGGGTATGCATACCAGGGGGTAGGATAGGGTACTCATCTCTCTCAAGCCGGTATGGTCATGGGTACATACCATGAAGTATACCAAAAAGTATTCTAGTGGACATCGAAGTACCTTGAAGTACCTTGACTGATCTGGAAGTACCCCACCTGGATTTCCAGTAAAGTGAGCTACTTTTGGGTACTTAAGTGCTTTATGCAAAAACAACCATGAATTTCCTCAAAATACCCTATACTTGAGGATGATGATCAGTGGAGAGCATATTAACTGGAAACCTAAGTCTAATCAATGATGATGATGCAGAACACAGAGCATGGAGCCTTGACTACTAGTTACTAGAGGATGTTGGTTTTTTATTTGTGGAAATGCCATTGGGGATTTTTTTAATGTACTTGGTTTAAAAATAAAACTTAATACGACTAGTGTACTGTTTTTCTATCAATTAAATATGAGAATGAGTGAGGATGAAGTTTACTGTTTTTGGGATGCATTGTCAATGTTGAATGTTGGAATGATTTGAATCTAAAGATGGTCTGTACCACTGCTGATTTATATAATTTTAGCTAAATCTTTTGACATCTTTATTTTTTCATATATATATATATAACATTTGTTGTGACCCTTGACATACCATTGCTCCCTTTCAAAAAGACCTGGTCACATGCAACTTAGATATACAGAATTCAAACCAAATAGTACTTGTAGAGGTAGAGAAAGTTGCTAGTAACCATGTAGGCAACTTCACCAGGATCAGTCACCAGGATCAGTCATAGGAAGGCTTCCATTCTCTTTTTCAATGTATACAATATTGTTTGGGTGCATGTTGACCTTGCCTTCTAACTGCATTGTAACCTCTTCATTTAGATGTTTATTATCCTTGATACCCTTGATGCAGTGTAGCGGCCAGGCCGAGAGCCTTTAGATCGATTGACATAGTTCCCACGTCCTACCCAACGTCCTACCCAAATCATCCAGGGGATTTTTGGCATGAAATTCCTTTTCCTTGAACCTGACTCCTCAACCAACTAGTCACTGATGGACTTGCTATATTGCAGTTGCTACATGAGAGATGCTTTCTCAAGGCCACGACTGCTTTAAGTCTTCTTCCATCAACTTTCTTTCTTCCCACACTAATGCTTTAACAAGATACCGGATTTCCATATTGAAAACCTCCTCCCAAGTCTAGCCCTTTGGGTCCACTAACCTTGCTTTTGTACTTCTTCGACGAAGGTTGCTGTGGACGAGCTACTTGTTGATTTTTGTACCTAGGAAAGTGTTCTCCTAGGTGACTTTAGCTTTAGTCACTTAAACGGGGGGAATAAAGTGACCCTTGCATTAAATGACTTGAGATGAGGATTTAATGACTTTAGAGAATATATTCATTTTTTGATAAATTTAAGTGGCTGAGTGAAACTTATATTTATGAGATTCAAATGAGTATTTAATCTCATCCACCGATCTAATCTAATCTCCACTATTGGATTAGATGAACCCTAGGGTTCTCATTAAAAAGGCAAGGAAAGGCCATTTCACTCACTTTTGCAGATTGAAGTGAAGGAGAGAGCTAAGACTTGAGAGAAAAAGTTTCTATTTTTTTTTGAGAAAGAGGAAAAAATTTGTAGTACGCAAATCGAGGGAAAAGACATCAACAGAGAGGGCACACAAATCGAGGAGAGGACACCAACATTTATTGTTTCTTCCGTACAATTTGTGCGGTACGATTTTTTAGTACATCAGATATGATTTTTGAGACAGATTTTTGGGCACGATTTTCGAGTTTTTATTTATATATTCTTGGGCACGGATTTCAAGGTCCGTACAGTCAGTTTGTACGGTATAGTTTGTTCAATGGCATGAAAATCGAGACAAAAAAATGAAACAAATCCGAGTTTGATTTTTCCTGTTTGGCATAGAAAACGAGGCAAAAATTTTCTCTTCCGGTTTGAGACAAGTTGGTCTGAAAATTTCCGAGTTTTGTTGTAAATTTCCTGATAATAAAAATACTTTCTCATAACAGGTTTTCCCCTTGTGGGTTTTTCATGGGCATGTTGCTAAAAATTTACCATGTCTGAAAATTTCATGGTGTGCATTTATTGTTATTTTTTGTCATAAAAGTTGAGTTACAACAATGTTTATTTCAGTCTGAAATTCTATGCTATTTCCAGCCTTATGCATTTTTGGGTTGGGCATTAAACTGAGATAATTTTTTAACATTTAAACTGGTGGTTGAAACTGAGAAAAACTTACATGGTATCAGAGCTAAGTGGGTAGAAAATTAATTTTTGCAGGGAGAAAAGAAATTTCCAGATTTCAGAGATTTTCTTTTGACAGTAACAACATTTTGTTGAAACTTGTTCTTTGAGAAATGTCTTCAACCAGGCTGAGAATGGAGGATAGGCTTGATGGGGCTGGGAATTTTGTCCCATGGAAAGCTAGGATTTTGCTTGTGGTGGAGGAAAATGAGTTGTGGGAGGAGGTAGTCAGAAATACTACAACTAATCTCATTGTTAGTCCCGCTTCCACCGATGCGGTATCATTGGATGCCTTCAACAAGAAAGATATTAAGGCTAGGAGGATTATCCTAGATGTTGTTAAAAACCATGTGATTCCACACATTTCAGGGAAGGACCGTGCACATGAAATGTGGAGTGCTTTGACCAGCTTATTTCAGAGTTCAAACGAGAATAGGAAGATAGTTTTGAGGGAGAAGCTGAAGAGTATCAAGATGGTCAAATGAGAGGTTGTTATGATTTATCTTACTGGGGATCTCTCAAATGAGAGATGAGCTTGCAGTAGTTGGGGTGGTTGTTCCTAGTCTTGCGCTAGTGCGGAAAACCTTGAATGGGGTGTAACAACCTTGGGCAGTGTTTGTACAGGGCTTGGTAGCTAGGGAGAACTTACCTTCATGGGACAAGATTTGTGATGATTTTGTTCAGGAGGAGACTCAGAGGGGTCTTTTGTAGTGCAGTGGTTCTACTGGTAGGAAGGATGTGGCTTTGACAACAAAAGGGAAGAAGAAGAAGAAGAACAAGAAGGGTCCCAAGAGGGATGGGACCAAGCAACAAGATGGGCAGAAGAAGGATCTGAGCACTGTAAAGTGCTTTGCATGTTAGAAGATGAGACACTATGCTAGGCAGTGTCCGGACAAGAAGAAGAAGAAGCAACAACAGATAACAGCTTTAGTGGAGGTCGATGACTTTGCAGCTAGATTTCAGAGAGTGTTTTCTCTGTGCACTGGGCATATTGATAGTGAGAGAGCATCTATTATCACCAGTGCGGATGTAGATAGAGAGAGGGAGTTTTCCTTGGTGATAGACCATTCCTAGAGTGCATCTACTCCAGCACTTGGTATATTAATAGCGGAGCTTCGAGCCACATGATAGGTGCTCGTGAGATGTTCTCCGAGCTTTCACAGACATAGACTGATGTGGAGGTGGTGTTGGGAGATGACTCAGCAGCCAGAGCAATTGGACGTGGGACCATTACCTTTCAGAGGGAGTCCACGAGTCCCATGGTGTTGAGAGATGTATTGTATGTACCTGGGCTGAAGAAGAATCTGGTTTCAGTTTCCATGATTGAGGATCAGGGTCTTGGGGTGTCCTTCCTAAATTGACATGTGCGTGTGTTTCCCAAGATTGTTGGACCATCTGCTTCAGTTGCCATTGGAGGTAGATGTGGGAAACTGTATAGGCTCTTATTTCAGCCTCAACATGCTTTGGCACATAGTAGCGACAATGAGCTTTGGCAGAGGAGGATGGCTCACTTGCATCATCCAACTTTGGGGTTGTTAAGACATATGGTTACGAGTTTACCAGAGTTCAGCTCAGAGTGTAGTGATGTTTGCAGGGGGTGTGCTTTGGAAAAGTACACCAACACTGCTTTTTCTAGCACTGATAGTAGGTCAGCAGGGATTCTTGACTTGATACATTCAGATTTGTGTGGACCAATGTCATCTGTTTCCTTGAGAGTATATGAGTACTCTGTGACATTCATTGATGATCATTCCAGGAAGATCTGGATCTATTTCTCGAAGAGCAAGAAATCTGAGGAGGTCTTGTAGAGGTTCCAAGAGTTCAAAGCTTTTGTGGAGAACCAGACAGGGAGGAAGATCCGAGTTCCCTGATTGGATAACGAGGGTGAGTATACCTCCAAGGAGTTTGATGGATATTGCAGACATAAGGGTATCGAGAGGCAGTTGACGGTTCCATACACTCCAAAGCAGAATGGAGTGGCAAAGAGGAAGAACATGTATATTGTTGGAAAAACCAGAGCTATGTTACATGACTTGAGGCCTTATTTGACCTCAAATTTTTCCATAATTTTCTCATGGAAATGCAAGCCAGGCTCTATTCAAATCCAATCAAATGATTTGAAGCCTTATTTGGCCTCAAATCGAGGCCACTCTTATGTAATAGTGTGATATATTTCAACTTATGCAATTAAGTAATATCAAAACCATAACCGAAGAATTAATGTTATGTTTTCGCTAGCATTAGTTTTCTAACATCTTATGTTATACTGATTTATTATACAATGAGGATCTAGCTATGATGTTCGTGGCGGTGGAAATCTACATGCTGTGATACCATCGCAGTCTGCATGGTGGACACTCGTCAGCCCCCACAATCTATCACCTGTATATCATTCAACATCCCTGCATATACCCGACAGTCTGATTAATATCTCGGGAAACTATTATGCTTCCTTCTTCTTGATATATATTTAGATCTTGCAGCATATACTGACAGGATTCTTGGAGTAAGGATCAAAGATGATAGCCAAGGTGGAAGCGCAATTTCATTAGGAGAGGAAGAAACAATATTGTTTTATTTTCTCTGCAACTTCAACAATTGCCGATACTGTTTTTTCTTCTGCAACTTCAACAGGTGCTTCTTCCTTGGTAGATGATTCCTCCGCCTTTTCTTCTGGTGTCGTTTCGACAGTCGTGCTTCCGGCAGAAGTTTCAGCTATAGAAACTTCTTTAGCAGGATCTGTTTCTTTGGGCAGTTGGGCAGCTTCCTTCTTGGATTCCAGCTGGGAAGATTCTGATTCGGGCTCCAAGGCCAGGGGGCTTACACTTATTTCCTATGCATAATACTCACTCGGGGTGGCGATTTCATCCATTATTTCATCTGTGGTAGGAACATCCTCAGCAGGACTAGATGCCTGAGCTTTTCGGTCATGGGTTCGATTTGCGTAACGTTCACAATTTCCTCTACGACATTCACATGTTCTTCGTTTGTAATCAATCCAACATGTGCAACAACCTGCACAAACAATCTATCGTGGTGATTATCCGATAGCCAATTGGTAAAGCAAAGTAGAAATCAATTTAAATCTTTCTCAAATCGAAAACAAATTCAGGGGAAGATGGGATTTATGACTCTCTATATTAATAAAAAAACATATTACTAAAAGCCTTGATTATTGCTGCGAACATGGGACTCGTAGTGGTTAAGATTTGTATTAATGGGAAGATGGGATTCATAGCTCTTTTGATATCAATCATGATTATTATCACAAACTGACATTGATAACTCTTTCCATAAACTTATAAATCTCTATTATTAAAGTGAATATGAAAATTATGGATTCATAGCTCTCACTGCAAGAACAAGAACAAATAATTGAAAAGTACTAAACATAAAAATAACAACGCCAATATTACTAGAGATGCATTGATATACCTCAACAATGGCCATATCAAGAACAACTTAGCTTTTGGATCAAGTGATCAGATCTCGCTCCTTGTCCCTCTATTCCTTGATACATATTTCTTGTCCCTCTTGAAAATCAGTTTACAATGTCGAGTTTTTAAATCAGGTGATGAGATCTCGCTCCTTGCCCCTGTATTCCTTGATATATATTTCTTGTCACTCTTGAAAATCAGTTTGCAATGTCGAGTTTTTAAATCTGCAGCATCTAACTGCTCACTTTATGTTTTCTGAGGCAACGTAGTAACAGAGCAAGACACTGATTCAATAGCTAATTGGCTCTACAAAGCAATAAGTCTTTGAATTTTATTCAATGCTTGAGCTCAACCGACCACTCAACCTTAAAGAGGATGAAATACACTCGGCCTTGAGATATAAACCAACACATTTCAAGGTTCAAAATTTCAATTCTATCTATTGATCTATGAGTGGATGTATATGTCTGTCATTTAAACACCTAGTCGATCTTCAGTTTCCCCTCTCTAGATCTCAACCAAAGCATATTTAAGAAAATGAAGGAATGACATCATGTTAAATGCTTTTTGCTATTGCTTAGTGGTTCGAAGCTGTCGAAATGCTTGACCAAGGTTGGAACCTAATGGAATGCTCAACTTACATGGCTTAAACGTGGCCATGCATGGCCTGGTACGTCGCCGGGGTTCGATTGCACTATCCTTGGATTTTGTGCTCTCTTAGCTATTCAATTGATATGTCTATGTTTTTACTTTTTACATAGTGGATTTTGTGCTCTCTTAGCTATTCAATCGATATGTGTATGCTTTTACTTTTTACATAGTGGATCCAGGTATAGTGAAGTGTAAGCTATTAACTAGTGGTGTGGTTAATGAAACAATGTTTTGTTTGTTTGAGCATTTGTGTCCTTACTAGGATGCTAAATGGTGACCTGCCGCTCTCAACAATGCTTCTTGCTCTCATCTCCCTAGAGATGAACGATGCCTGTTTGGTGATCTACATGGGTGCGGAGTTGCTTAAACTAAAGCCAAACGTTGCAATCTTCCACCTACGTTGCAACTAGACTTTTGATATCTTTATTTATGATAAAAACATAATATTATAACTATTAAAACATATTTTTTCTTCAATATCTTTTCATGTAGTATGTCACTGAACACACAGAAACATAATTTTTGTTAAAATTATACATTACTGAACAATATGGCAATGAGTCTTTTGTGAGTTATAAAGTTCTATCGGTGACCAGAGCTTCATGCACTGACAAGAGCATCATTCATGCAACCATAGACAAAGGTTTATCATGCTGCACTGTGCCTAGAGCTTCTTCCTGCACATAGTAGAGTAGTTTTGCACATAGTAGAATAGTTTTACCCCCAATTTTAGTAAGTGACCTTTTTATCTATTTTGAATAATCATATTTCCATACTTTTTTTTAAACCATGGGAACAACAACCTCTCAAGAGTATCCAACAGTCTTCAAGCCAGATATATCAATAACTTGTGACTTAGCAGGGGCAGAGACGACCCGGTGGGGTCGCCTACCCTTCAAGCCTTGCCACAACAGGCCAAATGATCAACCCTACCCCATCGGTTTTGAACCTGTGACCTGCAAGCCAGATATATCAATAACTTGTGACTTGGCAGGGGCCGAGACGTCCCGGTGGGGTCACCTACCCTTCAAGCCTTGCCACAGCAGGCCAAATGATCAACCCTACCCCGTCGGTTTTGAACCTGTGACCTCCATGGAGATAACACATGTTCTTAACCATTAACACATGTTCTTAACCATTAGTCCCACTCAGATGCTCGACACATTTCCATACGTTACTACTCCGTGCCTTCGCGGTTAGAGGGACGAAGTGGATCGACTGGAACCAACCTTTTATTATGAAACTTGACAATGCAGAGAAAGGCGCTCCATTTACCTTAGAAAAGGGAAGTTGTCGATAACTTGCCTAATATTTTATGTTGTTGCACCCTTGGCAATGAGTCTTTTGTGAGTTCTCATGCCAAATTCTTACAATGGATTTCTTAAATTAGATCTCCCACTGTTGATAAGATCGCCAATGAAAATGTCTTCTAGAACAAAAAGAATTTGAATAGACTCACAAGCAAGAGTCAGAGACTAGCAACATATGCTCATTTTTATTTTTGTTTTTATTTGGTCAACCAGCGGCTATGCTTCTTACTATGCTCTTATATTCTATCTACACGTAAGGCAGGGGATAAATGCTTTGCAACCACCCTTGTTAAATATAGTGAAGAAATAAAACAAGTCTATTAAAATATATTAGGCCGCTCCAACCGACATATTAATATCGTTGCAAAACCTTGTGTATTTTGTACCTTGGTTGGATTTATTGTACAAACCCGTGAATTTTACAAACATAAATGGATATCCTGATGATATGCTTGAGAAATCCATAAATAAATTGCGGGGACTAATGATGTATCCACTAAAGATCACTTGAGGACATTTATGAGTGTGGTTTAGAAGGATGGTGGATATCCTGATGATATGCTTGAGAAATCCATAAATAAATTGTGGGGACTAATGATGTATCCACTAAAGATCACTTGAGGACATTTATGGGTGTGGTTTAGAAGGATGGTGTTAGGCATCAATTGTTTTTATGAAGCTATGTTATATTTCTTAAAGAAGGTGCCATGGTTTGGTGCATGCATTTGCTAGATAATAACATTAGTACAACAAAAGATTTGGAAAACATTTTCATGGAAATGGGGAATTTAATATAGAGGAATTCAATAAAAGATTCCATTAGATAGTGCAAAGTCTGCATGCCAATGCCAATACCTCATATGTCGTTGTGTTGATCTATTATGTTGATCCCCTTGGTGGGGATCTTGCTTCCCATTTAAGACATAAGGATCCTTAGAACATCAAAGAAACCCAAGAACCAATAATTAACATAGAAATGAATATGACAACCTTTGGGAATCAATAATTAACATAGAAATGAATATGACAGCCTTTGGCAAGTCTAATTTGCTTGGTTTTTCTAGAGAAACCCCAATAATCATAGAGGGTATGAAAGAACTACAAGTCTCATTTTCCAATATTCAATAATTTATATCTAGGATGAAAAACATATTAGTGGTAAGAATGAAAAGAATTCAATAGAATCAATAGTTCCAACCTAGAGGAATATTTGAAAGGATTAGAGGTCCAAATGAACCAAGAGTATTGGTTCCATTGAATCTTGACAATGTGGTGAATCAAAATGAATATCCCTAGCATTGTTGTTGTCAACATAATCATGATGAAGATTCATGTCTAGAGTATCATGCACATTTAGAACCACATATGATTTGGGCTTGGGAGGAACCTATTAAGGCTACATACCTAAACTTTGTTGTTGATAATATTTATATTTGTGTGACCTAGGTCAATAAGTACAACGTATCATGTAATGATGTCCAAGAAATTAAGCAAAACAATGTGGAAATTGATAAGATTACTAAGATGTTTGGTCCTAAGCCCACTTATAAGGAAATTCTAGTGAGATTTTGGATAAGTGTTAGCAGTAATATGAATACATACTGTTGGTGAAGAAACACATTAATAATTTAAACCTATGTGTATTTCTAAAGGCTCAGTTGTGAGCAAGTTATAGTGGGAGCTGCCAAGGTTTCCTCATTTGAAGCAATGCAAATAAGTACACATGTGGATTTGAACATTGATATATTCGGTGAGTTGGTCAAGATTAAGGTTATTGTTCCAATATTAGAGTTAATCAAGATCCCATTTTAGTTAAATAAGGTCAAAACTCTTTGCTTTGTTTGTAACACAGCCTAACAAAAAATCTTTACTCTGTCTGCAATTCACCATTAACCTAGAAAAACAAAAGCATTTTAATATTCTTCTTGAAAAGTGAAACAAGGAGCCATGGAAGTCTTCTTTTGTATATTGTTCTACTTGTAGAAAATTGGTTGTCTGCAAACCATCTTTTTTCAAACCCCACCAAAACTACAAGACCTTAAATGAGTAAAGATTTGCAATAATTGGAACTAGCTCACAAATGTCAACTATGACCCAACATGCAACCTTTGATGCTTTGAAACACAAATAGTATGTATATTTATGTGCAATAGCAAAGGTCACAACTATATCTTCTTTAGGTGCATCAGTCGATCATGTTGCTTAAGCCGTTGATGTAGAGGTAGAAGCAGAAGCATATTCAGTTGAATTAGTAGTAGCAGATCCAGTCGTTGATCCATCTTATCCAACACTGTGAACAAGAGATCCAAATATAATTGCATATCAAAATCTAATTGTAGATCCATTGGATGCAAATGCATATCTAGTCACAAGACCCACAACCACTATACACTTGGAATTGAAGTGATGACAATTTAATGGTGGCCATTGGCCATAAAAGCCATAAAATCTATGTGTTCTCTAGTCATAAATGTTATGCGTTCTTGGGCCATAGACAACCTTGATTAAGGTAGGTGCTTTCCATTTTGCGTCACCGACCTCGCACTTGACATGTGGCCGTGAGTAATGAGCAACATCCTTGGCATGTAGGGTCTATGCGCTAGGCATGCAGGTCAAGGTGCTTGCCATGCAACAATCTTACATTTCCTTGACATTTAGTTTTTGCAAGGTTGTGCACTGGCAATTACAATGCTATAATTTTTTTTGAAAAACCAAATTATTTATATGTTTGCAAGTGAATTTACAAAATAATTTAATTATTGCATCACTAAATTAAAATTCATTTGCATTTTTAATAATAGTAGTATGTAAATTTATCTAAATGTGTTATAGATATAAACATATTTGACTAATATATGATATGTTATTTATAACTCTGCATGTATTTGAAATCACGTAACACAAATAATTAGTCATTGCATGTAGTGAAGATAGAAATTTTATAATGATTTTAATAGAACATAAAGCATTAATCACAATCATAAGATCAATAAAAAGTTGTATACTAATTAATATAAAATTTCTATAAAATGAAATTAAATTTTATGTTGGTTGTGGAGCATGATATTCCTGATCCATAGATGTTATTTCAACCGTGTTGGATCCCAACACCTGATCCAAACAAGCTCCCCCACTATAGTCCTCATGGGGGTCCGAGGGGGACTATTTTGCGAGCCCCCACCTGGAGGGGGTGTTCTTCAGGAAAACACACCCTTATAACCTAGGGTCTCTGGGGTTACCAACGTACTACGTTAACTTGCAGACAATCAACCATTTAAGAATTTGAAATAGAAATAGGAAGAAATTAGGAATACCTTATTTATGACGGTTGATCCTAGCTCTTCTTCTTCTCTTCAAATTGCTTCCACAACTTCCAGGGTATCTCCAACACCTGCAAAGAGCAAAATCTTTCATGCAAAATCTTATATATTATATAAATGGTTAATGAAATAATATGCTTATAATAAAACAATAAGATAATTCATAAAACACAATATATAAGAGTGAAAATACACAATATTGGAAGAATGACTCTCTTTATTGATAAACAAGTGAGGTGAGATTACGGCCCAACTTCTAAGACAAGTGCTCCTTTGCTGACCAAGGGCACTGAGTTTTGCTGCTCCAAGATATCTAAAGGCAAACCACCATCATAACTTTGCTCTATAATTCATCTTTTATTAGCCTCAACCCCGACCCTCTATTTATACATGAGGAAAGAGAGAGGTTACGAAGGTTGAGATGGTTGGGGAAGTTGGGATAGTTATGATTAAGGGCCCAACTGTCCTCGACTAATCGTGTTTATCTTTTTTAAATTTGGATTAAGGCATACATGACTATTAATACTAGCAGGTTGCGTATGATACGGGACTTGCTTAAGGGAAACCCACGGGTACAAGCCCTAATGATGTATACGCGAGTTGCAATGTAAATACTTGCGTATGCTACATGGGTTAGAATGATAATAGTCACGTATTCTCCTTAATAGCCATACAAAAAATAGTTTAAGTTGGTAAGGGAATGATACATCAAAGGTCATGCCCATCTATAGTGTTTTGGATACTTCAATCCTTTTTGTCCTTTTGTGTACCGACAGAGTGGGTATCAGTACTCGGATGGAGAAATGCCATTTTACATGATAACAGGGGGTTCGGGGGCAGCACTCTCGTAGCGAAAGTTTAGGAAAAAATTCATTGTAAAATGTTGTAATTTCAGAGTCATGACTTGGTCAATAACGGGTGATTTATGAGCCCAAGGTATTTGGGCAACCCATGGTATTCCATTTATAAAAGGAAGGCATTGTAAAACGGACATGTGTTGTATTGTAGCATTGTAAAACACTATATGTGATTGTGTGAGAGAGACTGTGAGAGTGCGAAGAGGAAGTGCAACGGGGTTGCTGTAGGTTGTATCCCTTCATTTTTACTAGATGGTATAATAATAAAGGTCTGGCAATTTCTGTGTGGACGTAGACCATCTTGGGTGAACCACATTATATCCGTGTCTCTCTTGTATTGTGTTTAATGTGTTTGCATCTTATTTAATTGCTTAATTTTTATTGCTCTGCGATCATGTTTTTATAACAATTCGTATCAGAGCCAGAATGTCTATTTGGCTGGTAACTCTCAGGAAATAAGGGTTCCTAGTTCGAGTGGGAGCAATGGAAGAAGAATGAAAGTTTAGGGTCGATAAATTTAACGGCCAAAACTACTAGTTATGGAAGATGCAAATGGAGGACTATCTGTACCAGAAGGATGTATACCTACCATTGGGAGGAAACACAAAACAACTGGCGACTATGAAGGATGAAGAATGGGAGGTTCTTGATAGAAAGACACTGGGAACAAAACGACTGTGCCTAGCTTCGTCGGTGGATTTCAATATCTCAAAAGAAAAGACAATAGAGGGTGTGATGAGCGCATTGACTAAGCTATATGAAAAACCCCAACTTTCAACAAGGTATTTTTAATGAAGCATTTATTTAATATGAAGATGTCAGAAGGTGGATCTGTTGTTGACCATTTAAATGGCTTTAATACGCTTACTAGTAACCTAAGTTCTATAAAAGTGAACTTTGATGATGAGGTTAGGGCTCTTCTAATCTTGTGCCCATTGCCAGAAAGTTGGGATAGCTTGGTCATGTTTGTAAGTAAGTATTTCCCTGGTTCAAACACACTTAAATTTGATGATGTTGTTGGTGTTATTCTTAGCGAGGAAATGCGAAGAAAAAACATATGTGATACATCAGGTAATGCATTGACCATGGAGAGCAGGGGAAGGAAAAAGGAGAGAGGAACGATCCTAGGTAATCACAACAAGTCTAGAAAGGGCAGATTCAAGTCCAGATTTGGAAAGATAGAGTGCTGGAACTGTGGTAAGAAAGGATATCTGAAGAAAGATTGCAGATCTCCAAAGAAAAAAGGAGACGAGCAGCAGGAGACTACTTAGGAAGAAAATGTAGCAGGTGATGTGTTACAAGATGCTTTGATTCATGCATTAGATAATACTAGTGATTATTGGGTAGTAGATTCAGGGGCTTCATGTCATGCTACACCCCATAGGAAATTCTTTCATGTTTATGTTCCAGGTGATTTTGGACACGTGTTATTGGGGGATGATGAACCATGTAAAATTGTTGGAATGGGTAAGGTACAGATAAAGTTAAATAATGGAAATGAATGACTGCTAAAAGATGTAAGGAATATTCCTGGTATGAAAAGAAATATGATCTCAACAGGGAAGTTGGGAAATAGTGGCTGTTTGTTTACGTTTGGAAAATGTGGTGGATGATCACTAAAGGAGCACTATTAATAGCAAAAGGAGATAAGATAGGTACGCTGTATTTATGTCCTCATAATACTGATTATTCTATCTCTGTAGCTTCCACATAAATAGGTGCAACATTGTGGCATCATAGGAAACCACATGAGTGAGAAGGGGATGCATATTTTCCACTCAAGGAAATTGCTTCCAGTTCTGAAGCAAGTAAGTTTGGAATTATGTGAGAACCGTGTTTAAGGAAAACAAAAGAGTTTTAGATTTATCAAGGTTGGGAAATAGAAGAAGAGTGAAAATCTAGAGCTTGTTCATACATATGTGTGGGGACTGAATCATGTACAATCTCTCGGTGGCTCTTGTTATTATGTTACTTTCATTGATGATGCAAGTAGAAAAACTTGGGTTTATTGCATTAGACATAAATATGATGTGTTTGCTACTTTTAAGAAGTGGAAATATTGGGTTGAAAATAAGACAGGAAAAAAGTTGAAATGTCTTAGATCTGATAATGGAGGTGATTACTGCAGCAAGGAGTTTGATAGTTACTGTTCATACAATGGGATTCACAGAGAGAAGACAGTCCCAAGAACACCACAAGAAAATGGTGTGTCATAAAGAATGAATAGAACGATCATGGAACGTGTAAGGTGTATGCGATTGCATGTACGGTTTTCCTTACAGGTTTGGGATGCTGCTGCTTATTTAATAAACATAGGGCCTTTAAGTGCTTTGGATGGTAAGATTCTAGAGGAGGCATGGATAGACAAAAATGTAAACTACTCATTTTTGAGAACTTTTGGTTCTTAAGCATTTGTCCATATTGATAAAGAAAATAGAACAAAGCTTGAAGCTAAATCCAATAAATGTACCTTTATTGGATACGAGGTTAATGATTTTCGTTATCGCTTATGGGATTATGAAAATCACAAAATCATTAGGAGTAGAGATGTAGTATTCAATGAAAATGTTATGTACAAAGATCAGTTGCAGGGAAAGAAAGAGGAAAAGGAAAACACAGAGTACATAGTGCTTGATGAAAAAAAATGAAGTTCCAAAGGAACCAGAAAATCAAGAGCAACATCAGGCACCTCAAACGGATGCAAATGTAAGAAGATATACCAGGTTAAGTAGACCCCCTGAACGTTTGTCTCCTTTACTGTATTATTTATTGATGACTGAGTCTGATGAACCAGAATGTTATGAAGAGGCAATGCAGGTAGAAACTAAAACGAATTGGGAGTAAGGCATGGATGATGAGATGGACTCATTGGTAAGAAACTAGACATGAGATTTGGTTGAGTTGCTTGCAGGAAAAAGGGCATTGCAGAATAAATAGGTTTACATGTTGAAGGAAGAAGATGGAGACAAGAAGCGGTACAAGGATAGACTTGTTATAAAGGGGTTTGCACAAAAGAAAGGTATAGACTTTGATGAAATCTTTTCTCCCGTTGTTAAAATGACTTCAATTAGGATTATTTTAAGTTTAGTGGTAGTAGAAGATTTGCATATTGAACAATTAGATGTAAAAACAACATTTCTCCATGGGGATTTGGAGGAAGAGATTTATATGCAGCAACCACAAGGGTATGAGGTCAAAGGGAAGGATAATTTGGTTTTCTAGTTGAATAAGAGCTTGTATGGCCTGAAACAAGCTCCAAGGCAGTGGTATTTAAAATTTGATAAGTTTATGATAGAACAAGGTTATAGTAGATGCCATTTTGATCACGGTGTTTATTTCAAGAGGCTAGATAATGGAATATATATTATCTTGTTATTGTATGTGGATGACATGCTTGTTGCAGGGTCTAACATGCAGGATATAAATGTGCTCAAAATAAAACCAGCTAAATCATTTGCGAAGAAGCATTTGGGTTCTCTAAAACAAATCCTTAGTATGAGAAGAACAAGAGACAGGAAAAATCACAAATTGACATTGTCTCAAGGTGAATACATAGAAAATGTGTTGGAGATGTTTAGAATGCGGAATGCAAAATGAGTTAGTACACCTTTGGCCAACCATTTCAAACTAAGTAAGGAGATGTGTCCCAAGACACAGGAAGAGATATAATACATGCCCAAGATTTCCTATTCATCATTAGTTGGAAGCTTTATATATGCCATGGTGTGCACAAGACTAGATATTGCACATGCAGTGGGAGTTGTGAGAAAGTATATGAACAATCCAGGTAAAAAACATTGCAAAATAATACCATTGATTCTTAGGTATTTGAGAGGTATCATTTCTCATGCATTATGTTTTAGAGGTTCAGACATTGTTCTACATGGATATGTTGATACAGATATGACATGTGATAAAGAAAACAAGAGGAGCACCACAGGGTATGTCTTTATTGTGGGTCGAACAAGAATAAGTTGGATTTCGAAACTGCAGAAGGTTGTTGCACTTTCAACAACAGAAGCAGAGTATGTTGCTACTACAGAGGCTAGTAAAGAGATGATTTGGTTGCAGAGGTTCATGGAGGGATTGGGTAAGAAGCAGGAGAATAACATGTTGTACAGTGACAACTGGAGTTTCATTCATCTTGCAAAAAACTAAACCTTTCATTTGAAAACTAAACATATACAACTCAAGTACCATTTCATAAGATTTGTTCTGGAAGATGAACTGTTAAATTTGGAAAATATACATACTAGGCAGAATCCTGCAGACATGTTAACAAAGGTAGTAACCAAAGAGAAACTGAGTTCCTGTTCTGTTTTTGTTGGAAATAACTAGATCGCTCAATGGAAAAAAAAGAAATAAATGAGTTCAAGTGAAAGTATATTTCGACCGGTTTAATAAGGAGCATTTAATTTGGTTTAAATAAAATCACACCATATACAACATGATGAAATTTGGGAGACAATAAATTTGTAACATACATGTGGATTTCAGATCCTTGGATACTGGCATTGTTAAATAATGAAGGATGCAATTTGTTTCAATGAACAATTGCAAAAATTAATACAAGTACTTAACACTTGACCTCTAGAACAAGCAAGTGGTTCTAAATCTACCTTGTCCACCTAGTATCAATTGTGGTTTCCTTCCAACTCTTGGCACATATCTTGTTGGTTGTGGAACCTAATTTTCCAAATCCAGAGATGTTACTGTTCAGTTGTGTTTGTACCCTAGTTTTATTGTACACCCATCCCAGTTGGGGGGCCCATTCCCCCCGGATGGGGGTCAAGGGTTCAGGGGCGAAGCCCCCCAAAATTTTTTTTTGGGATTTTTGTTGGCCAACAGTTTGCGGACCCATGGTATTGGGTGACCCGTAGTATTTTCCCATGGTAATTCACCTATTAAAGGAAATCATTGTAATACGACTGTGTATTGTATTGTAGCATTGTAAACAATCTTTGTGGTTGTGTAAGAGAGACCGTGAAAGTGTGAAGAGGAAGTGCAACGAGGTTGCTGCAGGTTGTATCCCTTCATTTTGCTGGATAGTATAATAATAAAGGACTGACAATTTCTGTGTGGATGTAGCCCATGTTGGGTGAACCACGTTATATCTATGTCTCTCTTGTAATGTGTTTAGGATTCACATCTTGTTTAATTATTTAATTGTATAACTGTTATTGCTCTGCGATCCTGTTTTTGTAACAATTGCCATCAGAGCTAAAAGGTCTATTTGGCTAGTAAACTCGTAGGAAAGAAGGGTTCCTGGTTCGAGTGGGAGCAATGGCAGAAGAAAGAAAGTTTAGGGTAGAGAAATTTAATGACCAAAATTACCAGTTATGGAAGATGCAAATGGAGGACTATCTATACCAGAAGGATCTATACCTACCGTTGGGAGAAAAAACAAAACACTCGACGACTATGAATGATGAAGAATGGGAGGTTCTTGACAGAAAGGAACTGGTAATAATACGATTGTTCCTGGATTCGTCGGTGGCTTTCAATATCTCAAAATAAAATACAACAGAGTGTGTAATGAGCATATTGGTAAGCTCTATGAAAAACCCTCGGCTTCCAACACGGTATTTTTAATGAAGTGTTTATTTAATATGAAGATGTCAGAAGGTGGATTTGTTGCTGACCATTTAAATGAATTTAATACGCTTACTAGTAAGCTAAGTTCTGTAAAAGTGGACTTTGATGATGAGGTTAGAGGTCTTCTAATCTTGTGCTCATTGCCAGAAATATGGAATAGCTTGGTCATGGCTGTTAGTAACTCTGTCCCTAGTTCAAACACTCTTAAATTTGAGGATGTTGTTGGTGTTATTCTTAGCGAGGAAATGCAAAGAAAAAGCACAGGTGAGACATCAGGTAATGCATTGACCATGGAGAGCAGGGGAAGACAACAGGAGAGAGGAAGGAGCCCAGGTAATCGCAACAAGTCTAGAAAGGGCAGATCCAAGTCCATATTTGGAAATATATAGTGCTGGAACTATAGTAAGAAATGACATCTGAAGAAAGACTACAAAGCTCCAAAGAAGAAAGGGGACGAGCAACACGAGACTACTCGGGAAGCAAATGTAGTAGGTGATGCGTTACAAGATTCTTTGATTCTTGCATTAGATAATACTAGTGATTACTGGGTAGTAGATTCAAGGGATTCATTCATGCCACACCCCATACGAAATTATTTCATGATTACATTCTAGGTGATTTTGGGCATGTTTTACTGGGGGATGATGAACCATGTAAAATTGTTGGAATGGGTAAGGTACGGATTATGTTAAATAATGGAAATGTATGGCTGCTAAAATATGCAAGGCATATTCCTACTATGAAAAGAAATCTGATCTCAATAGGGTAGTTGGGAGACAACGACTATTTGTCTATGTTTGGAAAAACATGGTGGAAGATCACTAAAGGAGCACTGGTAATATCAAAAGGAGATAGGATAGGTACGTTGTATTTATGTCCTCATAATACTAATTATTCTATATCTGTAGCTTCCACACAAATAGGTGCAACGTTGTGGCATCATAGGCTTGGCCACATGAGTGAGAAGGGGATGCATATTCTCTACTCAAGGAAATTGCTTCCAGATCTGAAGCAGGTAAGTTTGGAATTCTATGAGAACTGTTTTATGGAAAACATAAGAGAGTTAGATTTCTCAGGGTTTGGAAATAGAAGAAGAGTGAAAATCTAGAGCTTGTGCATACATGTGTATGAGGACCGACTCAAGTACAATCACTTGGTGTCTCTCGTTATTATGTTACTTTTATTGATGATGCAACTAGAAAAAACTTGGGTTTATTGCATTAGACAGAAATATGATGTGTTTGCTACTTTTAAGAAAAAAAAATGTTATGTACAAAGATCAGTGGCAGGGAAAGAAAGATGAAAAAGAAAACACAGAGGACACAGTGCTCGATGAAATCAAAGAAAATGAAGTTCCAAAGGCACCAGAAAATCAAGAGCAACAACATGTACCTTAAACTCTTGCAAATGTAAGAAGATCTACCAGGTTAAGTAGACCCCCTGAACGATTATCTCCTTCAATGTATTATTTATTAATGACTGATTTTGGTGAAGCAGAATGTTATGAAGAGGCAATGTAGGTAGAAACTAAAAAGAAGTGGGAGAAAGGAATGGATGAGGAGATGGACTCATTGGTAAGAAATCAGACTTGGGATTTGGTTAAGTTGCCTACAGGGAAAAGAGCATTGCATAATAAATGGGTTTACAGGTTGAAGGAATAAGATGGAGGAAAGAAGTGGTACAGGTCTAGGCTTGTTGTAAATGGGTTTGCATAAAAGAAAGTATATACTTTGATGAAATATTTTATCATGTTGTTAAAATGACTTAAATTAGGACTATTTTAAGTCTAGTGGCGGTAGAAGATTTGCATCTTGAACAGTTAGATGTAAAAACAAACTTTCTCCATCGGGATTTGGAGGAATATATTTATATGCAGCAACCACAGGGATATGAGGTCAAATGGAAGGAGAATTTGGTTTGCAGGTTGAAGAAGAGATTGTATGGCCTGAAGCAAGCTCCAAGGCATTGGTATTTAAAATTTGATAACTTTACGACAGAACAAGCTTATAGTAGATGCCTTTTTGACCACTGTGTTTATTTCACGAGGCTAGATAATGGAAGATATATTATCTTATTATTGTATGTGGACGACATGCTTGTTGCAGGGTCTAACATGCAGGATATAAATGTGCTCAAAATGAAACTAGCTAAATAATTTGTGATGGAGGATTTGGGTGCTGTAAAGCAAATCCTTGGTATGAGAATAGCAAGAGACATGAAAAATAAAAAATTGACATTGTCTCGAGGTGAGTACATAAAAAAGTTGTTGAAGAGGTTTAGAATGCAAAATGCAAAACTAGTTAGTACACCTTTGGAAAACCATTTCAAACTAAGTAAGGAGATGTGTCCCAAGACACGCGAAGATATATAATACATGTCCAAGGTTCCCTATTCATCAACAGTTTGTAGCTTGATGTATTCCATGGTGTGCACAAGATTAGATATCTCACATGCAGTGGGAGTTGTGAGTAGGTATATGAACAATCCAGGTAAAGAGCGTTGGAAGGAAATACAATGGATTCTCAGGTATTTGAGAGGTACCACTTCTCATGCTTTATATTTTGGAGGTTGAGACATTGTTCTATAAGGATAATTTGATGCAGATATGGAAGGTGATAAAGACAACAGGAGGAGAACCACATGGTATGTCTTTATTGTGGGTGGAACAATCGTAAGTTGGATTTCGAAACTGCAAATGTTTGTTGCACTTTTAACAACGAAAGAAGAGTATGTTGCTGCTACATAGGCTAGTAAAGAGATGATTTGGTTGCAGAGGTTCATGGAGGAATTCGGTAAGAAGCAGGAGAATAACAAGTTGTACAGTGACAACTAGAGTGCCATTCATCTTGCAAAGAAATCGACCTTTCATTCGAAGACTAAACACATACAACTCAAGTAGCATTTCATAAGATCTGTTATGGAAGATGAACTGTTAAAGTTGGAAAAGAGACATACTAGCCAAAATCCTATAGACATGTTGACAAAGGTAGTAACCAGAGAGAAAATTAGTTCCTTCTCGGTTTCTGTTGGCCTTCAAGCATGAAGGCGAAAATGAGAAATTTTCCAAGACTAAGGTCCAGAGCATAGTCCAACAAGTGCGACAGTGGTGGAGTTGTTGTGATCAGTTTCCAAGTTGGGGATTTTTGGTTGTGGAGCCCGATCTTCCATATTCAAATATGTTATTGTCTAGCTATGTTTGTACCCCAGTTTTACTATACACTCGTCCCAACTGGGGGGTGCAGGGTCAGGGGAAAAGCCCCTGAAATTTTTTTTTGGGGATTTTTTTTGGTGAACAGTTTGCGGACCCATGGTATTGGGTGACTCGTAGTATTTTACCATGGTAATTCCCCAATAAAAGGAAATAATTCTAATACGGATGTGTATTGTATTGTAGAATTGTAAACAATCTCTATGATTGTGTAAGAGAGACTGTGAGAGTGTTAAGAGGAAGTGCACTGGGGTTATTGTAGGTTGTATCCCTTCATTTTTATGTATGGTATAATAATAAAGGACTGGAAATTTCTGTGTGGACGTAGACCATCTTGAGTGAACCACGCTATATCTATGTCTCTCTTGTAATGTGTTTAAGTTTTGCATCTTGTTTAATTATTTAATTGTATAACTGTTATTTCTCTACAATCCTGTTTTTCTAACATATCTAACAATCAATCAATCGGTCTTGGGATTTTAATTTGAAACCAACAAAGCATCTATTTAATTACATACATAAGGTAATTTTCTTGGATTAGTTTGAAGTTCAAGTTCTTCTGGAATTGTTTCAACAATAGCAAATTTAAATAAAATATAAAAAAAAAACAAATTTGAAGTTCGTGTTATTGTGTTGTTTTGTAAAAAAATAGCAAATTTAAATAACAATATAAAGCTAACCGTAGTTGGATTCATGTCACGTTATCGTTGGAACCACTACTACCCTCATGTATTTATAGGCCGGTGGCAGATGAGAGCTTGGACAGACGAGAGAATAGAATAAGAGCGTGACACGAGGATGCACGACAAGTTGTGTGTAGACTTGAATTGTAACGCTCCAACTTACACTACAATGCTCCATCAATCATGTTTTCGATTGCATGGGATCAATTTGAAAGGTAATTGAGCTTCACACATAGGTGTGGTAATGTACAACGAGAAAGTATTATTGCATTATTCAATAACAGTTTCAACTACAGAGCTTACTGTGAAATGTAGTGTAACGAGTGCAATGGTGCCTTACTGGCTTTATTATTTTATTTCTTTAGGTGTTTTTAAAGTCCCATCCTTCTACTAGTTTCCATGTTGCTTTTGACTTTGGATTATGGTAACTTGGTAGTTGTGTTGATTTTTTGTCAATCCAAGGTGGAATTCTTCTTGGTCCTTATGTTATTAGGTGCCGTGAAACTTAAGTTGACACAATCTTCCCAAATTGTAGCACCCCTGCATTTGGAACCGTTGCAAATGCTGGTCCTCTATTCTTTTTGTTTTTTTTTGGGTTGTAACTAGATTTCCAAGCAATTAATCCAATTGGAAGAAAGGAATTAGTAATTGCAACAACTGAAGTTACATTACCATGTAGAGTTCCTCATCTTCATGGGTGTGTCAACAACATAGTTAGTGGTACACTTTTCCGTAGCAGAAGGAATTCCTAGATTGGCAAGGATTACGTCTCAAAATCCACATTATAGTTGGTATTTTTTTCATCTCTCCCAAAATTATCATGGAAAAACAAGATTATGCTATGGTTTAGTCCCTTCAGGCGTGATATTAGAAAATAGTATATTATGCCCACGATTAATCTATAAAATATATATTATCACATGAGGATTGTTTGGGACGGAGAGGAAAGTGAATATCTAAAATCTAGGAATATGATTGTGGATAGAGCCAACTAATTTGGTCAAGGGTCAAGGTTTGGCTAAGATGCTAACCTAAAGTAATGAAATGATTTGGAAATGGATAAAGAAGAGATATAGACCACCTTAATAGTCATTAATGGTCATTAGGATCTTGAATGGTATGAGGCGGCTCACAGAGAGAGAATGGCAATGCTGTTTGAGGGTTTTGCTACTCTATGGGAGGATTCTGCTCGTGTCCATGTCCAGGGTATGTGGTTACTCCTTGGCTTTATCTGAGATATCTGCGGCCTTCCTGCCACCCAGGATCCCCGTGGAGCTTCCTATTGTTTCCTTTCTGCCTGTCATGCTTTTGTTTTCCCCGGGTGGGGTTTCAAGATGTCTCTCGGTCGCTTTATTTCTCTGAGCTATCTCTCTTGTCTATGTATGGTTTATGGGTTATCTCCCTTCTTTGTCTCTGGGTTTATCTGTAACCACCCTTTTATGACCTTGCGACCTCTCTGGTTTTCCTTGTTATCTCCTTTGCGGCTATTGTTTTGTGCTTTTGTGTTGGTTTTCTAGTGCTGCAGGCGACGTCTTGGAGTCCCTCCCCTGTCAAAAGGGACTAGTACCAACCAAGAGAAAAAGTGGGAATTATCTATTTGTTTGCAGATGCCGATTTTGGGGTTTTTGTGCTGATCCTAGGCTATTAGCCTGCATGGATTTTACGTCGCTCGTTTTGGCATATTGGTCTGCTCCCGTCATCCTTCAGGGTTGACTTCTGGGGTTTGCTCTGTCACATGTCAGATTTTGGGTCTATCCTTTTCACCGCAGTTCATATGGTTTTCAGGCTGTATTCTTGTCCTCATCCTATTTCCACAGTTTCTGTTCATTGCTTCTTTTCGGGTTTTCTTCTGTGAGCCTTTGGTGTGGTGGGTCGGTTTTGTTCCGGCTTAGGGTTGACTCTTCTTTTGGCCTATATTTCTGAGTTGGAGTATACTTCCTTCCCTTTGCCTGTTTTGGGGAGGTTCCCAGTTCACATGCTTTGTTTTCACCGACACCCTTGTCTGTCAGTAGGGTTTCTTGTTGCATTTGGCATGTGCTTTTTGGTCTTGCTCTAGTTACTCTTGATAGCCCTTTTGTTTATCTATCCTTTGGGGTTTGAGCTGATTTGTATTCAAGCCGTGTGGGTTCAGACAGGGAAGGTTCTGGCGGCTGGGGATATCGATGATATCATCTCAGTGGGTTGTGTTTGACTTCCCGGGTTTCTCTTCATGGATGACAAGAAGGGCATGACTCGTCACCGACGTAAGAGAAATTCTAAGAGTATGAAGACCCTGGAAGGAAAATTTCGCTACGTGCTAGGACATGATGTCTACATGGAGCGTGTGCACTTTCTGTGCTCTCGGGCTTTGGTCAGCAGATTGGAATACTTTCATATGAATAAGAAATCTTGGGTGGACTGGGCACATGAGCATTGGAAGCCGATTATCTCGTACATCCCGACTATTATCCTGCTCACCAATGGATGGATTGTATTCGTCTTTCTTGAAGATGACCATGCCTCGGTTATATTGAACTCTACTTGGAGGGTGGGAATCAGGTCTCTGGTACTGGGCAGATGGAATGCTCATTTCGACCCACTAAAGGAGAGAGTGACTAAACACCATCTGTGGGTTCTTCTACCTTCTCTTCCTTTACCCCTCTGGCACAAGAGTATTCTAGAAGGAATTGCAAACACTGTGGGTCGCTTTGTAGTGGTTGATTTCGATTTTCATCTCTCCTTCGACAAGAGGCTTGCGAGGGTGCTTGTGGAGAAGGATGTTTCATAGGGTTTGCCGACAGAGGTCGAGATCCTTTGCAAGGAGTGGCTGTTGGTTCAAAAATTGGATTACCTCTATGTTCCTTTTCGTTGCAACAAGTGTCATGAAACGTGTCACCTCCGAAAGACTTGTCCAAGGCTTGTGAATACTATTTCAGACTCTAGCCGAGGTGGCTCTCCTATCTCGCGCGACCCCTACTCAGTACACTTGCCAGCTCATCCGAAAACTGGTAATTACTCATAGACTCTGTCTCTCTTTGAAGTTTTTCCTGATTCTGTCCTGGAGTCCATATATGATCTGGATAATGGACGGACTTTGGTTTCTCCTCAGGATCATGTTGCTTTGTTGAAATCTCCTTTGGATTCCATATCTCCTTCCCCCCTCACCCCCTTCGACTGTGCACCTGCTCCCATACCTATTTCACCTAACCCTTCACCCTTGCATCCCCCCTCTTCCCCTGTCTCTTTACCCTCTCCCCCTGTCCCTCCCCTTTCATCTTTTGAGGACTTCCTGCCCCTTCCTTCTTAGAACAATTCCCCCCCACTTAACCCCATGATATCTATCCCTGTATCATCACCTACCTTTTCGTACCCTTCGCTTCAGAAATCCTTATCGATCTTTACGGCCAAAACACCTACTTCTCCTTCGACCTTACATCTAAATTCTATCAGATTTGAGAATGTGACTGTAAGGAAAAATAAAAAGGATCCTCGTAATACTTCTATTTTTTTGTCTTCGGATTCTCCTCCTTACACTCCACTCTCTGTCCGTATAAAAAATGCATCCAGGGGTAACCCTCCTTGGGGACTTAGAGCAATGTCTCCCCCCCCTCATGTTCCTTGATGAAGATTCTATCCCTGAATGTTAGAGGCCTAGGAGGCAATGCCAAACACTGTAGCCTTCGTTCACTTTTTCTCTCTATTGCTCCTGATATGGTTCTCCCCCAGGAGACCATGTGTAGTTCCCTTCCCACTCTCCATGCTTTCTCCAAAATCTTACTAAATTGGGAATTCTTTGCAACAGATGCTTCTGGCCCCTCGGGTGGGCTACTGACTGCTTGGAACCCTCTTATGGTTAGATGCCGTGCCTTCAAGACTGTTGCGGGTATCCTTGTAAAGGATTTCTTTCAGGGTGTGGCTTCCCCTACCTCTGTCCTTAACTCTTATGGTCTTTATAGGAATATAGAAGTTTACTAGGATAGGATTCATTCAGGGGGCCTGCTCTCTATCACTAACCTGATCTTGGGTGGTAATCTCAATTTGACTCTGTCTGCCTCTGAAACCTAGGGTTCTAAGGCTATCCTTGACCCTTTCGCTTCTCATTTTAGACTCCTGTTCGACTCTGTGAATCTGGTTGATGTTGCTCATCCTGATTCGGGTCCCACTTGGAGAAATGGAAGAGATGGGGATGCTGGGATCAATAAAAGACTTGATCGCTTCTTAATCTCCTCCTCGTTGCTCCTTGCACTCCTTTTGCACCGTGTTTGGGTCATTCCTTCGGACATATCTGACCATTTCCTGATCTGCTTCGAATGGAATAAACAGGTTGGATCCTTTACCTTTCCCTTTAAGTTCAATAGATCCTGGCTTACTGATCCGGACTTCAACCACTGGGTTTCTCATTTATGGCCTCATATTTCTCCTCCATCCCCTGAGAATGATCTTGATCTCTTCTCCCACAAGCTTCGTTTATTAAAAAAATAGGTTAAGGCTTGGACCAAAGAAAAATTTGCTTCTCTTGAGTCAGATTCTCTTAAGATTGATAAGGATATCTGTGTTCTCCTCTCGAATTCCCCTTCCGGTATCCTCTCCCAGGATGAGCAGAACAATCTGAATCTTCTCATATCAAAGAAAAAAAATTTGTTGGATCACTACCTTCTCACCTGGCAGCTTAAAAGTAGGGCTAAGTGGGCTCTACTGGGTGATTCTAATACTAAGTTTTTCCATTCACTTGCTTTTGGCAGAAGAAACCAAAATGTTATCTGGTCTCTTGAGGATTCTGATGGGAACCATATTGAGGAAGAGGGTGCACTAAGAATGTTGGGCCATAACCATTTCTCTAAGGTCTTCTGTGATGATAAAAAAAATTGCCTTCTTACCCAACTCAAAGTTGTTACGCTTTTCCCATCCATGATTCCTCCTAAGGAGGATCACTACCTTGTGGATACTGTCTCTTTATCTGAGATTGAGAGTGCTCTCAGATCCTTCAAGAAGGACAGAATCCCGGGCCTTGATGGTTGGCCCGTGGAATTTTTTCTTCAATTTTTTGAGTTACTGGGGAAGGATTTACTCTCAGCAGTTGAATATGCTGGACTTTCTGGTCACATCACTCCTTCTATCAACTCTAACTTTTTGGCTCTTATACCCAAAAAGGATAAGCTTGTGACCTTCATGGATTTTCGTCCTATTTATCTGTGCAATCTGGTACTGTACAAGCTGATCTCCATGGTCATAGCTGTAAGATTGAAGCCTTTCCTGGACAAACACATCTCCAAAGAACAGTTTGGGTTCCTTAAGAATAGACAGATTGTTGAGCCTATTGGCATCACCCAAGAGACCCTTCACTCTGTTAAAGTGAATAATACTTGTGCTCTCATCCTCAAATTGGACCTGGTAAAGGCCTTTGATAGGGTTAACTGGTCATACATAAGGCTTATATTGATCCAGATAGGGGTTCCTCTCCTTGGAGTTAATTGGATTATGGGGTGCCTCACCTTAGCTAATTTTGCTGTCTTGATAAATGGTACACCATCTAGTTTTTTTAAAGCTTCCATAGGAATTAGACAAGGCTGTCCCCTTTCCCCATTGCTATTCATTCTTGTGATTGAAGGGCTCAGTCTTTTAATCAATGATGCTAGGGTGAAAGGTCTTATCCGAGGTATCAAAATTTCCCCTTCAATGGCTCTCACCCACCTTCTCTTTGTGGACGATGTGATCCTTCTTGGTACAGGTACTTTGAGGGAATGGATGGATTTTGATGTTATTGTCAGTACTTTCTGTAAAGCCTTTGGGATGAGTATCAGTTTGGAAAAGTCAGTCTTCCTTTTTAATAATGTTGATGATGATGTCCTCCTTAACATCTCCCGGTTCATGCCTTATAAGATGGATCCTCTTACCACAGGCTTCAAGTACCTTGGATACTTGCTTGAGCCCATGTGCTACAAGACTAATGATTGGCATTGGTTAATATAGAAGTTTGAAAAGAGGATTTCTCATTGGCATTTTAAATTCCTCTCACTTGGAGGTCGTCTGGTCCTGGTCCAAGCAGTACTTTCCAGTCTCCAGTGTCTACTGGTTTGGGTTGGCCCCTATACCTAAATCGGTCTTAAACAAGCTCAGAAGCCTAACTTTTTCTTTTTTATGGGGCTCGACTGATAAAAAATGCAGATACCATCTTCTGTGTTTAGAGCTCCTCACTAGACCAAAAGCTTTTGGTGGTTGGGGCATAAACAATTTCTTTTGGTTCAGCATAGCTCTTTGAGCAAAGAATTTATGGATGGTCCTTCACAATAACAGTCTTTGGCATCAGGTACTCATTAGAAAATATCTGAAGAACTGTTCTATTGTGACTTGGTTCAGGGAGAATAAATTATCTATTCGACAAGTATCAGTGTTTTGGAAAGGCTTCATTTTCACTCTTCCTTGGAGCGGGAAGCACCTTGCTTGGAATGTGGGGAATGGCATGGACATTCAGTTGGGCATTGACCCGATCATTGGCACTTAGTCCAGCCTCGAACTTCCTTCTGACTTCGGAGACTATCTTGATGACTTGGGCATAACAAATATTTCTCAAGAACACAACATCTTGCTTGGACAACACCCTTATTGGTACACAACTGAAGATTTAAATGTTACTGGCAATTGGATATGGAAGGTGTTCACAAGTAATTTGGAAGGAGCACATATTAGACTCATTTCAAGCCCTGATCGATTGGTTTGGGCATATAACCATGTCGACGGTACTGTTACAACAAATTTGATCTATGATAGTATCATACACTCCTCTTTCCATCCGATTGGCTGCCCCTTGCTCGATCCGATTTGGTCTAGCAGTATGCTGATGAAAATTAGCTTTTTCATTTGGTTGACTTTGAATAATAAGATCCTTTCCTGGAAAAATTTACAGAAACGTGGCTGGATTGGTCCTGGTTGCTGTGCTCTCTGTGGCCTTGGTGAAGACACTGTGCAGCACCTCTTTATCTCTTGCTCCTTTTGGAAGAATATTATTGTCAAATTGAGTGATGTATATCATTTTCTTCCTCCTCCATACTCAGATAATCTCAGCTCATTCCTGATTATCTGGACTGCTAGTTTCTCCAAGCACTTAGTCATAAGTTTCCTTCCTTTTTATGCTATCTAGGTTGTATGGAAGGAACAAAATCGGGCTATCTTCGATGGGAAAAAACCCTCCCTCTTGAGTATTTTACAGCATATCGTGTACCTCTCTCAAATGTATAAGCCTGCTATATCAAAGGTGAAAAAATCGAGAGCTATTGGTGATGGGCCTGTTCTTGCCTTCCCTTTAGGTTTTTTTGATGGGCAACTGCTAAAGGTTTTGGTGGAGCGGGTTTCTATCTCTCCCTAAATGAGTCCCATTCATTCGAGTTTGCACTGGGGGCTGGATCATGCATAAACACTAAAGCTGAATTGATTGCCCTTTGGGCTCTCTTGTATATTACTAAGATTATGGGTATTCCAACATTGAACATCTTTGGTGACTATGCTGTCATCATTAGCTGGGCGAAGGGCATCTTTGCTCTGAAACCACCCGCCCTCAGTCATTGGTGTTTGGACACAAGAAGACTCATCACTTGTTTCCACCACCTTTCCTTTAGCTATATATTCCGTGAACACAACCAACTAGCAGATCATCTATCGAAATCAACCCTTTCTTTGGCTCCAGGTTGTGGTACTTTCTCTAAATTTATTGATGGCCATTTGGCCTCACAGGATACATTTCAACTCTTTTGAGCTTGGTGCAAGAGCTCTGCCTCCTTTTTCATGATGCACCTCCTTGATGTTTTTGGAGCGGGCTCCTCTTGATAGAAGTTCTGCAGTTGCTGTATTCTCAGAATATAATGGACTATTGAGAAGGACTATTGAGATGACATCTCCCCTTGCTGATTATGGATTTTGTGCCTAGTTAGTGCTTTGCTTGACGACCCCCTGGCCAACACCTTTGAATTGGGACTCATTCTTGGATTATACAATCTGTGAGCTTCTAGCTGACTATATTGTATGTAACCCATTAAGGGAAGGCATATCTTGATGCCCTTTGATTCAGATTAATGAATATCAAGGACAAGCTTTTTGCTTCCTAAAAAAAAAGGACGTGGTGCTTTATTTGAGAAAATTTTCGTGTCCCGATCATTTGGTTGATCACAAGCCTAGAGATCTTTGAGATTGAGGGATTCCAAGTATTATTTGATTCATGATGGATTAAGATGGATGAAAGGGACTATTTTTCAGGTGTGTGGATGACGTTGAGTAAAAGAGACTAATGGAGGAGTTGCGGAGTTGATTTTGTAGAGGAAATTATGAAACATGCATGAGGACATTAATTTTTATATTCCTTTTATTTATTGTAATTTTTTTAAATTTTCATTCATTCATTTTTTTCTAAGATTTTGAATCTCATTTAATTTAATTAACTTCATTAATGTTCTATTAATTCAATAATTTTATTAACTTTATTATTTTTTATTCTAATATTACCCTTCCTTTCTGGTTTTACCCCTTACCTTTTTTTTCTAAGATTTTGAATCTCATTTAATTTAATTAACTTCATTAATGTTCTATTAATTCAATAATTTTATTAACTTTATTATTTTTTATTCTAATATTACCCTTCCTTTCTGGTTTTACCCCCTTACCTTACCTTATCCCCCTCCCCCTTTTTTTTTCTCCTTTTTGTATTTTCGTTGTTTACCTTTCATGATTAATTTTCTCATTTTAAACTCATTCTCCACCCCCCCAACAAAAAAAAAAATCCCCCATTTTTCTTTTCCTTTTTTGTTTATTGTATTTATTTGTTTAACTAATTATTAAATTATTAATTCGTTTCACACTCTCTTCCCCATTTTATGGATTCACTTTTTCTGGTATCCTTTCCTCAATAACTATTAAATTTGCCCTATTATTTATAGAGGCTATTATTTTTCTTCATTTAGAAACTTCATTGTGATTCCTTGAAGATGGGTGAAGTGTTCACTCGAAACGTCAGACTAAAAACTCCTACACAGTACATGCAAATAATTTGAAATAACATAATCAAATGATATTACTAGCCGAGTATATTTGTTGATGTTCTTTGTTTAATTGTAGCATATCAACCATGGGTGATTCCATGAAGATGGGTAACACTTTTTGGCCAAATTTGGCGATGAAAACCTGATTTTTTACTCATGTGCTAGATAGAAGCCCTCAAAACGCATATATGCCATGTGAATTTTGACTTGCAGTAAAAAAACAAATTGTAGAATATTATGTTGGCTTCATAGTGATATTTTTTAAAAAATATTCCGATGTCGTTTAATGTGTGAATTTTTGCATTTAATGAACTGTGTGACCTTAAAAATTTGAAGAAGCTAATAAGTGGCTCGTGTCCACGTAGAGTAATTCAATCTTGCATTAATAATTTAAAAAAAATAAATATGAGCATGAGCTACATAAAATGCAGTGTGATCTGCATATTTTTTTGTTAATTTTTTTCGCATTATACAATTATTTATTATTTTTCGAAAGTGACCACATTCGATTTCAACATCGTTTTAAACACATATTTGTCCACGTAAAGGAATTTTTTCTATTTTTTTAAAAATTGAAAAACCAAAGATACCCTTTTGAAGAGGACACGTTGATATGTGATGTGTGCATTTTTAAGAATTTTTTGGCTGTGTAGTTTTAACTCTGCGGATTTTTCTTTGAGCTGCTTTGAAGTTGCAGTGTGGTTTTCTAAGTATAAGTTTTAGAAGTAATTAAAAAATAAATATCATATGAATGCCAAAATGCATGTATGATACCTCAATGGATAGAAGATTCGTTGGTGAATTTATCGGTATCAACTCCGCTCAGTTATGTGCTAGGAATGGCAGGGTTTACACCTCTGCAAGGCACAGGAAATTTTCCATTTGTTTGAACGAGGGCTAAGTCTGTTTTTTTAAGCCCTCGACCGAGGTATGAACCTCGACCGAGGTTTTGTAAAGCTCACAATACCTTGGTCGAGGGCTTAACAAGCCCTCGGTCGAGATATTAAGACTTCGGTCGAGGGCTTAACAAGCCCTCGACCTAGGTGCGTTTTTCTGTTTTTGCCGAAATTCACTTGCCAAAAAGTGTTACCCAGGTCCGTGGATTCACCCCCATGTTATCTCTTTGTTGGAAAGAAAAAAATTGGCACATAGCCAATAAAGCCGGTAGTAGTGAAGGCATAACTTCAACAATGGGGCCTTGATTTAATTGGAGAGTTTAAAGGAAATTCAAGTAACAAATTTAAATGAATAATGATTGCCATTGATTACTTTACAAGGTGGGTTGAGACTATAAAATTGAACTCACAACAATCTAAGGACCAAGACAGAACTTACAGAAGTTTTCACAGATCAATTTTACTCAGAAAATGATACGAAACAATGCAATAAGGAGTTGCAGCTGTATAATTGCTTTCATTAATCAAAAGCAAATCTAGATTATTGTTACAATGAAATACAATGGCATTAATAGCTTGAAAATTCGAATCCATGAGAGGTAATTCGAATTGACTAACTCAATCTGACTTCATGGCTAACTGGAAGTGTCTAAATCACTATCAAAGCTTAACTAGCTATATCCAGTTGTCTAATCTAGTCTCTCAATCAGTTATAATCATTTAAACTAGTCTAACTGATGTGGTAGGTGAGAAAGGGCACCTTCCCACATGCATCCATGCAAATACTAGTGCTAACTGAACTGAAGGACATTTAACTGAATGTAACTGAAGCACAACTAGGCTTGACTAGTCACCAACTTCCAACAACTAAAGGAGGTTGGCGTCGACACTCTCAGTGGGTCCTAAATGGTAAGGATTGGTATAGAAGGCACCTAAATTAATGCATTAAGGTGCAGTCAGTTGCAGTTAGCCTCAAAATGTGTTTCCCACACTCTAGTGACTGGTACATGTGGCCCCATTAGGCCAAATGGAACCAATGGTACTAGTGGACCCAATAATGACTAAATGAATCCTAAGCTAGGAAAAATTGACCAGTTTGGATAAGGGAGTATTATAATCCTAACACCCCCCTGAATCCTAACTTGGACAACTACGGGCCTTGGTAACTAAGACCAAAGGTCACTCGTTACAACTAAAATTAAAAAAAGTAAATGCTTAATACAACCAAGGAAACAAGGAAAAACCTCATGGGAAAAATACACCCCCTCAAACTAAGCAAGTAGAATCAGGATCAAGCTTTCATTTCAAGAGAAAAATTCCTCTTAAATAAGAAACTTGAGAAAATATTGCTACAACCTTCATCTCTATGGTGTAGCGAAGCAACATGCTTGTTCTTCTATGCACAGGTATCTTGGGGCCTGGAATGTAGACTTTTCCATCTTCTTCCAATTTGATGATGGAAGGAAGGAGGAATGTTACTTTTGTCTCTTTTTGGAGGAAGAGAGACATTATTCACTTTTTTCTTCTGAGAGCAGTGTAGTTGATTAGTTCTTAGCATGTAGCATCTCACTGGGAGTTTGCCGCATCTCTCTGAAGGAAGTGAGATTGCTTGACATAGCGCAAGGTTCTCTTTCTAAAACTGATTTCTTGTCCTCTTTATGTCAGATGGATTTCCAGTCATCTTCCCAGTTGCCCCAATAACCTTTTGTTCCTATTTGGGCCTAGCATTGGGAGTAGGGACTGGATTTGGATCTGGATCAATGTGAACTTCATCTTCAATTTCATAAACCAATTCAACTGAATCTTCTGCTTTTGAAACACCAATGGATACATTATCAAAAGGAGTATATAGAATGTTTTTACCTCCCCTTTCAAATGGCAGCTGAGAGTGCACTGGATTTGAGTATGGCATAAAGTGTGAGAATTCATATGCCTTGGAGGCATGGTTTGCAACACCCTTCGCTATACTGTTCCCAGTTGAGATATCTATGATCTCCACTGAGTTAGGACCAAATACCACTCGCTTTAGTGGGCCAGTGTGAGTCATTTGATACACAAATAATAGATTTACAGCTAAGGGGGGAACATAATGTACATCATGGAAATTTCCGTGCTTTAACTTGATAGAACCATTTCCTTTAGCTCGAATTAGAGTGTCATTACCCATGTGAATGCTCAGACCATCAACAAATTGTAATGAAGAGAATGATCTTTGTATGCAACCATATGATTGGAGGATCCCGAATCAATGAGGAAAGCATGCGTTTTTGAACAACTAGCCTTCAGTGCATGGCATCTCTCATCATGATATTCAATCTTTTCTCCATAGTCATTTTTCCTTATGTGAGATGGAAGAGCGATGTTGTTTTTCTGTAGGAGAAGAGCCATTTGAGCAATTATTCTCCTTATACAAAAGCTTTCTGGATGAAATCCCCTTGCACAATAAGAGCAAAGGGTCTTTTCTTTTCCCTTTTGCTTGTTTCTCCTCGAACCTAAGGACTCATCTGATTGCTCCTTCTGCTTAGGAGACTCAACCTTAGTCTTCTCTTTCTTTTTATTCCCTTTTACATTCAAAGCTTTGGGTCCTCCAGAAAACAAGGCTTGATCTTTAGAGGATCTAATGATTCCCATTTGAACAAGCTTTTCATGCTCATTAGCAAGAGACTCAATGAATGCATTGAGGGTCAACATCCTCCGATTCAGAATTGTAAGATTTCTGGTATGAAAGGTGGACACAAAAACAGAGTAGTCTGGGCCAAGTTTCAAAATGATGGAAAGGATGATTTGATCATCTTCCTTTTCAACTTCAGACTGCTTCAATTGGAGCAACAGGTTCTTAAACTTGGTAGAGAAGTCATTAATGGTCTCAAAGTTGCCCGGATCTAGAGATATCAACTCATTCTCCAGCTGATAGATTCTCAAGTCATCTTTCCTATCAAAATGAGCAGCAAGTTCTTCCCATATATCCTTGGGAGTCTTCAATCCAGTGATGTGGAAGAGAAGATCCTTTGAAATTGAGAGACATAGAAATACATATGCTTCATCAATATTGTTCCAATATTTTGTTCTCTCTACTAATGCATTCGACTCTGTCTCAGTGCCCATGGTGACCTTGTAGAGTCCTCTGGAGTGCAACTATATGTAAATATCCTCCTTCCACTGATGATAGTTGAAAGGAGTGAGAATATTGCATGAAGAGGAGGCCATTATGCAGCTGTAGCGAATGCAGTGAATTATTTGAGAAACCTACAAATCACAAAAAAACAAACAAAGGAAGGTCGACAACCTGTACTTTTGGAGTTTGCTTCACACCTGGCTTAGTTAATCAAGCAAGCTTGATCAACAAGGTTGGTATTCTAGGAATTATGTGGTAAGCTCTCCGCTTCTGGTGCAGAGTTGGAATGAGCAATTTTGCTTAAATTTATTCATACATCTAGAAAGAAACCTGTAGAAGAATTGCCTTGTCTAGCCATGGCTCTGATACCATATAAAATTGAACTCACAACAATATAAGGACCAAGACAAAACTTACAGAAGATTTCACAAATCAATTTTACTCAGGAAATGATATGAAACAGTGCAATACAGAGTTGCAACTATATACTTTCTTTCATTAATCAAAAGTAACCTGGATTATTGTTACAATGCAATACACTGGCATTAATATCCCAAAAATTCGAATCCATGAGAGGTAATTCGAATTGAATAACTCAATATGACTGCATGGCTAACTGGAAGTGTCTAAACCACTATAAGAGCTTAAATAGCTATCTCCAGTTGTCTAATTCAGTCTCTCAATTAGTTATAATCAATTAAACTAGTCTAACTAATGTGGTAGGTGAGAAAGGGCGCCTTCCCACATGCAACCATGCAAAAATTGGTGCTAATTGAACTGGAGGACATCTAACTGAATGTAATTGAAGCATAACTAGGCTTGACTAGTCACCAACTACCAATAACTGAAGGAGGTTGGTGATGACACTCCCAGTGGGTCCTAAATTGTAGGGATTGGTATAGGAGGCACCTAAACTGATGCATGAAGGTGGAGCCAGTTGCAGTTAGTCTCAATCTGTGGTCCCCACACTCTAGTGACTGGTACATGTGGCCCCATTAGGACAAGTGGACCCAATGGTACTCGTGGACCCAATAATGACTAAACGACTCCTAAGTTAGGAAAAATTGACCAGTTTGGACAAGGGAGGATTATAATCCTAACAAAGACAATTCTCACCAAGAGGGAAATCGATAAAGTTGTAATGAAATTAATTGGAAGACAATATATTCACATTATTTGAGACCATTCAAATGATTTGTTAGTGGGACAACTTGGCCTTGGAGGCTATTGCTAGCATATGTTCACATGTTTGAGGCATTTATCCAACTTTATTGAGGAGGTTTTGCACATCTATCCATGCTTTTAGTGTCCATGGGTGCTAGTGTTGAGGAGGTTTACTTGGTCCACAATCATTTGATAGGGAATATTCAACTCGGAGACCACATGCACCACTTGAGGTGATTATTTTGTTGCATTTATGGATTTGGTTGGTGGGTCAATTTTCCTTGGAGAGATTCATGGAAAACAAAGGTATTGATCTTATCCATTTCAATTTTTGAGGGTGCATCCCACTTTTTGGAGCTCTTTGTTCATGGAGATTTGTACATGTGGCAATACCACACATAATTTATTATTACTTTGACTTGTTCATGACTTATATGGATAGGAATTGTTTATGCATTCCTATATTAGATTAGGGTTTTTATGAATATTATTATTTTATTGTAGAGGTTTTGAGCGTAGAACTCTATAAAAGCGAGACTCCTCCATTTGTAATGGTTGTTGATGGTTTGGAGAGACACTTAAGGTATTGGGTTTTGGCTTGTATTGAACATATTTATGGGAGTATATTGTTGGTGATTTCTCTTATCATGCATGGATTTCAAACTATTTATTTACATGTTCTAGAATACATCAATCATCTGCTATCTTAGGGATCTCAAATAATGTTTCCAAATGTTGGAAAAGTGAGCTTGAAACAAGTCATATTATTTCATCTTCCTTGCTATTTATAATATTCAGTTTTAAATAATTTCCATTAGTATTTAAATGAAGGCTTTATTGTGGTTTTAAAAATGAAGTGGAATTACACTTGATGTTTAGCATAATCATAAGTGAAGTACCCTCAAAAGGAACAATAATAAATTAATTCCTAGCCATAACATATCTATTGTCATAGTGAGTTTTGTGTTGTTACATCAATAATTACATTCACCTATCACCCACTTCAACCCCCATAGAGTCTTTATTGACCACATATGCCCAATGATCTTTGGCACTGGTCTTGACCTCATCAACCACACATAAAAATATATATTTAACATAAAAAATGTTTTATATTTAAAAAATATTTACTAAACATAAAAAAATGTTTTACTAAGATATATTTCCACATCACCTTGAGCCTTACAACTTCTATCTTAGTAATCTAACCCTAAGAATACCCCCTTCTACCAGAAGAGAACTTGTTAAAAGGGAGAATAGGGCCATGTGATGATGGTGGCACCCTCTTGACTTACCTTTTACTTTACACCTAACATTTAGAATTTATATATTAAGTGCAAGAATGATCAGTAATAGGCCCCTCCTATACATGGGTTTTTGTTTGCATCTCCATCACAAGTTACTTTCATCTATTTTTTGTTTTGGTGGTTATTAGTTTTAATGGGAGGAATTATTTTCCTTATGGCTTGTCCTTGAATGGAAGGCCATGGTATAGTTAGATTATAGGATTTTAAAATTAGCAATTTGGTAATTGGAATTATTTATTGGTATCTTTATTTTTTTGTATTAGATTTTTTTTTAATGAATGTATCTCTTATTCGAAATTTGGTTAGAGGGGTACGATTTTTTTAAAGGGGTCTTGTTTTAAACCATGTTTGTTGTTGGATAAGTACACATGTAGGATGCCCACCTATTTAGAAAAATGAAATGGATTAGGAGATGTTTGCATTCTTCCATGACTGTTAAGCATCCTGATCCAACCAACAGTCGACAGGTTCACCTTCAACATGTCTGCCTCGACATGTTCCCTTGACAAGTTCACCTTTGATAGGTCCACCTCGACATACAACATACTTACATGCTTTGCGACGGTTGAACTTCTGAAGCGTTATAACTTATTTTGTAACTGAACATAACAGGTAGTCACCCAAGCGTCTCAACATCCTATATAAGCATGTACACTAATGTAATATAGAGCAATTATGATTCCTCCATCTTTCATGGAGAAGAAGTAATAAATTGGTTCGAATTCTTGCATATTGTATGTTCGTATACTTTCTGTCAACCTAAGTGTATTTTGTGCTTTGCTGGTTCTTTTTATATGCTTCCTCCATAACAGAGCTCGACTTATTTAGTCGACTGTTGTCCCCAGCGTGCACCTGGGCACAACCTAGATCGCTGGTATTAGAGAAAGATCTTGTTCAGAGCTTAAGTTACATAAGCACTTCCATCAAAGTTATTTAACTTATGCCTATTCAAACATGCTCACAAACTCAACAACACAAGAAAACACTTCCTTTGACTTCAGCAAAGATGGCTGAATAAGTAGACAATAGACATGCAACTAACGAGACATAACAACTCATAGAAAAAGAACTGGCTCACCAGCGAAACGAAATGTTCACCTAGTTCAGTGAGATTCTCATGAGAGTCACTTCAAACTCTGGGGAATCCTTGATGCAACCTCACTTTGATAAAATCATCCCCTTCAAAGTGCAAATGAATCTGGACATACCAAACCTTGAAGGAAAGATTGACGTGGAATCCGTCAACAATTGGGTACAACAACTGGAATATTACTATGCAGTGATTCAACTCTCCGAAGCGGAAAATATCACCATTGAATCTTTAAAAATGTCAACCTCTGTACACTACTAGTGGGAGAATCTATCGACAAAGATGGAAAAAGAAGACAACCCCATAGACACATACGTAAAATTTGTCGAATATGTGCGAAAAGGAATTCTACCCACCCAAGTACCTTGAATAGTAGTATAAGAAGTGACAAAAACAAAGGAAATGGAAAGACTAGTATGTATAGAGTTACACCGACGAGTTCTATCGATTCATGGCTTGTCAAGTCCCCTCCCGTCCACCCAAGAGAGAACGCGACCATTGTGCTATCTAATCTGGGAAATTGAAATCCCATGAACATACACATGATAAAAACGCATTGAACTTAAACATACATAGATGCATAAATTATTAACATACATTGGAAGCAAAATACATTCCATTCAACACATTAAACATGTTCATCATAATTCATTTAAGCAAATACAAGTGTAGATATTTAAACACAAGAATACTTATCTTGGGAGAAGCTTGTCGCGCAACTAGCTACATTGCTGCAACGTGTCACCCAACCATAGGCCAGTGTGCTCATCAATCTCTCAGCAACCCTGCCACCCCTGAGCTGGGCATGATTCCCGCAAGGAATAAGGGAACATTAGCAGGCTCACACATAGCCAAAGGTATATCAAAATTCAGCCAAGCCAAACAGAGTTGGGTTTATCAGGATGCTAGGGAGGTGGAAAGGCTGAATGCTAAGCTAGTGAGATCAACCATAGAGCTATAGGCACCTGCATCTGATCTAGCCTGGAATCTAAAACATCTACACACCCAACAAAAGGAAGCATTCCCTTCTCTGCTACATAGTCCCTCAGGTTATTCCTTCCCATTCAGTGCTATTCAAGGTGTGCAAAGAAGAAAACCAACCCCCTAGATTTGTTTGTGATGCTCCTTCTCACACTAGGTTTATCAAGCTAGTTCAGACCCCATTTTCACTCCCAAACCAGTTTAGATCAAAGAAAAATATGTACACATAGTAGAATACAAAATTATGGGTTGAGGAAAAATGGGTTCGACAACAAAACGATTTACCAATATGGGTAAAAAGAACCCTCTAGCAGCAATTCGATTTCTAGAGCCGTTTATGGCCCTAACGTGGCCAAAACAGACTCAACAACACCCAAAAATTATGGGTCTCTTCTCCCACTCACTGGAATTACCAAAAATGATTTCCCAGCCTGAGGAAAATGAGGTAAACAACTAAAAATGTGAATGAATACACACATAGGAAGTTCCAGTTGCCTCCAAGAGCCCAACGTGAAGGAGAATGGTGAGGAAAACATGAAAACGTGGATGCCTATTGGAATGGGCAGACATTTTTGGTTTTTTTACTTGCCCAAGGAGTCAAAATGCATTTCCCCAAAACTGATGGCTTCTCTTATTCGAATTTGTATTTCCATACCTTGCCCATCCCATGTAATAACCAACTCAACCAATTTTTGGTAGTAATAAATGATTGAGTGAATAAGACAAGAAAGGTAGTTGACAATTTTGATGGGTTCTCCCTTTGACATTTGGATTTTCCCCATTGGCCCAAAGGTTTGAATACCCCCCCCGCCCCTTATCCTTATGAAATCATGCCCCCATCTCATTGTTTGTTGCATTGACATAGCTGGTTGTGGGTTTTTAATTAAATTGCATATTTACATGATGTCCAAAATTATAATGTGTCGGCTAGCACAAAATACCATCGACGTCGATTTTAATTACTGAAACATAAAATGCTAAATCGATGGTGGGGATTTTTCCTTTATCTCCACACTAGGGATAATTTTAGGGGCGAATTTTAGCCCAGTGGACTATTTTTCCATGTTTTTCTCCCAAAAAACATTCGCCATTTTGCATTTTTTGAAGCCTTGTTTCGCCCAATTTTGATGGGGTAAATTTTTTTCACCCTAAAAATCACCAAATTATTATATAAATGATATAAAATCCTTGGAAATTAAAATATTTTTTGAAAAATATCGCTAATCATTTTATAGTTGGCGTTTTAAGAATTGGTAATATTCGCCAACATTTATACACTTTTAAATAAGTGTGGTTCCTTAAAATCATCCCTGCTCCACACCATGATTAATTACAATATATACATCATATACATTTAATGCAAACGGGGTCAAAACCGGGGTGTGACATGGCTAGACTTGGTATCCTAGAAGAAGAGAAATTGCTTGTCCTGAAGTACGCTAGCGGTTTATCCCCGTACATTCAGCAATAGATGGAGTTTTTGACTGTCAGCACGCTTGCGGATGCATTTCATTACACCAACAAGCTTGAAGCTAAACAGAAAGGAAAAGCACATTTTGCGAACAAGACAACAGGTCGAACATCCGACAAGAAGTCACCATCCGACTCCGATAAGTTCAAAACCCTTCTCAGCCGACTCTGCCAAAGCCCAATCATCAAAAGAATAAATTTTAGAAAGACAAGAGGGATCGCAACAAACAAGCTCCTACCGGGAAATGGTGTGATTATCACAACTTAGCATGGCATGATACTTGTTGGTCTAATCCACCTTCTTGTATATACCCGTGGTTCAATGAACAACACAATACCAACATGACACCAAAAGACATCGTCCCGACAGAGCAAGCTCAGTTGGAAACAACCGCGAGGCAGGTGCAGTCTCACCCGAGATATCTTAGTGGGTAACTTCCAGAACGATGTTTCCGTAGTTGGTGAGGGATTATAGTCCCTTGGCGTGCTATCAAGGCACTTGACAAAGATGATAGGATGGAGTCTTTTACTCTATGACAACGACACAACCACAACCACAAGTCACCTGCATGACACGACAATGTTCGTACCCTTAATGACTGGCGCAACGGTGCGACATAGCCAATTCCTTACACCCTTCAAATAGTGCATGACTTATATGTATACTTGGCAGATTAACCATGAAATCATACACAACAGTTTAACAATACTTTTAGAAAGTCATGAATTCATACTACGACATTCATACAACAACAACTGTAACTGTAACAATGTAAGATAAGCAAACACTCACATAAACACTGACCATTCAACAACATTCATCCATATAACACAGGAAATAACATGGAAACCCATCTAGGAAAAACCACCAAGGTGCTCTTCATCTAGCATGATAAATATAGGTAGCACCTTGCAGCCTGCAACTTGTATACTGTTCTAAAGATATGTATTTCTGACTCAATATTCTTTCTCTCATGCTCTCTGGTTTATTGCTTCTATCTACTCCTACTGATCCTCACACAACCTGGATTGACTCTTCTACTCTAATAGCGGTCTGCGCACACAATTGCCAGATCCGCAGCTCAATAATCCTCTACTTCTACCAGACTCTTCTCTGAGTTGACTACTGCATCTAACCAAAGATAATCTAACCGATTGAACCAATCTTTTCTAACTTATCTCACTTGTCTTGTCTAACCCTTATACAAAGTGGATTCCTTCTATTTATAAAATTTTCCATACCACGCAGGGCCGACTGAGTACTAATCCGTTATTACAGACTCAAAATGGTTACAAAATATCTCTATTACAATAAATACTATCCCATACTTAGTCACAAAAGTCCTGCATGCATTAACCATAGCCTTAACTAGCCACAAAAATGTCCTTCATCTCGTTTGTACCAATCATGACTAGCCGCAAAACCGTCCTTCCATATTTCGCTGGTTCGTCCTACCACTGTCTTCCTTGATTTTTTCCTGCTCAGCATTAACTCTTCTACCTTCCTCTTCCATCGACTTGGATATGCTTTCCTCATCGTAGCTATTTTTTCGCAGGTTCCTCTGCTCTATGCTTCCTTTCCTTCCTTTCTCTACCGCGTGCATTTTTTATCTTTCTGCATCGGTTCCTTTTTCTTCCTTCTTGACCTGCTTTTCCCTTGTCGTGCGTGTACTTTCGCTTCCTTGCTTGCACGTCTCATTCTTCCTTATGCACTTTTCCGGGCCCAATAGGCCCCAACCACTCACATGTGGCTCACCCCGAGCCACTAAGCAAATAGGTACTTCTTCGCAAAATCTCTTGCCATAAAACTTTACCTTTTCTTGCAAAGCTTATGTCTCTGGTGCAGGCTCAGGCTGCGCAGGAGGAACAACCTTGTCTTGGAATTCCCTCACCATCTGTTGCACTCTAGCAACTTTCATTGTCACTTCCTCTTCCTATGCAGCCAACTGCTCTACACAGTTAGAAATGATATATTCCGACGGTCCTGCTTCCAGCGATTGCGCCATATGTTGAAGCTTCTACTGCACCGGCTGAATAAGGCCTCTGAGTCACGCTTCTTCCAATTGGTGTGCCTCCACCTCGACTTCCCTAGTCTGCTCTTGCTTCACGGAGAGACTGGAATTCCTGTTGTAGCTGCTTGAGCTCAGCCTTCTTCATCTCAGCCTTCGCTATGTTGATTTTCTCGTCAGCTTGCCTCATGCTTGCCCTAAATATTTTTTGGAGTTTCATCTTCCAGAATCACTTTCCATATCATGGAAACAAATTCAACTTCCTTTGCACAGAGTGTTTCTCCTTCACTGATCTTCCCAGCAGCCTCAAACGCTGCTCTTCTTCTCTCTTCGATCACCTTAGGAGGTGTGCTCAGTACCTGCCCATCCTGAAGCTCCTCAACCTGCTTCTTTAGCTCCGCTGCAATTCACGACATCCGAGAAACCTTGGGAGCTGAATCTTCATCTTCCTGGCCCTCTTCCGGTGGGAAGTCTGCAATCGTGCCCTTAATGGATTTAGCTAGTGCAACGTGGCTATCCTTGCACGCCTTGATTTCTTGCTCTTTCTCTTTCAAGAGGGACTTGTGCTGCTTGGCCTTCCTTTGCTGTTTCATTGCCTCATAGGCAACAACACTCTCCCTCAGCTATATTCCATTGCAACTGCCTGTTGTAAGTCATAGACTTCACCCAATGACAACTTGGAGAAGTCGATCTGCAATGTTGCAAATTCTTTGACAACGTCATCGAACGCACCTGTCGTCATTCCTATCTCCATCGAACACCCCTGGATTTTTACTTTTATTGGTGGCACTAGCTCTGGCGTAATGAGTGGGACGTTGGGATCCACACCATACGTTTCGGCCTCGACAGTGGCTTTGACATCGTTAATAGCCTCAATGAGGTTATTCAGGTGCCCTGCAACTTGGCCAACCACATTTTCCTGCTGTGTGTTCAGAACTTCGAGGCTTTTCTTGGCGACCTCGGCCACAAAATTTGCTAGATCTTGAACATTTTTCTCAGTTAATGTGTTCGTGTTAGCCGCTCTATCGGCTTTTCTCTTGTTGTGCAGTGGCCTGCATTGTTGTTGTTGTTCCTTCCAGCGGTCGCAGGTCTCCTCATTAGTAGGTGTCTATTGTTCATCGCTTCGATGGGAGCCATCATCACCATTGTTATCATCTTTTTATTATTTCAATTGATTGTCTTATCCGTCGCCTCCATTATCTCCTTGGCCCTTTCCAGCATCGCTGCCCACACCAGCATTTCCACCTTCGTTAGCTGGTGGGTCTTCTTGGTTTTCTTATTCAAGCAGTGGCTTTGCCAGTGGGCTGCACCATCCTTCAGGCCACTCCACGAAAATGGCGTCCACTTCATTATCATCAATCATGAACCTTGCCTGGTGCACTTACTTTGTTGGGTCCTCCTTTGGCTCCAAAACCAGGTTATGCGTTTTTTCCTGAAAATTTATGAAAGAAACATACCTATGGATCGTCGCTATCCGGATTATGTGAGATCGCCTGATAACATCACGTAGCACCTCGACATGCAAAAAGAACTCGATGTTACTATCCCTATGATGGATCTTGCTTTTCTTGTCCTTCCACAGGTTCTGGTATTTCGTGCCTATGCAAGGCAGTGGGACGTCCATTGGCTCGTAATCTGGTGGGTTGTCCCATAAGGTGAATGATATCAGTATGAGCAACCAGGAGTAATTAAACTTGTATTTTGGGTCCTCCTGCACCTGCTCTGCGTCATCGATCAATTCGTTCAGCAAGAACTGCGACGAGTTAAAAGTCACACCTTGTGAGCATAGCTCGTCCAGTTCTACCGCTCTAGCGGTGCATTCATTGGGCCTCATCTTGTGCAACAACTTGCACGACAGGATCCTTGCGGTTAACCTTACACTGACTTCTTCGATATGGGGAATGGAGAATCCCAATCCCGCGCGCTTCAGACTATACTTTTGCTTCATCTTTGTGGTATCCCTACGTTGGTGGAAATATGGTGCGGGATTGCAACCTTTCTTCGGTAGTCCTGTGATTGACAAAATCAGCTCGACATCGAGCCATAGACACCCTATGTGGAAGCAAACCAGGAGTTGTTTCACATATGTGTTGGCTTGCGGACTATGGCGAAAATGGGGCATGAATAGCAAGTTCATCAATCTTGCTTGCTCGGCGTCGACAACCCACTTTATTGGATTTAGAAGCTCAGGATCTCTTGGTCCAGCTTGAACCGTGACCATGCAGTTCTTCCTTTCCAATCCTAGCTATAAGCAAGTATCATAATTCTCGAATGAAAACTTGGTGAGCTTTGGCATTATGTCCATTAGCATGGGTACGCATGTAGGGATCCGCGATGCTACTAAAACTGTATTGGATTTCTTGGGGAGCGTCATTGGCTTCGCCTCGGCTCTCCTTGGCTCTCCTCGACCGGACATAGTGTGGGAAGCTTTCATATTCCTCCTTAGTGCTTGGGTCTCTGTGAGGTAGGGAGCCGTAATCCATTAGCTCTTCCTCTAGGACGTCCTCCTCCATCGATGTTTTCCCAGCATCGTCCACGATGACTTTGGCCTTGCGTTTCCTAGAGAGTGGTGGCCCGGATGGCTCTCCAGCCGCTCTCTCCCCAGCCTGTCTCGTCTCCATGACAGGTCATGCAGGTAAAGTGGGTGGGTTCTGAACAGGGTTTGGCACAGGGCGAGAACCAAAGGGTCGAACCGGGCCTAAGGCAGGCACTGGCTGCTTTCTCGTTTGTGCCATGGGGTCGAGTTCTAGATCTCGCTCTGGTTGCTATACTTCGGGAGATTGAATTTCTTCCTTAATTCGACAGCATAGATTGACAATCATGTCAGATAACTCACTTGCACTGGATATATCTATTACCATGGGTGTCGTATCAGGAGGTTTTTCCTGAGGAGTAGAAAACTCTTCGATACCATTGGTAAAGTTCAGAAGACTACGACTGATACTTGAAGTATAATGAATGGAAAAAACAGCATGTCATTCCAACATATGATCTTTTTGATACCTTATATTCTTTTTAGGATACCTGATTGTATTCGATCAGGACCGGATCTGATTTAAGGAATCAAATGGGTGGGAAATGTCTATTATATACCTAGATGGGTCAACTCACTCTGTGACAGGCTTCGGCTTTGTAAACTCACGGCTCTAGTTCTCTTGGCTCTCATTGTGTGTGTAAAAGAATGCTTGATGGTGAAGCCTTGTATTTATACTTGCCGACGCATCCTGCGGTCGTCATACGATGGGAAGTTGGGGCCTAGTCCACCTTCTTGTCTCGACCAGCGGTTCAATCAACAACACAATACCAACATGACATCGGCTCAACAGAGCAAGCTCAGTCGGCAACATTGGCAAGGCAGGCGTAGTCTCACCCGAGATATCTTAATGGGTAACTGCCAAAACCATGTTTTCGTAGTTGGTGAGGAATTATAGTCCCTTGGTGCGTAGCCAAGGTGTTCAATAAAGATGATAGGATGGAGTCTTTTACTCTGTGACAGTGACACAACCACAGCTACAGGTCACCCGCGCGACACGATAGTGTCTGTACCCTTAATGACTGATGCAACGATGTGACGGAGCCAATTCCTTACACCCTTCAAACAGTGCATGACTTATATGTATATTTGACAGCTTAACCATGAACTCATACACAACAGTTCAACAATATTTTTAGACAGTCATGCTTTCATACTGCAAAATTCATACAACAACAACTGTAACTGTAACAATGTAATATAAACAAACACTCACATAAAATTTCACCATTCAACAACATTCATCCATATAACATAGGAAATAACATGGAAACCCATCTGGGAAAAACCCTAAGGTGCTTTTCATCTGGCATGAGAAATATAGGTAGCACCTTGCAGCTTGCAATTTGCAGACTGTTCTTAAGATATTCCTTTCTGAGTCAATCTTCTTGCTCTCATGCTCTCTGGTTTATTGCTTCTATCTACTCCTACTGATCCGCACACAACCTGGATCGACTCTTCTACTCTACTAGCGGTTTTCGCACACAACTGCTAGATCCACGGCTCAAAAACCTTCTACTTCTACCAGACTCTTCTCTGAGTCGACTATTGAATCAAATCGACTGAACCAATATTTTCTAACTTATCTCACTTGTCATGTCTAACCCTTATACAGAGCAGGTTCCTTTTATTTATAACATTTTCCAGACCACGCACGGTCGACCGAGTACTACTCAGTTATTATAGACTCAAAATGGTTACAAAATATCTATGTTACAATAAATTCCAGCCCATGCTTAGCCGCAAAAGTCCTGCATGCATTAACCACAACCTTAACTAGCCCTGGAAACGTCCTTCAGCTCGTCTGTACCAGTCATAACTAGCCGCAAAATCATCCTTCCATCTTCTGTTGGTTCGTCCTTCCGCCGTATTCCTTGATTTCTACCTGCTCAGTATTAACTCTTCTACCTGCTTCTTCCACCGACTCGGATCTACTTTCCTCGTCGTAGCTATCCTGTCGCAACTTCCTCTACTCTGTGCTTCCTTTCTTTCCTTTCTCTACCACGTGCATGTTTTATCTTTCTGCGCCGGTTCCTTTTGATTCCTTCTTGACCTGCTTTTCCCTTGTCGTGCGCGCACTTTCCCTTCCTTGCTTGCGCGTCTCGTTCTTCCTTGTGCACTTTTCTTGCCCCCAACAATACCTTAGAATGCAAATCTCAGAAGACATTTTTGGCAAAATTGTCGACATCCAACTTGTCCCACAGAAACCTCGTAGAATCTGATCCAGACGCATCAACTCTCTTGGCTTTGACCTCGACCACTTCGACAGCCTCGACCATCGTCGATGAGGAGGAACGAGAACGACTGTTCCATTCACAGATATGGGTTCAGAAAAATCCATTACATCTGATTGTGGATAATGGTAGCTAGAAGAACTTCGTTTCTAAAGATCTTGTGAAGAAATTAGGTATTGTCACCACTCCACATCCTCATCCTTACAATATCAATTGGATAAAGGATGGGCATGAACTAATGATCGCACGACCATTAGGGGAATTTTGAGGTAAAAAATGGGCTTCCAAACAAAAAAGGTACTATTAAAATCAATTTTGTAAGAGCCAATCACAATCTAGAGAATGGCATCAACTATAATAGTTGAGTTGGCATTAACTGAGTTAAGGTTTCTTATTTTTCATATTCTAAAAGGTTGATCAAAATCTATGGTTAACCATGATAATCTAAAAGTACTTTTACACCTAGAGTAAAGTACTAATGTCTTTTCACACTTTTTCAATAAAATATATTATTACTTTTACACCTAGAGTAAAGTACTAATGTCTTTTCACATTTTTTTCAATAAAATATATGATTGTCTCTTCATATATTTTGAAAAAGACAATATATCTTTTTTCACCATTTTCAATATATGTTATATTTATCCAATTTTTCTTAATATTAAAAATATATTTTATTTACACATTTTACTTATGCATATATGATATATTCATCTATTTTTTTAATCTCAATAATATCATATAATTATATATTTTTAATTGAACTTTATTTTATTTTGTTATTTTTAAAAATTATTATTGACTTTTCTAATACTTTTAAAATATTTTATTATTAGATTTGTAAAAAAAAATTACAATAAAAACATTACAAAATAATATTCATAAAACCCAATTTAAAACCTAACTTTCAAAAAACTATATTTTAAACAAAACATCATAAAATGTACTATTTTATCAAATTATAGTACAATTAATTAAAAACTACAAAATAGTACATTATACAAAATATTAAAATCAAAGTTTAAAATATTAAATATTAACTTATATAATTACATTAAAAAGTAATATTTCACAAAATTATATTACAATTAATTAATTAAAAGCTAAGAAAAAATTAGATTCTAAATTATTACAATCAAATTTTAAAGATTAGATTTAAGTATAGAATAAATGTGCTAACCTATATTAAAATCAAAATTAAATTTTCTAAAATTAGAATGTATAACAAATACATTAATAAGGGGCAGGGATGTAGGCCGATTGGAAACTGCACGTTATGTTAAGGCATACATGATGTTAAGCAAGTTAGCAGTTCGAGTCTCGACGAAATGTGCGCGAAAGTTGAGCCCATAATTGGTCGTGCCTAGGGGTTATACTGAAACCATCGGAATCGACCCCGTATCACGTGAGTACGAAACTGACATCCTTGTTGATTCCCCACACACACACACACACACACACACACACATATATATATTTTGAAATGTAGAATAAAATTAAAAAAATAATAATCGGTTATTAATTTATTAATATAGAAAAAAAAACTTAAATTGGTTTAATGATTTTTTATACAAATCATAAACATCCTATTTTATGAGAATTTAACTAAATTAATTCCATTATAAAAACACATAAATTGGTTTAATAAGAAAATAAACACTTTAAATTAAAAAAAAAACCTATATATTTATTATTTTAAACTTTAATTTTCAAACAATGGGTAAAGCATATTAGATTTAAATTTTATTAAGAACCTAAAAAATATAAGTTATAATAAAAAATTAAAAAGAGACATGTTATCTTAAATTTCATTTTTCAAACATTAAATTAACTATATCATAAAAATACATAAATTATATAAAGAAACAAAAGAACGCAATTTATAATAAAAAAATTAAGAAAAAATATATATATTTTTATTTTAAATTTCAATTTTCAATGTGTGGTTGGAGAAAATTTGAAAATTTTGATGTTTTTCATTTTGTATTATTTGATTGTCTTTTCATTGTGTCTGTATTTTATTATTAAACCATATTTGATTGTCTTTTCATTGTGTTTATATTTTATTATTAAAAGTGATCTCCAAGTTCAAGGACATGAATGCATCCAAGTACTACATTTTNATATAACATTTTTTATTATTTTTGTTTCTAGTATGTAACTCAACCATGGTTATCTAAATTGTACATTTAATGTAGTGGAAATGTGAGTTGTCAAGTATACCTTCCCTATAAAATGCGTAGTTCATAATATTTTAATATATCCTTTATGAGGCCCATTTTTGACCTCAAAATTCATCTAATGAATGCAAAATTGCCTACTTCATTAAGCCTTTTAAAGATGAAGTACTCTGTGACGTTGCACCGCTTTCCGTAGTCGACGCCCTATTCGGTAAACCCTACCTGTGGGATCAACACGGTACATATTAGTCAGGACCTCAGGAGGTGATTGTCAAAATCTGGAATCAATGGTAAGGCATACCGGAGCGACAACCCACATCAACGGTTGCTATGATATCTTCCAAACAAACAAAGAATCTTATCAATCATGCTCAAAAGTTCACATTAATCATGATAAAGCCTCAACATTACAGGAAGACTGCAACAACGAGTCAACTCATCGACCGGCGCAACTCCCAAAAACAACAATAGATCGACAACATTCTTGAAGAATATCGAAACATATTTCAAGCACCCAACGTAGTACCTATGCATTGTCAGGTAAAACACTTCATTGAACTTGTTCCTGGTTCTTCATTACCTAACGCATTTGTTTACAGAAGATCCTTTCTTGGAAATGAAGAGATTCGCAGACAAATCCAGGATTTGATCGACAAGGGTCATATCCACCCCAGCTCCTCTCCTTGTGGAAGTCCAATCGTCTTAGTTCCAAAGAAAGACGGGACTTGGCGCATGTGCATCGACTATCGGGCTCTCAACAAAATTTTAGTGAAGAACAGATAACCTCTTCCACGGATTGATGAACTCATAGACAATCTGAAAGGTGCTAAGTTCTTTATGAAACTCGACCTCAAGTTGGGATATCACTAGATTCCAATCGAGTCCACCGATGTATGGAAAACAGATTTCAAAACCAAGGAAGGATTGTTGGAATGGTTAGTCATGAGTTTCATCTTAACCAATGCACCTACAACCTTCATGAGATATATGGATGACTTTCTACGACCTTTGATTGGTAAATGTGTCATTGTCTATCTCGACGATATCTTAATTTTCAGCCGATCAGTAGAAGAACATGTATAACAACTTCGACAAGTCTTCGACACTCTCCAACAACATTGACTATATATGAACATGGACAAATGGTCATTTGCGATGACCAACATCAAATATTTTGGGTATGTAATTGACTCTGCAAGCATTCATGTCAACCCAGAAAAAGTGCAAATCCTCAAATATTGGATCATTCCTCAAAAAATTCATGAACTAAGAAGTTTTCTTGGTTTGGTGAATTTATACCAACGATTCATACTTGGCTTCAACCACATCGCATGGAATTTGAATCAGTTGATGAAAGGAAATGGGAAAACTGTCTTCAAATGGAAATCGACACAACAACAAGCTTTTGAACAACTCAAAAACAAGCTTTGTACTGCACCAGTACTTGTGTTACCTGATTTTCATCAACCCTTTGAGATTGATATGGATGCATCAGACTATGCTCTCAACGCCGTGATCACTAAGTCAAGTCACCCAGTCGTGTTTCATTCCAAGACTTTCAATGACACTGTTAGAAGGTACTCGACGTATGAGAAAGAACTGTATGCCATTGTGCAAGCTCTCAAGTAATGGAGACACTACATTCTTGGCAAGGAAACGATCATCCTCATCGAACATAAACCTTTGCAGTTTACTCCGTCCCAGTTGAAACTACAGACAACTCGACAACTCAATTGGATTAATTACCTGCAACAATTTCAGTTGGTAATTAAGTATTGGAAAGGAAAAGCTAATGCCGCAACCGATTGTCTCAACAGATCGCCCATTACTCTACTGTCTATAGTGATGAGCATGCAGGGTTATGACACCACTACTTGGCCACAATTGTATTCATTGGACTACGATTTCTCTACAATTTATTGACAAATTCAGACCGACAAGTTGTCGACTACCGACTACTTCATGAAGGACACCTTGCTATACAAGCTTGGACAACTTTGTGTACCGACCGGTGAGCACTGACAAAAGATCGTTTCAGATGCGCATTACAGCAAGACAACAGGAAATTTTGGAGTCACAAAAACACTTTTTATCCTCCAAAAGTATTTCTACTGGCCTTCACTTAAATATGACATCAACAAGTACATTCGATCGTGCGTGGTTTGTGCCATTGCTAAACCGTGGAATCGATTACAAGGACTGTATACACCCCTTCTAGTTCCTATTCAACCATGGGAATATATTTCTATGGACTACTTAATGGGATATCCTACTACCAAACATCAACATGATGTGATATTAGTAGTAGTCGACAAATTTTCCAAGATGGATCTAATCATACCATGCAAGAAGACTACAACAACACAACAGTCTGCTCAACTCTTCTTTGAACATGTCTGGAAACATTATGGCCTCTCGACGACCATTATTTCTGACAGAGATGCTAGATTTGTCAGCACCTTTTGGAAAAATCTCTGGCAACAGCTTGACACGAGACTTTATTTGTCGATAGCCTTCCATCCGTAGACACACGGATAGACGAAACTTGTAAATTGCTTAGTCATACAATTGCTTCGCATGTACAACCACAAGCATTGTTGAACATGGGATGAAAACCTTCCATACATACATCACAGCTACAATCGTGCTCAACACAGCTCTATGGGAAATAATCCATTTGAGATATGTTACGGATTTCAACCCTCAAATCCTATCGACTTAATCAGTTCCTCGACATAGTCGAATGACACCAACTTCGAAGGATGAGAACTAGAGAAAGAATTAATGTTTAGAGATCAAATCTACAACATTCAGAAGCAAGCACAAGAGATGTTGCAACGAGCGAATGCAAAAGCTAAGGCCCAACACGACAAGCATCGTTGATCCGGATTTATGCAGGAACACAACAGAATACAAAAATAACCATAGAAACAAATATGCAGCAGAAATAACACTTCATTTCATTAATTAATAATTGAAACTTGTTTACATACAGAATGGAAATAAACTAGCCGTAGTGCTGGTAGCTTATCTCTGAGAAGAGATGTGGTGGCTACATGCCTCTGAAGTCTCTGTTACAATGAGGCTCGAAGGCCTATATATTATTGAGAAACAATGAAAACCCTACACATCCAAAAACCTAACCCTAGGAGGTGAAACACCTTAATGTGGGCCCCGTTGGGTAACTTGGTACATCAATTTCTCGGGGTCGTAACTTTAGCATACTACCTCCGTTTGATGTGCATGATACATCGTTAGAAATATCTGTTTAAGGACTACATCCACAAATAATAAACATGAAGTTTAAAATAGACTTATATTTTCCCGACCATTCGATGCCAAAAAAACGTTGTTTAGGGCCTAAAAAAGGCTCCGGAAGTTTAGGACCCGAAAACTACCAAAAATTCTAAATTGTGCTACAATTAAGGAAACTGGAAAACTGAAAGAAACAATGGTGGGGGTACAAGAGGAATAGGTGGGTGGCCACCAATATCATCCTGGATCATTCCTCCCCCCTTAGTAAGCAATGGTACCCATTGCGTTTATTTCCTCCATGAGATGAGGAAACTTCTGCTGAACTTGGTCCCTGGTGAAGGAGTTGGCCTGCTTTGACAACTCGATATAGCTGGATCTTCTGCTGGCGAGTGTTCTTGATTTGTGTGTCCATAATCTGATCAGTTGTGGCTTGTTCCATGCAGTTGGGGTTTAACTCTGTTGGTGTGAGTTGTTATTCCACGTCTAATGTGTCCACTAGAGGTGGAAAGTAGGGCCTAAGGCGGTCCACATTGAACACTGGGTGCAGACCAAGAAATGGTGGAATACTGAGCTTGAAGGCATTGTCCCCGACAGCCTTGGTGATGGTGTATGGCCCATATCAGAGTGGGAGAAGCTTGCAGTAGGGTCCAGCGAGGCGCTCCTTTTGCAAATGTAGCCACACTTTGTCACCCACCTGGAAGTTGTGTTGCACCCGATGCTGATCATGTCGTTGCTTGTACTTAGCATTGGATCTGTCCAATATGTCATGAACCTATTGGCGAATGTGCTGAGTGCGCTCAATGAAGCTGTTTTCCTTGGAAACTTTAGACTGGATATGAACTGAATCAGCCTGAGTAGTTACAAATGGCATGGCTACGTCAATGGGACATAGTGGTTGGAATCCCAAGCCCACTTGAAAAGGGCTGTGGTTGGTTGAGCTGTGGAAGGCCCGGTTATAGTTGTGTTGTAGATAGGGGAGGCTCTCATCCCATGTGAGTGGATGCTTTGAGTTGTACATGTGAAATATGTGTACGATCATCCTGTTGATGACCTCTATCTGTCCATTAGTCTAGGGATGGAAAGCTGTGGACTTTGTGAGCTTGGTGTCTAGCATTGACCATAGGCTAGACCAGAATGTACTAAGGAACCTGTTGTCCCGGTATGAGATTATAGACTGTGGGATCCCAAAGTGTACCCATACTCGTTCAAAGAAGAGTTTAGCAGTGGCTTCTGCTGTGATATTCTTCTTGCAAGCCGCCATTATGGCCATCTTTGAGAATCTGTCAACGACCATAAACACACAATCGTTGCCGTTCTTAGTAGAAGGAAGGACTGACATGTAATCCATGGAGATGGATTCCCAAGGTTGACTAAGGGTAGGCAATGGAGTATAGAGGCCTTACTTCTTGATGGATTGTTTGGAAATGGCGCAGGTAGTGTAGGATCGGATGTACTTCCCGACGTCCTATTGAAGGTTTGGCCAATAGAAATACTTCTACAGTACTGCCACTATTTTCTTGACCCCGAAATGCCCAGCGACCCGACTATAGTGCGCTTCCCAAATCATCTTGGCATGCTCGCTTGAAAGAACACAAAGGTGTCCCATGTGACCCAGTAGTACATCCTGGAGGTGAAATTTTGGAACTTGGTTTCTCTCCAAGAGCGTTTGGTATGTGTGGCTGAATTTTGGATCGCTCTTGTAGAGAAGTGGCCAATCAGAAGTCTCGTGCCCACAAGATTTGAGCATGGTCGTTATTGACACGATCGGTGGTCGGCTGAGGCAGTCTGCAACATTATTGGTGCTTCCCTTCTTGTACTTGATGTTCAAATGAAATTGTTGTAGATGTGTGGACCACTTCTGATGGCGATCGTTTTGTAACTTCCCTTGTGTCTGCATGAACTGTAGGGGTCGGTGGTCTGTGTGGATGATCGTTTCCTTCCCCAAAATGTAATGCTTCCATTGTCGGCAAGCCTATACAATGGAATACATCTATTTGTCATAAGTGGGATATTTGTGGACAGTGTCTCATTGTGATATGTCATTGGATGCCCTTTTTGAGTAAGGAATGCCCCAATAGCATAGTCAGAGGCATTTGTCTTGATCTCAAATGGTTGTTGCAAGTATGGTAATGTGAGCACTAGGGCACAGCATAGGCGATGTTTCAATTCTGCAAATGCCTTTTGTTGAGTTTCTGACCAAAAGAATTTTTCTTTCGCTCCTCCCTTGGTGACTTGACTTAAGGGCCAAGTGATATGAGAGAATCCCAACACGAACCTGAGGTAGAAATTAGCAAGGCTTAGAACTTTGCGAAGCTCTGTTAGAGTAGTTGGGGCTGGGCAATCCCGAATGACTTGGATCTTGGTTGGATATACATGTACCCCACAGTCATTAATAATGTATCCCAGATACTGAACCAGGGTCATGCCAAAAGTGCACTTGTCCAAATTAGCACAAAACTTGTGCTGCCGCAATGTTTGGAGGACCTGTCGGATGTGGTGGAGGTGCTCTTCCCAAGTCTGGCTGAAGATCAGGATGTCATCCAAGTACACTACAACAAATGAGTTGGTGAATGGACGCAAGATGTCATCCACCAGTCTCATGAAGGTTGTAGGAGCATTCGTCAACCCAAAAGGCATGACCAACCATTCGAAAAGGCCCTCCTTGGCTTTGAAAGCAGTCTTCCACACATCGGTCGGTTCAATCGGTACCTGGTGATACCCGGACTTTAAGTCGATATTGCTAAAATATTTCTCCCCTTTAAGCTGGTCCAGGAGGTCATCAATCCGTGGGATCGGGTACCTATTTCGGACAGTGATCTTGTTCAGCGCCCGATAGTCAATACAAAGTCTCCAAGTCCCATCCTTCTTCTGTACCAACATGATCGGGCTCTCACAGGGCGATGAACTTGGACGGATGTGACCCTTCTACAACAACTCTTGAATTTGCCTCTTGATTTCATCATTCTCTAGAACAGAGCGGCGATAGATCGGTCCATTGGGCAGTGACACACCTGGGGTCAGATCGATGGGGTGCTTGACCTAACAGTGGAGAGGCACCTCGATGGGTGAGGTGAATATGTCCCGGTACTCCTCCATGACCTTGTCCATTTGTTGTTGTCGTGCAGAAGGGCCCTGTCTGGAGGTTGTGGCCATGATATTCTTCTTTCCCTAAGGGTGGATCATCAAGAAAACAAACTTCCCAGTTTTGGAAATGATCTTACTGGATTGTTTTGCAGTAACCAAAGAGATAGCGGCAGGGGGTTGTACCTCTGGTATTCTGTACAAATTATTTCCCAACGTAATAATAACAACGCGAGGCCGGGACTCATACACAGCATGTCGCTTCCATAAGTAGGGTTGACCTAATAATACATCACAAACATCAAGAGGAGCAATATCACATAATACCTCATCGATGAAGGGCTTGATGCTGTAGGGAAGGCGACACTGCTGGCTGACGCGGAGATCTTGTCCTTGGTGAAGCCACCCAATGGTGTACGACTGCGGGTGTGCTGTGGTCGGTAAACCCAACCGCTTCACGACCTCTGCTGAAATAAGGTTCTTTTGGCTCCCACTGTCGACAATGAACTGTAGCGGGGAACCATTTACCCACATCTGGGAGTGGAAAAGACGCTCCTCCTCCTCTGAATCTTCTGGTTCTTCCTTTTGGATCTTTGTGGTGGCAACGATGCCGTTGAGCTCTGCACCGATAATATTCTTCCCTCTATCATTCCCCTTCTTGGGTTTTAATTCAGTGTTAGAGTATGCATCTGATTCAGAAGCCTTTATCTCAGCCACTAGTGACCGCTTATCCTGACACTCACTTGTGTTGTGAGTGGGGCTCTTATGGAAATCGCACCACTTCCCTGCTTCCTTCTTCGGCTTTGCAGTGTTGCTCTTTGCTTGCAGCTTTGGAAAGTTTTCTTGAGTCGCTATGCCTTGGCTGTGTCCTTGGTTTTGCAATTTGGGGCACCTTTCCATTGCTTCTGATTCGTAGATCCAATGTCTCACTTTTTCTGTTTGAATTTTTGCTCAATTTTGGCAACATACCGATATGCCATACCAAGCAAAGAGATGTCGAGGAACTCCATTTCCTCTTGAATGCATCTGTGCAGACAACTGCGGTACTTCAGCACCAAATGTTTCTCTGAATATTTGATACCCAACTTGGTGCGCAGGGTATGGAACAGATTCATCAGCTCATGCACATCTTGATCTCTTTGCTGCCGCAACGTAGTCCATTGGATGTACTTGTCCTCATAGCTCCCCACCGGATAATATTGTCCCTTTATGGCATCTCGAAAATAATTCCAAGTGGGTACGGCTGATAACAGAGAGGGTTCCTTCTCATCCTTTCTCTCACAGTAGGTTTCCCACTAGTCCTTGACATGGGGGGCGACTTTGAGTAGAGAAAAAGTAATCTTTTCCCGGTCAGAAAAGTCATGAACCGAGAAATATCCTTCTAATAGATTCAACCATTTATATACGGTGTCTACATCTATTCGACCATCAAATATGGGAATGTCGAAGTTTACTTGTACCTTAAAAGGGGTTGCACCTCCAGAGTGGCTGCCAGATGTAGATGCGCCGCCAGTGGGAAGTCGTTGAAGGATCTGGGCGAAGTTATCCATCATCGCATTCCTTTGTTTTTCAAGGGCCTCCTCGAGCAACATTTTGATAGGATCTTCTGTGCCCTCGTCTTTCTTTTCATCCCCCATGGGTGGCCATTAGGATTTGCGAGGCTGATCTTGCAAAGGTTCAACCAGATCGAGCCCTAACTCTTTATACCATGCCCTCATTGGGGAGATGCAAAGAAGGATCGAGGAAGAGTAGATTGCTCTGATACCACTGATTCAGATTTATGCAGGAACGCAACAGAATACACAAATAACCATAGAAACAAATATGCAGCGGAAATAACACTTCATTTCATTAATTAATAACTGAAACTTGTTTACATACAGAATGGAAATAAACTAGCTAGAGTGCTGGTAGCTTATCTTTGAGAAGAGATGTGGTGGCTACATGCCTCTGAACTCTCTGTTATAATGAGGCTTGAAGGCCTATATATTATTGAGAAACAATGGAAACCCTACACATCCAAAAACCTAACCCTAGGAGGTGAAACGCCTTAATGTGGGCCCCGTTGTGTAACTTGGTACATCAATTTCCCGGGGTCATAACTTTAGCATACTACCTCCGTTTGACGCGCATGATACATCGTTAGAAAGATCTGTTTAAGGACTACATCCATGAAGAACATATATCAAGTTTGGAATGGACTCATATTTTCTTGACCATTCGATGCCAAAAAAACGTCGTTTAGGGCCTCAAAAAGGCTCCGAAAGTTTAGGACCCGAAAACTGCCAAAAATAGTAAATTGTGCTACAATTAAGGAAACTAGAAAACTGAAAGAAACAATGGTGGGGTCCCAAGAGGAATAGGTGGGTGGCCACCAATATCCTCTTGGATCCGAATGACACCAACTTCGAAGGATGAGAAATGGAGAAGGAATTGATGTTCAGAGATCAAATCTACAACATTCAGAAGCAAGCACAGGAGATGTTGCAACGAGCGAATGCAAAAGCTAAGGCCCAACACAACAAGCATCGTATTCCTCATTTCGTTCCAAATTGGGGAACAAGTCTAGTTACATCTAAAGAAGGAGCGCTTCACTAGTCCATACAGGAAGATGAAACCTTTGCGATATGGTCCATACAGTATCATTAAACATATTGGAGAAAACACTTTTCAGCTCGACATTCTTGCATGCCTTGGCCTACATCCATTTTCAATGTAGATCTACTTCGACCATACCATGCACCATTGATGGAACAGAATGATTTGCAGACAGCAGGACCCGAAGACATCCATCCAAATGTTCAGGAACCTCCTCTTTGCGACACCATTGTGGGATGACGCATACGCCATACAAGGACGAATTCCATTCCCTTGTTTCAAGTGGTTAAAGCTAGACAACTCCCCGCGCACGGAAAATGGTACTCTGATACTAAAGTAGCCAACAACTTTCCTTACCTGAACTAATACACAATGGAGACCATTGTTTCTTAAGGAAGGAGGAATGATCCAAGCAGCAGTCGACAGGTTCACCTCAACATGTTCTCCTTTGGCAGGTCCTCCTCGACATGTTCATTCGATAGGTTCTCCTCGACAGGTCCTCCTCGACATACAACATACCCACATGCTTTGCGACGGTTGAACTTCTGAACCGTTATAGCTTATTTTGTAACTCAACGTAATAGGTAGTCACCCAAGCATCTCAACATCCTATATAAGCATGTACACTAATGTAATATAGAGCAATTCTAATTCCTCCATCTTTCATGGAGAAGAAGTAATAAATTGGTTCGAATTATTTCATATTGTTAGTTCATATACTTTCTGTCAACCTAAGTGTATTTCCTGCTTTGCTGGTTCTTTTTATATGCTTCCGCCATAACAGATCTCGACTCATTCAGTTGTTTGTTGTCCCCAGCGTGCACCTGGGCACGACCTAGGTCACTCCTTGGCTCTCCCCAAATTTTGGTTCTCTTTTAGAATGGGATGAATTTTTTGTGGATCATCTCAAAAAACTAGATTGGATGCATAGTTGATTTGCCAAAAAACATGCTTATCCTCTAATATTTGCTTGTCAAAATCCCATTCCAAATATTCAATCGTTTTGGTGAATCTTTCTTTCTAAAAAAAGTATTTTTCTAGAGCTCCTCTCAAGTATTTCCCCTTTATTATTCCACACATCTAAGTGTTTGGCCTTTGAAAGATTATGCATTTATAGTTACACATTAGAGGTCCAATTTACTAGTTCTAGTCTCCCAATTTTTGATGCTCCTTCCCATTTATACATGAGTGTTTGTTTCCATATTGGTAAATGCCGTTTCCTTTTTCCTTTGCCCCTACTATAAGTTTGTTATTTCTCCTGAATACTTCATAACCAATTTAGGGGAGTCAATAAGCTTGCACATTGGAAAAGAGGGATTGCTTATAACACAAATTGGATGAGCATAGTTTCCTCACCAAAAATATACTCGAAAGACTAATCATTGAATCTTGCATGAAAATATCTAGAGACATCTGCATAATCCCTGGATCTATGAATTTCCTTAGAAAGGAAAACTCAAAAATCTAGTTTCCAATGGTCTATCACAATGCCTTGTAGTGCACTTTTTGAATCCTCTTTGATGGTAGAAAGTAAAATAACATAAATTCGTCTCAAATTATTTAAGTTGTATAATTGTAGAGTAGTACTCATTGAGTCAAGATTTTTTTTAAGGAATGTTTCGATAGCAATAACATTATTGATTTAGTTTGCAAAGTAGGTAAGATGAATGGAGGTAGCAGTCACTGGGATACTATGTAGTTGAATTGCATTTGTTTCAATCATTACTATCATAAGAGTGAGAACTGGATTGTTTAAAGTGTAGAAGCAAATCCCCTATTTTTCCTTGGAATATTTGGATGGAGGGTAGTGCAATTGCCAATACCGATAGTATCACAATGGAAAAGTGAGACTTCACTTGATTTACTTTGTGACCTAAGGCCTCCTCGTTCACAACATGCCTTGGGTGAATGATTCACTTCATTCAGCTAACTCTTTGTGCTATGTGTGTGTGAACCATTAACCTAAGACCTCCAACCTCCCATAACAGATGGTTCAATCGATTGAGTGAACCCTTGAGGCTAGTGTATGTGTGTATGTGAACCAATGATATAATACTCTCTCCAATAACAATATACTTTTGGTAGATGGTTGAATCGATTGAATTATCTACCTCCCATTTTTCACACACATAGGTGGATGACTCAACCAATTGAGCTATATCAATTGAACCATTCACCAATATATATATAGATATAGATATCCTAAAAAGTCTTCATTAATGATGTGCCTTCGATGAATAGTTCAATGGATATGGACTACTTGTAAATGCCTATTGCACATGGTAGTGGAGTCGCCTCCATCTAAATATTTTGGAAAAGGAGGAGAGTTTTTATAAAAATTCCTTTAATTTTTTTTAAAATTTTGAACATTACAAATAATTTATTATTTGGAAATCATTTCACTTCTTTAACTTTTAAAATGTGACATCACATGTTTTTTTTGGGACATGAGTTTTTTAATTCCTTGAACAATGGTATTATCATCCGTCCCATCTTTTACATTATCGCATGATAATTTAAGTCGCTTACTATAACTTACACAATTGAAAGTATTTTTTAATATACACCGAGAGAGGTGAGTAGGAGGGTAATTTTTTATTATTATCCTACAAATGATTAGGAAAAATAATATTATTTTTAAAATGATTTAAAAAAAATTATTATTTTTACATCGTTAAAAAAATAATAATTTAATTTTTTAAACAAAATATATCATAGGAAAATCAAGTATAATATATATTTTTACATTTATATATAAAAACTGTTTGAGTGGGTTTAATAGTTAAGAATATGTGTTTCTTCTTAGAAAGTTAGAGGTTTATATCTGAAGGGGGTGGGGTATCTACACCTTTATAGATGTTAGCATTGCTACGTAGAGGGGATCCCTTGTCCCACAAACAAGAGGGTCTCATATACCAAATTGATGTTTGACTGACTATAACTTTAAAAATAGTTTATTATTATTATAAAAGTTTAAAAGTATAAATTTTATTTATAATAATAATAATAATACTATCTTTAACATTCAAATTCATATTTCAAAATCATTTTTATACTAGGATTTTAAGGTTTTTTTGTTTTGTTTTGGAAATTGATATGTCGTCGAATACTTATTTAAGTAATTCATGTTTGATATTCAAATTCAAATTTTACTCATTATTTAGAATATTTTTTTTCTCACTTATACAATGTTTTAGGACTTCACTAATCTTCATACATGATATGTTTTTGGAGGTTTAAGTTAATACTCACTCCTTAAAGCGTAAAAGTGGTTCATGAACATGTGAGAAGAAATGGAGCCATCTAGTTAAGGAATGATGGAGTCATCTAGATAGAAAAGCATAGAAACATATATTTTATTGTGCTATATTAGCAAATGAACATGATGTTAGAAACCCAATCCCAGGGATTATGGTTACATGTAAATATTGTTATTAATTTAGGAAATATGAAGAGTTGTAGGAGAATAAGAATTGAATTGGAGATTGGATTTCTGAGTGGAATGACATCATACCTCCCTTCAAAGTTCTCATATTCAAATTGGTCCCTATCTCGGGGTGGAATATGGTGGGTGGCATTTATAAAAATAAACTTGTTATGAAGCTCTTTATGGCCCCGGGAATCATGAGGAAATCTGGTGGTGGAAGCGATTGTGGAAAGTTAGAGCGCCTCCAAAATCCTTATTATTCATGTGGTTCTCACTTAAAACAAAGTACCAACTTGGGAAATGTTGAGGAAAAGGTCAATGAAGGGACCTAGTATTTTCTTTTTATGCAGGAGTAATGATGAAATGAATCAACACCTCTTTTTTACCCACTTGTATTCTCAACAAATTTAGAAGGAACTTGAAGGCAACTTCAACCTCCCTAATAGTTAGTGATTGAGAAGGAATAAAATATATTTATTTTCCATTCTTGTGTGTTTGCATGTTTTTTAAATCTCGTGAATGAATCAAAGTTTATTGGCTACATCATTATATATGAGAGTAACCTGAGACATTGAGTAGACTTTTTGAAATCAAGAACATTTTTTTCTTCAAATAAGATTAAATTACATGCCAACCATATTCCCCATAGACTTGAGACATTGGCCAAATTTTTTGATACTGGGAACAATTTTTTCTTCAAATAAAATTGAATTACGGGCCAACCAGATTCCTCACACTACCAAATATGGGAGTGATTTAATTGAACTATTGTAGGAAATTTTTTTTTGAGTTAAATCCAAATCCCATTGCTTGGACGCCTCTCCAACAATGCTCGATAACAAGCTTCCAAAAATCCAATTTAATACCCTAGTTTGCATCACTATCCATTCATATATTCCATCCTTGGTCTTTAAGGCACTTTTCCATTCATCCCCTTTGCAAATCCGAATATGATGGTATCCACTTTGTAAATCAATTTTACTAAAATATTTAGCTCCAACTAGCACATCCATCATGTTGTACAAGTGTTGTATAGGAAACCAATAATTTATGGAAATTTTATTGATTTCTCTGCTATTTGTGTACATCCTCCATCTGTTATCTTTTTTTTGTTTGGTGTCAATAATGTTGGTACAACACATGGACTCATGCTTTCTCTTACCATGCCTATCTTTATAATCTCTTTTATTTGTCAGTTGATATTTGCATGTTGTGTAGGACTCATCCTATAGGATTCCTAATTAGGTAAATATGATCTCGGGATTAGATCAATGTGATGTTGAATATCCCTCTTTGGTAGAAGACCATCAAATAGTTCATTAGGGATAACAACAACATTCAATAGGTACTAATATGTCTTCCCTAGCTCTTTTTTGCAGTATTAATGCATATTAGAGTCTTGTTTTCTTGATTTCCTTAACAAGCTCTCTTTTCGACAACATATTTTTAGCTTTTCCTCCATCCTTAATGGGAAACAATATGAATTTTGATCCATCCTTAAAAAAGGTGTGGGTATTCTTTTGTCCATCATGCATGCATTTTCTATAATATTGCCAAGGCCTCCCCAATAACATATGACATGCATCCATCATAATGACACTACACCATACTTCATAAGTCTTGCTTATGGAAAAATAGATCAAAGATCTTTTATTAATGGTGACTTCATTCCCTTTTCTGAACGATGCGATTCAATAAGGACGGGGATGTGTTTCACAATGCAATTAAAACTTATCTACCATCTCTTTGGAAACTATATTCTCACAACTTCCACTAACAACAATAACTTGACATACCTTTCCCTGTAAGTGCACCTAGTTCAACAAATATTTGTTCGAAGCCAAGAATCTTCATTTTCGCTACTCTACCTTTTCTCTTTTTTGGGAATCACCATCGACATTTGTATCATAAGATTCCCCCCCATATAGGGGGAGACTTTAGATTCAATTCCTTCTTCTTCATTCTCAACTTGGATCAAGTTTAAACTAGGTTTTTGTCCTTGTTTCGACTCTTGCATCTTATAATTTGAGCATTCAAATGCTCAATGACCCTCTACACCACACCTAAAACACACATAAGGTCCTCCTCTGCCACCACTATAACCTTTAACCCTCTAAAATTATCTTCCTTGCAGTTGATTCGGGTTATCTTGTCGAGAATCTTCTACTTTCTCAGCTCCTTAGGGTGATTTGCCTCTACCATAGTTAAAACCACTTCATGAAGAAAACGATGTACCCTTCCTTGCTCCTCTATTACTTTGAGCAAATTGTTGGTTTTGTTTTTCCTTGTTCTTTAATGGTAATTGATATGCCTCTTCCATGCCGCAAACCCTATTCATGCTCAATTCATATTAAATAGAAAGTTTTAAACAATTCACATACCTTGCATCCAATTGCTCATCAATTTCCTGGTCATCCACATTAATGGACAATTGATAAAACTCATTTATGAGTTCCTCCATGGTGGGCATGTTTTGCTTCAAGTTCTAAAATTTACAAATTAGGGTCTGTGCATAGTCCAAAGGAAAAACAATTTCTTGCAATTTTTTTCCATCTTATTCCAAGTCCTAATTTTATCTTTTCCTTTTTTTGATTCTATCTTTGAACACATGATCCCACCAAATCATGGTGTGACCCTTCAACTTGGTGCATGCAAATTTCACCTTCTTTTCCTCTATCATAGGCTACAATTAAATTTTTTTTTTATTGCATTCAACCAATCTATGAACTCCTTTGGTTTAAGACTCCCCGCATATTCTGAAACTTCCATTTTGATCCCATCATTCCTCCCTTCTAGAACCCTGAGCATACTTTCTTCAAAATTCATGCGCCCTAATTGTTCTTCTTTGTTATATATGCTTATCTACATCTCCTTGGTCTGTCTCCTCAACACACATTTCTCTTTGTATTATTCTCTGACTAGCCAGAACTTTTGTAAGATCTGCTACTTTCCTTTGGAGGTTTTGCATATCTCTAAGCATGTGATAAAGACAAACTCTTCCTCTTCCTCTCCCAGCCATCTTCGTGCTTTGATACCAGACAATGTAGCCAATAAACTTTGATTCATTCACAAGATATAAAAAACTTGCAAACACATGAGAATGGAAAATACCAATCTTTTATTCCTTCTCGATCACTAACTATTACAATGAAAGTTCAACCCCTTTTAACTACTATATGGGATTTTCGAAAATTGCTAATTTACAAGAATTCTCGCATGACTCTAAAACTGACCAATAACTAAAAGCTAACTAGAGAGACACTATTTTTCAACTCGTTTTTCTAATTAGGTGCAAAAACTAAGAGATAATTGATAACTAGAAATTTAGAAATCCCCCCCAAAAACACTAAAACCCCAATTTGAGGCATTATATGAAGGAATTTTGCCCCGGGAAAGTGTCGAAACATGGTCTAGTACAAAAAATCAAATTGAAATGGTAGTGAACTCTTCTGGGCGCACCTTCCTGTCAAATTTCATCCCAAATAGATAGCCAAAGCAAAGGTTATGATCCTAGAAAATCCCTACACCATATAACCAAGATAAGAAGCATAAGCCAACAAGAATGAATGAAACTATAAATGAACTTTCCAGATATGGCATATTTCTCCCCAAAAAATCAGATTCTTCTAATTGAATTTGAAGTAGAGTGAGAACTAGTTCGTAGTCAATTCTCAATACACGTTTTTAAGCTTAAGGTTTCTATGTAATATGCCAATCTATTATAGTCTAGGATGCTAAAGTCTCAGATGGTAAGCACTTTTTTGCGAAGAGTTATATCATACTTATTTTTAAACCACTTGTGTAAACAAGATAGGAAGGATGACTAAGCTAGATGGAATGTCCATTTTAAGGCTTCCAATTGGAGACGTGACTTTGGAAGTGTAGATGAACCTAATGATTGTATTTACTTTTTCCTTGAATACAAATATGTTTTTTTCTTTGGAAAAAAAGAATTGATCTCTTCGAATATGAAACCAAAGGTTAGATATTCATGTAGTTATGCATGGTTCACACTCAATACAATTAATCCAATCATTGGACATATCGAAGCTTGAAATTGGTATAAGAGACCTAGTTTTTTCATAACTACTAGGGTAGACATAATCACAATGAAATATATGATCTTAACTGTGTCCATTGTGGCAAGAAGCGGCATGAGGCAAATCAATGCAGAATGACATGGTATAAGATCACATAAAAGGAGCATAAATAAGAAAAAGATAAACCACCTGAATCAGGTAATGCTCATGAGTTTGCTCATTTCATTGTTGCATGCTGCAATATTTATGTAAATAAAGTTATGTTTAATGCTTCATTTGATTCTTGGAGAGATACTTGGTTGCTTGAAATTGGTGCTACCTATCATGTGACTTTTAGAAAATGATTCTTTGAAGAATTGAATGACAATGTAGATGGTATAATATATTTTGTAGATTATTCCAACCTCAAACCTAATAGAATTGGCACAATCAAGCTGAAACTTCCTAGATTCCTATAATTTCTATTGCAAAATTTTCTCTATATTCCATATTTGTAGAGGAACTTCTTGTCTCTTGTGAACATTCAATGGAAATGACATTCCATTTACATGGTTGATAGAAAAGTTGAGATAAGGATATATTTTGTCAACTAGGTGATTTTAATAGGATGGGAAGATGAGAGATTGTCAAAGTTGAAATGGACATATTCGAGGGCACAAAAATTTGCACACCTCTCTCACCATGATGAAGGTACATTGCCATATAGTCTTTTGTGGAACGCTATAAATGGGAATACCAATTATGATAGTCTTCATTTGTTGAAGAAAAATGGTGTTTTGGTATACTCACAATTCTAAGGAATTTGAAGAAATATGATGCATGTATCCTTGGCATACAACACAAGCAACCTTTCCATGATTCCAATTCCATAACATCTAAAACATTAGAGTTGATACACTTTGACTTGTGTGGACCCATGCCTATTTCTTATGCAAATCGTAATAAATATCTCATTTCTTTTATTGATGATTACACCAGGATGTGTTGGGTTTTTTATTGAAGCATAAATATAAGGAATTTGGAACATTTAAATTTGTTCATGTATGGATTGAAAATGATGCACAATCTCTTATTGGAACTCTTCATAGTGATAGGAAAATAATATACTTCTAATGATTTGAAAACAATCTTTTTCAACATGGAATTATGAATCAAACTATTGTTCCATATAATCCTTAGTTGAAAGGTGTAGCAGAAAGAATAAACAAGGCACTCTTGAATATGGTACATTCCATGCAATTTTTCAACAATGTGAAATTGATTTTTGGGGTGGTCAAACATAAGTCCATCTCATGTTATTGGGAACAAAAATCCATATGAAATGTGGTATGGTTGCATTCCTTTGGTGAGGCATCTCAGGGTTTTTGGTTCCACCTATTATGCCTTAATTCCTAAGGAACATAGAAACAAATGTGGTGCAAGGAGTTGAAAGTGCGTATTCTTGGGGTACTCAAATACCACCAAGACATATCATCTTTATGATGAGGTAAATAAAATATTTATTCTTTATAGAGATGTGATTTTTCTTGAAATGAATAAAAATGACAAGATTACTAAGAGACAACTTGATCATCTCGATAAATTTACCCATATAAAGAAATATCATGAATATGATAATGAGATTCCACATCTTGAAGGGGAGATCCCTCCTTGGATCAGTTAGCTCAATATTTGGAATCTCCTTTTGCAATACCATCTTCCCCTCATGAAGAAGTTCCTGCCACTTCACTAGAATAAGAGGTTCAATTCGATGATGTGATTGAGACGATTGGAAGTTTGAATCTTCAAGAGAATGAAGTACCATCTCAATCAGTTGAGAAACATGGAGCCTCACAAAATTTCCAAATTGTGTCATGAAGACACTTGAAGGAATTCCTCTTGATGAGATCGAAAAGATAGGAACTAGAAGTTCTACAACACAAGAATATTGAGGTGATGTAGATGATTCAAATTCATGTGATATAAATGATATCATGGGTGTTTCATGATTGTGGACTGAATTTATTTGCTAACCATGAACCAACTTCCTTTGAAGAATATGATTCTCATGAGGTGTGAAAAGAAGCTGTCCATAAGGAATATGATGCTCTAATCAAGCATGGGACATGGAAGTTGGTAAACCCTCCATTTGGAGCCAAACCAATTGGCTTCTAGTGGGTTTACAAAAACAAGTATGGAGCATATGGCTCACTTGACAATCATAAATCAAGGCTTGTAGCAAAATGATATGCACAAAATGAAGTCAAAGTGTTGAAAATTACCAAGGAAGTGTTTGTCCACCTTGTGATGCCTTGGGGTGGACATGGACACTTAAAAGTTGTGGTCCCTAGTATTTTTTAAAAGTAAGAATGACTTTATTTTTAGAAAGTGACTTTTGAAGTGAGATTGGGTTAAATGTGACTTTATGAGAATTAAACAGGTGGGTGAATAATTAATGTCTCATTTCTTATTTAAAAGTGAATTAATTATTTTAATGAGAAAAAGTGAGATTTAATAAAGGACCTAGATCTCATTTAGTTGGATTTTAACCTGAGCCATTGATTTTGAGATGGTGGTTACTCAAAACAAAATCTAGGGAAAAGCATTGAGGACATTCATTGTGACCATGCAATTTGGAAACAAGAGAAGAAAAGGAGAAAAGAAGAGGAAGTCGATTTCTTCCATGTGTGAGAGAGAAACCCTTGAAAATTTTAGAGATTGAACTTGGCATGATTTCCAAGAGAGAGGAAGTATTTATTACTTGCATTAAATTCTAAAGGTGAAGGGCACAAATTTATAGAAGGTCGTACAACAGGAAAAGAGAGACCGTAAAACACAATTCTTAATGCAAAGAACATCAACATTTATTGGCACAAAATTCTAGGCATAACATATAGTTGCAGACTATACAACTACACAAAAATTGAGGCAGAGTATAACATGAGTTTGCAGGTATTTGGCAACAAGTAATGTTGTATGTACAACACGAGTTTCAAGGAATTTAATGTTGGTTTTTGCACAGAAATCAAGGACTATTATGAACTGATTTTGCACACTTCCCAAGGCCACACATGTAACACTGTACACCAAATTAGAGTGCACAAATTTAAAAAAGAAAGTCTGGAAGTTTCAGTTTGTCCTTCAGAGATTGTTTGGTACATATTTCAAGAAGAAATAAGGGCGATAAGTATTACTGTGTAAATTTGTATTTTTTTCCTAGAAGAAATAAAATCTCTCTCTAAAACAGGTTTTCCCTTCGGGGTTTTATCCTAGACCATTTTGGTGAAAAACAATGAGTCAATTTTTATGTGTGCGTTGGCTGTCATAATTTTCCGAGTAGGAAAAAGTAGGCTGTCATAAAAATTTCTGAGTTGTTTCATGTTGGAAAAAATTCCATGTGTATCAAGCATAAGTCAATTTTTTTTAATGTAATGTGATTTTACATGCTAGGGTTTGGGCATTAAACTTCATGCTGCAAAGATAAACTTGAAATCGGGTTGGAGTTTGGAAAATTTTCATGGTATCAGAGTTGAAGTGAAGGGTTGAAAACATAACTCAGAAAAAAATTTCAGACTTGGTGAATTAATGGAAAACATGGTTTTGTGAAGAAAACAGGTTCTTGGGCTGATTTGAAGTGATGGATACCAGACTTAGGATAGAAGATAGGATGGATGGGGAAGTGAATTTTAGCAAGTGGAAGGCTATAATAGTGTTAATACTACAGGAGAGTGAACTATGGGACATAGTGAATAATACTTTTGCCAATCCAGTCACAGTTCCTACAATTGCAGTTGGTAAGGCCATATTTAACAAGAAATACATTAAAGAAAAAATAATCTTACTTGATGCCATAAAAGACCACGTCATACCACATATTTATGGGAAATACCATGCTCATTAGATGTGTACCACTTTGACCAACCTATACCATATTTTGAATGAGAACAAGAAAATGACGTTGAGGGAGAAGTTGGAGGGTATTCAGACGAACAGGGGGGAGAACATGGTTGCCTACCTTACCGGGATTACACAGGTTCGAGATGAGATTGGAGTGGTGGGAGAGAAAGTATTGGATGCTAAGTTGGTTCTCACAGATCTGAATGTCTCCTTGACAAATCCATGGGATGTATTTGTGGAGTGAATGGTTTCTCATGAGAACATGCCTACATGGGATCGTCTTTGGGATGATGTCATACATGAGGAAATCTGGAGAGGGTATGTACAGGGGAGTATGTATCACAACAAAGATGATAAGGAGAACATGACCTTAACAACAAAGGGTAAGAAGAATAATTTCAAGAAGGGTCCTAAGGGTGGGACCAAGCAACAGACAAATGAGTAGAAGAAGGACATGAACAAAGTGAAATGTTTTTCCTGTCAGAAGTTTGGGAACTATACTGGGTAGTGTCCAAACAAAAAGAAGAATAAACAAAAGAAAACAACAACAAAAAATATCGATGAGTATGCTGCAATATCTGAGAGATAATTTTCTCTCTTTGCTGGTAGTTTCATAGAGAGAGCAATATCTATCACCAGTGATGATATGGAGGAACATATAGAGAATTCCATGATAGTTGGGTATTCACTGAGTGCTTCCACCACTAATTACACGTGGTACATTAACAATGGTACTTCTATCCATATGATAGGTGTTCATCACATGTTCACCAAGATGAATGAGACAAGATTGATTTTAGAGGTGGCGTTGGGTGATGATACCGTGGTGAGAGAAGTTGGGCATGGGGCTGTCAGTTTTGAGAGGGGGTCCATTGAGCCCATGAAATTGTGGGATGTCTTGTATGTCCTTGGGTTGAAGAAGAATCTTATTTCAGTTTCCAGTTTTGAGGATACATGTTTTGGAGTATATGTCCTAGATGGGAAAGTTCAAGTCTTTCCTAAGGAAGTAGGACCATCTACTTCATATGCCATCAGAGTTAGATGTAGGAAATTGCACAAGCTTCTCTTCCAGCCTCGTCATGTACTGACACATAATAGAATCATCAATGAGTTGTGTGATTTGTGGCATAAGAGGATGGCCCATGTTCATCATTCAACTTTGAGTATGCCGAGAGACATGACTACATGTTTTCCATAGTTCAACACAAAGTAGAGTGGAGTGTGTAGGGAGTGTGCTTTGGGAAAGTACACCAAGAATATTTTTTCGAGTAGCAGTAGTAGATTAGAGGTAGTGCTTGATATGATTAATTCATACTTGTGTGGTCCCATGTCATTTTCCTCTTTGACTGGTTTTGAGTATTATGTCACATTCATTGATGACTATTCTAGGAAGAACTAGATCTACTTCCTGAGGAGAAAAAAGTCATAATAAGTCATGAAGAGGTTCGAAGAGTTCAAATATCTTGTGGAGAACCAAACAAGGAGGAATATCGGAGTACTCAGATCAAACAATGGGGGTGAGTATACCTCCAATAAATTCGATGAGTATTACAAACAAGAGGAGATAAAGAGGCAGCTGACAGTTCCTTACCCTCCACAGTAAAATGGAGTTGTAGAAAGGAAGAATTGATTGATAGTGGGAGAAACTAGAGCCATGTTGCATGGCCAGAGTCTTCCTTTCTTCCTATGGGTTGGGGCATAAAGTACTATTGTTTATGTCCTGAACAGGAGTCCACACAGTGCATTGGGGTGTAAAAATCTCGAGGATATGTTTATTGGGAAGAATCCTAAGATAGGATACTTCCATATATTTGGATGCCTTACATATTAACATGTCCCTTATGAGAAGAGGACAAAGTTGGAGGCTACAATAGAGAAATGCATCTTTGTTGGTTACAGTGAGACTTCAAAGGACTTATGCATATACCTTCCTACGTAAAGCAAAGTTGTTGTGAGAAGGGAGGTGATATTTGAGGAGGAGAGGGCCTTTAGAAAGCCTCGTGAATATAATATGGAGGAGCAGTAGGTTACTATTACATAGGTGAAAACATATCAAAGTTAAGTTAGTCAAAGTATAGGTTCATAGGTCTCAGGGTTGACTGGTCCACAAGTTTCAGGATCATCAGATTTAGGGACTCAATCCAAAAGGAATTTTGGTATAGGGACAAGTTCTCAGATTATAGGTTCATAGGTTTCAACTACACATGATTCAGGATCACTTGGGTCAGGTTCAGGTTCACCACGAACATGATTTCAGACCTTGGGTAGTTCTTTAGGGAGACAATTGTCAGATAAGGAGGTTCAGGAGGAGGGTTTTCCACAGGAAGCTACTTATAGGAAGAGAAATCCAAGTTGGTTTAAGGAGCATGTGAAGGAAGCTGAGGAGTCTGTGGGGCTACCCAAGAGGAATGTCAAGGAGAGAAAAGCACTAGAGAGGTTTTCCAGATACATGTAGGTGGTGACTAGCTTGCATGAGTAAGATCCTGCTACTTTTTAGGAGGCATCCACACATTAGGTTTGGAGAGATGCCATGATGGAAGAGTACAATTCCATCATGAAGAATGATATGTGGGAAATTGTGCTGATACCAGAGGGGAAGTCAGTTGTGAATTCCAAGTGGCTATACAAGATAAAGCATTATGTGAATGACAACATTGAAATGTACAAGGCTCTATTTGTAGCACGAGGGTTCTCATAGGTTGAGGGAGTTGAATATGAGGATACTTTTGTGTCGGTTGCTCATTATTCTTCTAGCAGATCAGTGATATCCATGGTTGCATAGATGGGTTGGAGGATCCACCAGATGGATGTGAAGACCACATTTCTGAATGGTCTTCTGCAGGAGGAGGAATATCTGGAGAAGTCACAGAGATTTGAGGTGCATGGGAGATATTCTCATGTACGTAGGATGAAAAATGCCTTGTATGGATTGAAGCAATCTCCTCGAGCTTGGTATTTGAGGATTGACTCATATTTACTGTCATTTGGGTTTCTTAAGTGTGAGGTTGATCCCAATCTGTACTTCATTGTGGTTGGAGGTGATCCACTCATTCTTTTGATGTATGTTGATGACTTGTTTATCACAGGGGAGGAGCACTTGATTACAACTTGCAAGAGACATCTTGGTTCATAGTTTGAGATGTTTGACCTTGTGTTGATGCATTATAATTTGGGTATGGAGGTATGGTAGGAGGATGGAGATGTTTTCCTGGGGAAAGGAAAACATGCAGCTGATGTTTTGGAGATATTTTAGATGGAGGGTTACATACCAATGTCCACACCCATGATCACCAAATAGAATAAGCTTCATGATTATGAGGGAGAGTTGGTTAATCCTACCTTATACAGGAAACTCATTGGTTTGTTGGTGTATCTAGTTAGCACCCAAATAGATATATGTTTTGTAGTGAATACTCTCAGCCAATTCATGATGGATCCCAGGAGAGTGCATTTGGTAGTTGTAAAACATTTTTGAGATACATTGTTGGAACAATAGACTATATTTTGGACTAGAGGAGCTCAGATGGCATGGATTTAGTTGGTTTCATAGATTTAGATTGGGCAGGAAGTGCATTAGACCAGATGAGCACTTTCGATTGTTGCTTTTGTTTGGGCTCAACAACAGTGTCATGGTTTAGCAGAATAGAAAATTATGTTTCTTTGAGTTTTGTAGAAGTTAAGTATATGGCATATAGTTAGGCTAGTTGTGTGGCATTGTGGATTCATAAGTTACTAGTGGATTTATTTGATCAAGGGTTGATACCTACAGTTATATACTGCGATAATCAAAATTGCATCAGGCTCTATGAGAATCCAATATTCCATGAAAGGTATAAACACATTGAGATAATATATTGTTAGAATAATCAACCCATAGTTAGCTACCTTAGACATTAATTAATCCATTTTTGTCTTATTTTCCTAGTTTCCAAAATTCCACTCTATGCAAGTTGTCTTCCACATGTCCTAGAAGTCAAACTTGCTAAAAATGAGTCACAGAGCGCTTGGGAAACCTCCTGGAATCCATATTTATCATATCTTCTTTATTCTAGATCCTCCCTAGAGCATGTCTGCTTTTTCTTCTTTATTGCCTGCTTTACTGAGTTTTATGGCAAAAGGAAAAGTAAGACTAGGTGCAGTTGACTTGTTTTTTGCCCTCATCATCCTCCATTATTTTCTCCTAATAAAAGCATGTATGAGTTGTCTTTCCATCACCTATTATAATTTCTACTTGAATTTTCCAATTTGTGGGCTCCTAGGCAGATTTGGAAACTGCTTTATGCACCTATGGGGGATTTGACTAGATTTAGTAAGCCTGCTTTTGACTATATCGAATGGCATCCTTATGCATTTGAATCTCTCATGTAATTATTTACTTTATCAGCCTATGAATTCACAATGTTGGCTATTGTACACTTATTCAATACAGATTAGTGTTATGCTCCAATTTTTAGTCTCCTTTGTGTGTAAATTTGCATGTTTGATTAGTAATTTTGTGAGTGCATTTGATCTATCACTTGGGTTCAATTTCCACATGGTATCAGAGCCTTTGTAGATCAATTTATCTCCTTCCATATTTCTATTGCAGGTTCGACATCTTGACTGGGAGCTATTCTGCTGACTGAAGGGACAATTTCTGAGCTATGGATCAATCTCAGAAGATCATCTTGACTCCATTTAATTTATTTGAATGGAAAGCAGAGATGGAGATACTATTGAGAGCGAAATTTCTCTACAGGGTGACTATGGCAACTAAATTAGAGCCCAATGCAGCTGCAGAGAAAATTAAATGGCACAACAGGAGGGATGAGGCTTATGGTCTCTTGTGTCTGAGCATATCCAGAGACCTCCTCTTACATATTGATGGATTGAAATCACCAAATGAAGTATGGGAGAATCTTGTAGATATTTTTGGTAAGATAGATGAGATGAGAGGACATCAAATTGAGAATGAATTGATCTCCTTGAGTCCCAGCAGCTTTGAATCCCTGCAACTCTACTTTTCCAAGTTTAAAGCCCTTGTTTTGCAGCTAAAACAGTGTGGAATTGAAAAGAAGAAGGAGAAACTAGTTTTGGCCATACTCTCAAAGCTTGGCCCTGACTATTCAATGTTTGTTTCGACCTTCCATGCCACCAAGTTGAAAACTCGAGCCTGGAAGATGCCTAAGCTTGCAGAGTTCATGGAATCCCTCACACAAGAACAAGATAAACTGGTGATGATGGGCACCATCAAACCTTCCAAATACCAAGATCTGGTTGCTGGAGATTCAAAGGTGGATTCAAAAGGCAAGAAGAAAGCTAAGAAGCAACCTGAGCAAAAGAGAGACAAGAACAAGTCTCAGGAGGAGCCCCAAGGCTCCAAGAAGAACTTCCAGAAGAAGAAGAAGAAAGGAGAAATGAGCAAGTGTGCATACTGCGGTAAGGGATTTCATCCTGAAAGCTCCTACATGAAGAAGCAAACTGACATGCTGACCCAACTCCTAGAGAAGAATAACATCTCCCTTCCTGATAGCTCAAAGAAGAAGGAAGGAGGATCAAATTCAGAAGACAGAGAGAGAGTTCATGCATTGGTTGTTGGCACATCAATCTCACCTAGCTTCATCATAGACTCTGGAGATTCAAGACATATGTTTTGACCAAGGAGGCATTCTCCTCTCTTGACATGTCAAAAGGTCCACCAATAGTGCTGGGAGATGACTCTCTCACTGACAGTTTGGGAAAAGGAAGGATTGATCTTGACCATGGTAAGTTCAACAATGTATTGTATGTTCTAGGTCTTGCCTCTAACCTCTTGTCAGTGTATCGGATGACCCACACAGGGTCTCCAAAGAAGGTCATATTCTCCCCTGATGATGTTGAGATCATGGAGATCTCGAGTGGTAAATTCATTGCAAAAGGAGTTGTAGATCAAACTTCGAAGGTATACTGGTTTTCACATTTTCTACCCTACTCAAACCCCTCTGCTCTTCTGATTCATGCTAATGAGGCAAGCAAGATTTGGCATGAAATATTTGGCCATATTAAATATAAGTATCTTTCTGATCTAAGTGAAAAAGAAATGGTCATAGGGTTACCAAAGATTAAGTTTTCCAAGGGAGTCTGTCAAGGTTGTGTCCTAGGAAAACACCCAGAGCATAAATTTGAGAGAGCTAGTCATGAGAGAACCTTTGCACCTCTTGAGTTGATCCACAGTGATGTTGTTGGTCCATTCCCTCATATGTCAATGAGTCAGGCCAAACATGCATTAAATTTCATAGATGACTTTTCCAGGTACTGTTGGGTTTATTTCTTGAAGCATAAGTCTGAAGTTTTTGGCCTCTTCAGAGTCTTTAAGGCTTTGGTTGAAAACCAGTCTGGGAGGAAACTCAAGATCCTCAGATCTGACAATGGTGGTGAGTATGTCAAGTATGAGTTCATTCGATATTGTGAATATGCAAGTATTCAGATGCATCATTCAATCCCTTACACGCCACAACAAAATGGTGTTGATGAGAGAAAGAACAGATCACTGAAAGAGATGGCAACCTGTATGTTGGAGGATAAGACTTTGCCACCTAAGTTTTGGGCCGAGGCTATAAATTGTGCATCTTATATCCAGAATAGGGTGCCTCATAAACAAATTGATGGTATGACTCCTTTCAAAGCATGGAGTGGGCACAAGCCAGATGTGACCCATTCTAGGATTTTTGGCTCAAGGGCTTGGGCTAGAATTCCAACAGAAAAGAGGAAGGCTTTGCAGCCCCAAAGCCAAGAGTGTCTATTTGTTGGGTACTCTAAAGATTCAAAAGGGTACAATCTGATCAATTTGAGCACAAACAAAGCCTTCATTTAAAGGAGTGTTCAGTTCCAAGAAGAGCCTTTAGCAGCAGTTGAAGTTGGAGAGTCTTCTTCACCACCAGAACCATTGAATGTAAGTGAAGAGACAAATGAGTTTGCGGATTCTGATATGTCTGATAATTATGATTTAATTTCAGATCCTAACAGTCCTACAAGACCAAAATGGGCAGCAAAGACCATTCATGCAGCTGGGGAACTAGCTGGAAATCCTAGTGATCCTAGGAGGACTAGATCTCAGTTTGAGAGTGCCCTGAGCATGAAAGACCCTTTTTTTGTAGAGAAATGCTATCTGATGATTGAATTAGACCCACAGACATATGAATATGCAGCACATGATCCAATATGGCAAGCATCCATGAAAGAAGAATTCAGCTCACTCCAGAAGAACAACACTTGGGAGCTGGTTGATCTTCCCCCAAGGAGGAAGCTAGTTCAATGTAAGTGGGTTTTCAAAACTAAGTTTGCTGTTGATGGTTCACCTTTGAAATATAAGGAAATATTGGTAGCCAAGGGATACTCACAGGTACATGGTATTGACTACAATGAGACCTTTGCACTAGTGGCAAAGATGGACTCCATTAGGCTAGCCTTAGCCATTGCAGCTTCGAAGCAGTGGGAGGTGAAGTGTGCTTTCCTGAATGGAGATATTACTGAAGAGATTTACATGTAACAGCCTCAAGTTTTTTTTACTAATCCATCTTTTGTGTGTAGGCTAAAGAAATCATTGTATGGGCTTAAGCAAGCCCCTAGGGCTTGGTATGCCAAGATTGATGGCTTTTTGCTGTCGTTGAGTTTTGTTCGATGCAAGTCTGATCCAAATGTTTATTTGAAGCTGATTCATGGTTCTTAGATAATTATTTTCTTGTATGTGGATGACTTTCTGATTACAGGAAGCTCAAAGAAAGAAATTTCCTTCTTGAAGGATGCAATGAACCATGCATTTTCTATGACTGATTTGGGGTTGTTGAGCCAATTTTTGGGTCTTGAAATTGCCCAATCCCAACATGGAATACAAGTACATCAGTCCAAGTATGCTTTGGATTTTCTGAATAGGTTCAACATGAAAGATTGCAAGCCAAGCAATACTCCCTTCCTTTCAGGAGTTAAGCTTGAAGAAGCAGGTTCTTCTCCTATGGTAGATAGTACACTGTATAGACAACTGATTGGGTGTTTGCTGTACCTTACACACTCAACCTGATCTTTCTTATGAAATAAGTGTGGCTTCAAGATACATGGATCAGCCTCATGAGCTCCATTGGAGTGCAGCCAAAAGGATCCTTAACTTTGTTCAGGGAACAAGAACTCATGGGATCTTCTACAAAGCTAAATATGATCTTGATTTGATTGGGTTTACTAACAGTGATTGGGCAGGTGACAACATAGATCGAAAGTCAACATCCGGATATTTGTTCATGCTTGTTGAAGGACCAATCAGCTGGTCAAGCAAGAAACAGAGTGTCATTGCACTCTCATCTACAGAAGCAAAGTATAGAGGAGTTGTAAATGCAGCAACTCAATGTTTATGGTTGCAGGGGTTACTTGGTGAGTGTGGCTTCAAATCAGAGTTCTCAACTATTATATATTGTGATACTCAGAGCACCATTTGAATCTGCAATGATCCAATTCAGAGACAGAGAACCAAACACATTGAGATCCATATGTACTACATCAAACAACTTGTGCATGATGGCACCATTCACCTACTCTTCTGTGCATCTTCAGGACAAGTCGCTGACATCTTCACCAAAGTTTTTTTGTGAGAAGACATTCAGCAATCTCAAGTCACTACTAGGGTTTGCTGATCATGCTGTGAAGCATGATTGATGACAATATTTTCAAATTTTGTTTTACTGTCCATGTTTAAGGGAGGTTTTTCCCACTGGGTTTTTGCCTCTTTCCTTGGTTAAATGGACATGCATTATGTAAAGGGTGACTAAGCCTTGTTGTTAGGCCCTATAGTTTTCTGATATTTACTCATAAATCAGGCTTAAGGGGGGGTGTTAGAATAATCAACCCATAGTTAGCTACCTTAGACATTAATTAATCCATTTTTGTCTTATTTGCCTAGTTTCCAATATTCCACTCTATGCAAGTTATCTTCCACACATCCTAGAAGTCAAACTTGCTAAAAATGAGTCATGGAGCACTTGGGAAACCTACTGGAATCCATATTTAGCATATCTACTTTATTCCAGATCCTCCCTAGCGCATGTCTACTTTTTTTGCTTTATTGCCAGCTTTACTGAGTTTTATGGCAAAAGGGAGAGTAAGACTAAGTGCAGTTGACTTGTTTTTTGCCCTCATCATCCTCCATTCTTTTCTCCTAAAAAAATCATGTATGAGTTGTCTTTCCATCACCTATTAGCTTTCGTACTTGAAATTGCCAATTCATGAGCTCCTAGGCAGATTTGGAAACTGCTTTATGCACCTATGGGGGATTTGACTAGATTTAGTAAGCCTGCTTTTGACTATTTTGAATGGCATCCTTATGAATTCAAATATCTCATGTAATTGTTTATTGTAGCAGCCTATGAATTCACAAGTTTGGCTATTTTACACTTATTCAATACAGATTAGTGTTATGCTCCAATTTTCAGTCTCCTTTGTGTGTAAATTTGCATGTTTGATTAGTAATTTTGTGAGTGCAATTGATCTATCACCTGGGTTCAATTTCCACATATATCACTTCATTAGAGATTATGTTCAGATGGAATATGTTGAGTTGCAGTACATATCTACTGAAGAGAAGGTGGCTGAAATTCTCATGAAGTCTTTGGGAAGAGGGAAGCATATTAATTTCAGAGACAAGTTGGGGGTGGTGAAGAACAAGTTACTCAGTAAGAGGGAGTGTTTACCGAGGAAGTGTTTGACCACCTTGTGATTCCTTGGGGTGGACATGAACACTTAAAAATTGTGGTCCCTAGTATTTTTTAAAAGTGAGAATGACTTTTTTTTTATAAAGTGACTTTTAAAGTGAGTTTGGGTTATTAAAATTTTAAAATGTGACTTTATGAGAATTAAGAAGGTGGGTGAAAAATTAATGTCTCATTTTTTATTTAAAGGATATTTAATGCTTTTAATGAGAACACGTGAGATTTAATAAAGGCCCTGGATCTCATTTAGTTGGATTTTAATCTAAGCCATTGATTTTGAGATGGTGGTTACTCAAACAAAAAGTTAGGGAAAGGAATTGAGGAGATTCATTGTGATCGTGAGATTTGGAAACAAAAGAAGAGAAGGAGAAAAAGAGAGCAAGTAAATTTATTCCATGTGAGAGAGAGAAACCCTTGAAATTTTCAGAGATTGACCTTGGCACAATTTACAAGAGAGAGGAAGTATTTATTACTTGCATTAAATTCTGAAAGTGAAGGGAAAAAACTTATAGAAGGTCTCAGAACATGAAAAGAAAGATCCTATAGTATTATTCCCAATGCAAAGTACAATAACATTTATTGGCATGAAATTCTAGGTAGACCGTATAGTTCTAGATTATACAACTACACAAAAATTGAGGCAGAGTACGACACATGTTTCGAGTTATTTGGAAACATTTAATGTTGTCCGTATAACACAAGTTTTAAAGCATTTAATGCTGGTTTTTGCATAGAAATTGAGGACTATTATGAATTGAGTTTGCACACTTCCCAATGCCACACGTGTGAGTCCATACAACAGATTAGAGTGCACATATTTTGAGAAGAATGTCTAAAAGTTTCAGTTTGTCCTTCAGAGACTATTTGACACATATTTCGAGAGGAAATAAGGAGATAAGTATTGTTGTTATAAATTTGTATTTTTTTCCTAGAATAAATATTTTCCCTTCAGGGTTTTATCCTAGACCATTTTGGGAAAAAATACTGAGTCAATTTTTATGTGTGTTGGCTGTCATAATTTTCTGAGTAGGAAAAAGTAGGCTGTCATAAAAATTTCTAAGTTGTTCCATGTTGGAAAAAATTCCATGTGTTTCAAGCATAAGTCAATTTTTTCAATGTAATGTGATTTTACATGCTAGGGTTTGGGCAGTGAACTTCATGCTGCAAAACTAAACTTGAAACTAGATTGGATTTTGGAAATTTTCACATATACTATGAGGAAACTTTTCTCTACACAAGAAAATGGGCTACCATTTATACTCTATTAACTTTGGTTTCAAAAAATGAGTTGAAATTTCATCTAATGGATGCAGATACTTCTTTGTTGAATGGATACTTGAAAGAGAATGTCTTCATGTCTCAACTAGAAGGTTTTGTTATGAAGGGACAATAATAAAAGATATGAAATATGATCAAGTCTTTGTATGGCCTGAAACACACACCTCATGCAGGGTATGAAAAGCTAACTAAGCATATTCTAAAATTGAATTTCATACACTTTAATCCCAATGATGCCACTATGTTTATCAATAAAGTTGGAAAAATTGTTGTATATCTTGTAGTGTGTAGATGATTTATTGATGACAAGGAAAAATGAAAGCTACACTGCATCCATAAATAAAGAATTGAAGAAAAGTTTTGAGATTATTGATATGGGACATCTTTAATACTAGGGAATCAGAGTGACCGAATATTCTTAGTATATATTCATCTCCCAAAATAAGTACTTTCTTGAAGGGGGGATCCCTACTTGTATCAATATTTGGAATATCCTTTTGCAACACCATATCTTCCTAATGTAGAAGTTCTTGCAACTTCACTACAACAAGAGGTTCGTTAGATTATGTGATTGAGAGGATTGGAATATTGAATGTTAAAGAGAATGAAGCACCATCGCAATCAGTTGAGCAAAATGGAACCTCACAAAATTTCTAAAGTGGGCCATGAATACACTTCAAAGAGTTCATCTAGATGAGGTTGGATATACATGAACAAGAAGTTCTACAAGACAAGAATATTGTGGTAATGTAGATGATTCAAATTTAGGTGATATGAATGATATGTGTGTTTCACATTATTATGGATTGAATTTATATGCTAAATATGAACCAACTTCCTTTGAAGAATATGCTTCTTATGAGGTGTGAGAAGAGTCTATGTAGAAGTAATATGATGCTATAATCAAGAATGGGACATGGAAGTTGGTGGACCATCTGTTTGGAATTGAACCGATTGGCTACTGGCGGATCTACAAAAACAAGTACAAACTAGATGGCTCATTTGACAAGCATGAGGTGAGGCTTGTAGCAAGAGGATATGCATAGAAAAAAGGCATAGAATATGAGGAAAATTTCCTCCCCACAAAAGAATGGGCTACCATCGTACTCTATACTAAATAATAACAACTACATTTGAATATGGGAACATCCACAAAAATGGGGATGTCCCTTGACAAGGCAGGTAACATTGTTAGTAATCAAGGTTATTTATGTCTCCATATTAAGAATGTTTCGCAAGACATTGGACATGTTCCTTTTCAACACATATAAAATCCCGCATTCATAGTGTGTGTGTGTTTCTAAAGATCACTTCCCTCATTCCAAAGGTGGTACCTATGTTAAACCCTATATTTGTTAAATCATAAGGTCATTGCAATAACTCATGAATATATCGTGTATAGGTGATCAACAATCAACTCATTGTTAGAAAACATGTCACAAAGTGGGATTTAAATAATAGTGGTAAGGCTAACAACATTTCCTCCTAGACACTTGAGTACCTACACCCAATTGGATAAATATATATATAGTCAATTGGGTGTATGTCAAGTGGATGGGAGGAAAAGTTGTTAACCTTTCCCCTAGCATTTAAAATTTGTACTTAAGTAGAAGTGTACTTATTTGAAAATATCTTAAAATTGAAATTATTTTTTCTAAGGATGTATAGGAAGAAATTTAAAAACATGTTTATTTTGAGTCACCATGATTAACGAGAAACCCAAATTCAAGCATTTAAGCACTATTGTTCATGGAATTTCAAACTTCAAAATATTGACAACTATTTTGGAAAAAAAAAGAAAAAAATACTACATAATCAAAATAGGATCTCCTTGATGACCTATCTTCAAGTTGAGCCTTCATCGCAGTTCACACTATGCAATTCCCTAAAAGGGTTCCCACCATATCCTTAGAGTATTTAATTATTAGTGCATTAATATTTATAGATGTGTGAGTTTAGATGATTGGATGGAAATGATAGTTTAGCTTCACAATTGTCAAAAGTAGCACGCAAAGTTTGATATTCATTCTCTCAAAAGATACATCCATCCATTACATGACAAACATGGACTAAAAAAAATGGATCTTTTCCACTCCCATCTCAATATCCATGGTCATAATGATAAAGGTCACTCTAAGATTCAACATGTTCTTTGTACAATCCCCAACTCATTAAAATGTCCACTAATTTAGATACAAATATCACCCCACCCCACAAGAATACCTTTCAAAGAAATACTAAGATAATAAGATGGAACAATTCTTTGAACTTAAGCTAGGAAATTTAACTATGGATGCATTAAGAAGAGATTTCTTGAAATGTTAACTTATGCAAACTATATAAAAGATGAGAAAGTTAAGATTCAAATATTTCTAAGTGGACTGCCAACTTTTTACAGGGATAAGATTTAGTATGATATTCCCAAGACCCTTAAATAAGTAACCAGGAAGGCAAAACATTTGTATAAGTTGGATAAGAATTAGGAAAATAACAACTAGAAGGATAATAAGAGTTTTACACGAGACCAACGAAAGAAGGGAACCAAGTCTACTATCAACAAAAGTGGTAATTTCCATAAGCAACCATATTTAGATAAGAGACCTCATGTTAGATGTTGGAAATGTAATGATAATCACTATTCAATGGATTTTCCACATAAGGAAGGAGACAACATTCACAACATTTAGGAAGAAACAATAGGTGATGTTGGTAAGACTCATAGGATTTATGTATCCTTGGAAGGTAGGAAGGAAAATCATCAGTATCACATGATAGAAGTGGTAGGTAATATTGGTAATAGAACTATGTCTATTTTACTTGATTCAGGATCTAGTAACAATTATGTTGCACCTAGTGTAGTTTTGAATTGTTATCTTAAGAAAAGTAACCTCAAGGTAGCATGCCTCGTAAAGTTAGCAATTGGAAATAAAAGAAAATTCACAGAAATAGTAAGACAATGTCCTTTGGAAATGAATGGTTTAAAGACTTTAGCATATTTGAATGTTACCCCCTTAGGATCTTACGCTATTTTGATTGGTATGGACTGGTTGACTACACACCTAGCTATCTTGGACTGTTACAATAAGGCTTACACATGTATAGATGAGGAAGGAAACAAAGTAAGGATTGTTAAAATATGACTTGCACATGCTTAGATGAGGAAGGAAACAAAGTAACAATTAAAGGGATACATAGACCGATATCTTTAAGACAGGTTACAAATTACAGTTAAAGAAGTGTTTTAGAAAATGGTTTCATATTTATGTAGCTCACATAGAAGAATCTAAGGAAAAGGAACCTTAGTTACATGACTACCTGGTATTACAATAATTTTCAGATGTATTTCAATAGATACCTGAAATGTCTCCTAGAAGAGATATAGACTTTACTATTGATCTAGTTCCCGATACATTTCCTTCGCCTAAAGTCCCTTGTAGGATGAGTACACCTGAACTGAAAGAGTTACATATGCAGTTAGAAGAGTTATTAAATAAAGGTTATATCATGCCTAGTGTTTCACCTTGGGGAGCACCGATTTTGTTTGTAATAAAGAAAGATGGTAGCTTTAGACTTTGCATAGATTACAGGAAGTTAAATAAAGAAACTATTAATAACAAGTATCCTTTACCGAGAATTGATGACTTATTTGATTAGTTAAGGGGTGCCACAATGTTTTCAAAGATAGATTTCAGGTCGGGTTATCATCGGGTCATAATTAAGGAAGAGGACATCAGTAAGACAACTTTTAGAACAAGATATGGTCACTATGAGTTTATAGTTGTTCCATTTGGTTTGATGAATGCAACGACTACCTTTATGTGCTTCATGAATGGGATTTTTCAAAAATATTTGAACAAGTTTTTTATTGTTTTATTGGACGACATACTAGTTTACTCTAAGACAAAGAAAGAACATCGAGAACAATTGAGACTACTAATGCAGGTACTCAAAGAAAATCAACTTTATGCTAAGTTAAGTAAGTGTTATTTTTATCAGAACAAGATTCACTACTTATGACACACTGTATTAGAAGAAGTAATCTCACTTGACCCCGGAAAGATAGAAGCAATTATGAATTGGCCAACACCTAAGAATGTGTTAGAAGTTAGATATTTTATGGGATTAACAGGTTACTATCGCGGGTTTATAGAAGGATTTTCAAAGATTGCACATCCAATAACTTATTTACAAAAGAAATGTATAAAGTTTGATTGGACATTTAAATGTCAATCAAAATTTCAGAAGCTTAAAGAGATGCTTACTAATGCACCGACTTTGAAAATTGTGAATCTAGATGAAATTTTCGTGGTATGTACAGATATATGTTAGCATGGTATAGGTGGTGTGTTAACTCATAATGGATAGGTTATTTAAAGAGTTTAGGAAGTTAAAGGAACATGAACAAAATTATTCTACAAATGACTTGGAATTAGCAGCAGTAGTACATGCTTTAAAAATATGGAGACATTACTTAATGGGAAAGAAATTTGAATTGAGAATTATTCACCATGGACTAAAATACTTGTTCGAATAACCTAATCTAAATGCAAGACAAATAATATGGATGGAACTACTATGTGAATATGATTTTGACATTAAACATATAGAAGGAAAATAAAATTAAGTGGCAGATGCACTCAGTAGGAAAATGCATGGGATGCATGTAGCTATCAATACTAGCAGTTCAAATTTAAAGAATAGAGTAAAATAGGAAAATAATATTGATGAATTATTTCAACAGGTAAAAGTAGATTTACAACAATAGGGAACAACACATAAGGTTGAACACTATAAACTGAAAGATGGAATACTTAAGTATAAGAACAAGATCTACATTACTAACTCAAAAGATGTAAAGATATTTGTTTTAAAATAAATGCATGATGTACCATATGCAGGTCAGTATGGTTATCAAGAGACAGTAGCAACTGTTAAGAAGGATTATTACTGGCCATGAATGAAAAATGAAATTGCATATTACATAGATAGATTCTTATAATATTAGAAAGTAAAATTTGAAAATAGACACCCTTTAGGTTTGTTACAACCTTTACAGATACCAGAATGGAAATTGGATGTAGTCAATATGTATTTTATCACGAAATTACCTAAGACAAGGTCACAACATGATTCCATTAATGTAGTGGTAGACAAATTAAGTAAATAAACTCACTTTATACCAGTTAAGATTACACATAAAGAAATTAAAATAACATATATTTATATGAAAGAGGTATCTAGATTGCATGGTATTCCGAAAGAAATTGTGTTAGATAGGGATTCAAACTTCACAGGTCATTTTTGGAAAGGTTAGTTTAAAGGTTTTGGAACATATTTGAATATGAGTACTTCACATCATCCTCAGACAAAGGACAGACAGAAAGGGTTAATCAGGCCATTGAAAATATGTTAAGAATGTATGTAATGGATCAACCTACTAAATGGGAAAATCATGGAAGAAAATGCAACACACCTATTAGTTGGGATAATCCAACAGACAAAGTTATCATTGGGGTAGAATTATTAAAGGAAATGGAAGATCCTATAGTAAGGATTAAACAAAATTTGAAAATAGCTTAGGATAAACATAAAAGTTATGCATATCAGAATAGAATTGATAGATAATTTTAGGTTGGGGATCATGTGTTTTTGAAAGTGAAACCGAAAAAGAGTACTTTAAACTTGGGTAATTGTTCTAAACTTGCAGCTAGATATTGTAGTCCCCTTGAGATTTTGGAAAAGATAGGACCAGTTGCTTATGGACTAGCTTTTACTTCTAGCATAAAAGTGCATAATGTGTTTCATGTCTCTTTGTTGAAAAAGTATGTGTATGATCATAGGGATATAATTGATTGGAATATGATACCGGTAAATTGTAGAGTAGATGATTTTGTTTTACATTAGATGATGATGCATACAATATGATATATTGTTGCTTAGATTATTTTGATACTGACATATGATCCTTGTAAGCATGTTGGTATATATATGATTTCATGTAAATAGGTATACATGATGCTGATTATATTTTGTATATATATTTGATATGACCAGGTGGAGCCGAAAGGATACTTTCTGGTAGATCTTGTTGTCATTGTAGGAAAGAATACCAAGATACCCAATAACATAGAAATCCGTTAGTTTAAGGTTCAGTGTAGCCACTATACTCCCGAGGATGCGACTTGGGAATAATAATATATTATGAGGGACGCATACCTTCATATGTTTTGAGATTTTGCGGCATGTATGTGTATGCATTAAGGACAATGCATGGTTTAAGGGGGGGTTGTAATAACCTTTGGTTTAGCCCCTGGACATATTATTATTGTTGTTATTTTGGACATAGTGGAACAAGGTGTATGGACTATGGTTTGCACATTATTATTATTTTTATTATGTTGAACTTAGGAAATCATTAATAATATAAAAACAACTGGACGACCGATGCCACAAAAGAGAGTATGAGGAACCATGATGTTATGAGCAAGGGGTTATGAAAAAGTGCTTACCTATGTGTGTTGAGACCATGTTTATGTTGTACACCCTTCTTATGTACTTGATGGACTATCTTGGTTATGTACCCTCACATATTATGTTACTCCTTGGATTTATTACCTTGAGATTAATTTTTATTTGAGGATTGGAGTCCCTCTCTCACTTAGTGTGTCCTCATGAGTTGTATTAGTGTGCCTCTTGCTGTAGCCACTTGTTTTGTAACTCATATTTTCTATTTTTGGAATGTAACTCTCATGTGTGTGTCACTCTTTCTCCCAATTTGAATTTCTCATGAAGGAGATCGATTTGATTATGTCCCTCTCTCTCCCAATTTGAATTTCTAATGAAGGAATTCAATTTGCATGTGTTGGAAGTCACTCTTTTGTGTTGGTTCATGTATTTTCTATTGTCCTTGTGTTTGTAACTTGTGGTTTTATTTTTATGTTCTTGGTATGAGATCCTTCCTGAGATTATTCCCAAGTCGAGTTACTTTGGATCCAATGGAATTATCCTGGAGCCACTAGAATTTGCCTGGAGTGGAAATAGAAGTTATTAAGTTTTATTAATTGCTTAGAGGATATTATAATTTTTAATACAATAGTAGGATCACTTAAAGAAAAACAAGCACAACAACACAAATAACATAAATATTTTCCTTGGGTAAACCACAAGGGAGAAAACCTCGCAAAACTTCCTTAGTATAGAACTCAACCAAGATAGTGTAAAACCCCAAGATAACTTCTCCTCGAGCACTTCTTCTTCTCCCTCTAGAGGAATTGATTGAGTGAAGTGATTACAAATCAAGGAAGTTCCTCCTTATTTATATTTGACTCTTGAATTGACATAAAACCTAGCTGGGTTGACTTGTCTAACTGACAGGGCTGACTTGTCTAGTAAGACACCAAAATAATATTTATTACAATGACTCAAGTGTAATATTGACTCAACTTACATCCATAGGTTTACATTGATTCTTTCAATGACTCTTACATGACCAATTACATCAATGAAATATATTGAAGGAGGAATACAAATAGTACAACTAGAATAACTTCCGAAGTTACAATATTTTAACACTCCCTCTTAACTAGGAATATATTCTTCATTAGTAGAAACCACTACCACAACTATACATATGACTGGTGAGTCTCTATATGTCATAGGAAGTTTTGGAACAACATCATGCATCTTCATCATTATTCTGGAACTGCATCATAGTTATGTGAATATTGAGGCATCATCTCTACAACATCAATATGTGAATACTGGACCATATTATATAACATCGGTGTGTGAATACTGGACCATCTTCTACAACATCATTACGTGAATACTGGATCATCTTTTGTAACATCAGTATGTGAATAATGAATCATCTTCTACCACATTAGTATGTGAATACTGGATCATCTTCTGCAACATCAGTATGTGAATACTGAATCATATTATGCAACATCAATATGTGAATACTATATCATCTTTTGTAACATTAGTATCTAAATACTAAAACAACAAAAACATCATTTGGCATGTTAGTGCTAAAACCTCATCATCAACAAATAAATTCTAGATCATTATTTGTATTATCGATATAGAAATATTGAAACAACCTCATTAACATCAGTGTAGAAATATTGAAACCACCTCATTAACATCAGTATAGAAATACTAAAACCACCTCATCAACATCAGTATAGAAATATTGAAACCACCTCATCAACATCAGTATATAAATATGATATCAACACAAAGTGTTGGAATCTCATCATCTTGCCCTTAGGACATCTAGAGAAGCATCACTGTGGGTTCTCTAGTAGATCCACTCGGGCATGTTTATTACTTACTAATCCTTTCAGTCGAACAATCCTATTTAGACAGATGGATCTCCCTAGGGAAAAACAAGCCTTGTCTGGCTTACTAACCCTTGCGGGACGACAAGCCTAACCATACATACTAATCCCCATAGGATCAAATAGGATTCATCTGACTTACTATCCCTTTTAGGCCAACAATCCTAGCCATAAATACCCTACCCTAGGTTGAGATATCACACCACTGCAACAGAAAACCTACTACCTCTTCTCCACTCCCTCTTTTGAGGGAGGTCCTTTCGGACTACACCAACCTTGTATCAAAATTATTCAAGCTTTACACGATACATAGTCTTAGTTAACACATCTTACACATGTTCCTCTGTAGGAACAAACTTGAGCTTTAGAGATCCCTTTTGCACCATATCTAAGATGTAATGGTATCTAATTTCGATATGTTTTTACTTATCATGAAACAATAGGGCTTATGTCCTCTTAATACAACTCTGATTACCACAATGGATATTAGTCACATCTACATTTGCATCAAATAATATTTCCAAAATCTTATGAAACCATACTACTTCGCTACAGGATAAACATGCTTCAATGTATTCAAATTCTGTCGTGCTAAGTGCAATACTAAACTGATTTCAACTGAACCATGATATCATGTCTGATCCCAAACTAAAAAAACATCCTGAATTTCTCTTCTGGCTTCGACACTTCCTGCCCAATCTGAATTTGTAAATCCATGTAATATGATCTCACCATCTGATTCATATTTGAGACCGTAACCCAATGTCCCCTTCAGGTACCTCATCACATGTTTTGCTCCCACTAGGTAAACATGCCTGGTTTTCACTATATACTGAATTAGAGTGTTTGCAACAAAAAATATATCTGGACTCGTATTGGTTAAGTACATTTGTGAACCAATAATCTGTTTGTATAAGGTACCATACACTGTCTTTGAAGAATCATCATTCAAGATATTCAAATTTGTTGTCATCGGAGTAGTCATAGCCTTACAATCCATCATCCCAAATCTCTTTATGATCTCTACTGCATATTTTCCTTGGTTTAGGAAAATCTCGTCTGGATACTGCCATACTTCAAGACCTAGAAAATAGTGCATCATTCCAAGGTATTTCATCTCAAATTCTGCAGTGAGATTCTTCTTGCATTTGTTGATGGGATTATATTCACCTGTCAATAATATATAATCTACATATAGTAGTAATATCATAATCCCATCATCCTCAAATTTATAGTAGAGGTTGGAATATTCTTTACTCTTGGTAAATCCCAAACTCATAAGGAAGCCATCAATTCTTCCATACCATGCTTTGGGTGCTTACTTCAACCCATACAACACCTTCTTAAGTCTGAATACATGAGTTTTGTGATCATCTTTCTCAAAACCTCACGATTGTTAAATGTATACTTCTTCTTCTATCACCCCAATTTAGGAAGGATATCTCTACACCCATGTGATGTAACTTACTCTTCATCTTGGATTCCAAGGCAAGGGTGGTTCTAATTGAGGTGTACCTTGTTACTAGTGAAAAGGTCTCCTCATAGTTGATTCCTTCCTTCTGAGAGAATCTGCAACCTACAAATCTTTCCTTGTACTTCTCTATACCATCATCTGCTGAATGCTTTGTTTTGTAGATCCATTTCGAGGATACTACAAACTTGTTCTTCGGTATTGGTACTAATTCCCATACATAATTATTTATAACGGAATAGTGTTCCTCGACCATGGCGTTTACCCATTGTTGGGATTATTATTAATGCTCCCTTTGACCACATAGTCTATTTGCCTATTTTCCTAGGTTAGGATGTCTTTATCACTCCACTAGTGCATAGGGGACACAACTAGGGGACACCTGTGTTAAAATTCCATATGCTAAGCTAGATCATCAGCATTTAATTTCAATTTCATAACAAAAGCATACAAATAGGATCACTGAAAGAAACAATATCACAAAAACAACACAGTTTTATCCTTGGAAAACCCTAAAGGGAAAAACCTAGCAAAAGCTTCCTCAATATAGATGCCCCAAAAAGATAAAAGGTAAAACCAAAAGATTGATCCTCCTCGTTCTCTAGCTACTTCTCTCTCTCTCTCTAATGCACTACACAAGTGAGTGTGTGTGTTTCAAATGAGGAGCGCTAAACCTCTATTTATATTCTTTCATTCACTTAATAATTAATTCAATTATGTAGGCTTGAGTAATCCTAATTTAATCTTGTAGGCTCGAGTAACCATAATTGGGGTACTAATGACCTGACTTACAATAGAGGGGAATTCCTCATGACTCTTATTAGTTCTCCTGATTAGAAACATTGGGGTATAAAGAAATACAAGTGATTCTCCTGGTAGGAACATCGAGGACCACAAAAAATACATATACAATATTCTTCGAAGTTACAATATTTCAACACCCCCCCTTAACGAGAAGGGTATTCTACAACAACATTAACAACAACAATAGTAGGAGAGAGAGGAAATCATCAACATCATCATGGTGACACATCTATAAATCATTGTAAGCTTTTCAAAATCATATAGTCTTCATCTTCAATCTTCAACAGCAGCAACACTTTGACCGACAGCATCATCATCAGTACTTTAGTCTTCATCTTCAATCTTTAGTAGCAATAACAATTTGATTACACGATCATCATCAACACTTTGAACTTTTGATCAACAACATAATCATAAACACTTTGACCTTTTAATCAACAACATCATCATCAGCACTTTGACCTTTCGATCAGTAACATCATCATCATCATCATCAGCACTTTGACCTTTCGATCAGTAACATCATCATCATCATCATCATCATCATCATCATATTCTGAACTTTCGATCAACATCATCATCATCATCATACTATGATCTTTTAATCAGTAACATCATCATCATCAAAATATTATATTTTGATCAGTAACATCATCACACTCGGATCTTTCGATCAGTAACATCATCATCATCACACTCTGATCTTTCGATCAGGAACATCATCATCAACAACAACAACCTGCAATCCACAATACAAAGACAACAAAATCTTCGGGTCACTTTTGGACTTAAAGTCCAGGGATGATGCAATCCCACCACATTGTCGACAACCGAAGTCATCGGATTGATTACGGGATAATCCGTCCCTATCACTTTAGGACTAAGTCTAAGGATGATGCAATCCTACCACATTCTTGACAACTGAAGTCACCAGATTAATTACAGGATAATCAGTCCCTATCACTTTAGGACTAAGTCCAAGGATGATGCAATCCTACCACATTCTTGAGTACCGAATTCACTAGATCCATTATGAACTGAAGTTCAAGGATGATACAATCCTACCACATTCTCGAGTACCGAAGTCACCGTATCCGTTCTGAACTGAAGTTCAAGGATGATACAATCCTACCACATTCTTGAGTACTGAAGTCATCAGATCCATTCTGAACCAAAGTTCAAGGATGATACAATCCTAACACATTCTCGAGTACCGAAGTCACCGGATCTATTTTGAACCGAAGTTCAAGGATGATAAAATACCGCCACATTCTTGAGGACTGAAGTCATCGGATCCGTTCTGAACTGAAGTCTAGGGATAATACAATCCCACCACATTCTTGAGGATTGAAGTCACTGGATCCATTATCGATAGATGTCCCATGATGATACAATCCCTCTTCATTCTCAAGGACCAAGGTCACCGAATCACTTTAGGGAAAATGCCCAGGGATGATACAATCCCACTGCAACATCACTACTCCCCCTTTTGAGGAAGGTATTTCTGAACAACACCAAGCTTGTCATGAAAGTGTTTGAACTTTACCCGAGACAAAGGCTTCGTCAACACATCAACAACTTGTTCATCAGTACTTACATACCAGAGCTTTATGGGTCACTTCTGCATCATATCTCGAATGTAGAAATACCATATTTCTATGTGCTTTGATCTATCATGGAACACTGGGTTCTCTATCATCTTTATACAGCTTTGGTTATCACATAGAATCACAGTAGTATCCAATTCTAGGTTGAATAAACCTGAAATTAGTTTTCGAATCCATATGGCTTCACAACTAGTAGAGCAAGTTGCTATATGTTCTTCTTCAGCCGTGCTAAGAGCAACACTAGACTATTTCCTGCTAAACCATGAAATCATAGCAGACCCCAGACTATAACATCCACCTGATGTGCTTTTCCTGTCTGATACACTTCCATCCCAATATGCATCTGTATAGCCATACAGTCTGTACTCATGGCTTCCATCATAGTATAGACCAAAGTCTACAGTCCCTTTCAGATATCTCATCACATGCTTTGCAGCTATCAGGTGAACCCGTTTGGGTTGAACTAGATATTGACTCAAGGTGTTCACAGCAAAACAAATGTTTGTCCTAGTATTTGTTAAATACATCAATGACCCAATAATCTATCTGTATTGAGGCACATCCACTAACTCTGATGAGTCATCAGCTAATAACTTCAGGCTGGAATCCATGGGTGTGGCCATGGCTTTGCATTCCAACATATTGAATCTTTTCAATATCTCTACAACATACTTTCCCTGGTTGAGAAAGATTCCTTTTGAAATTTTCCATACTTCCAGACCTAGGAAGTAATGCATTAACCCAAGTTCTTTCATTTCAAATTCTTTGGCGAGTTTCTTCTTGCTTTCCATAATTTGTTTCTCATTCCCTGTCAGAAATAAATCACCCACATATAGTAATAGTATGACAGGTTCATCTTCTATAACCTTGAGGTAAAGGTTAGGATCGGATTTACTCCTGGCAAATCCCATGCTCGTCAGAAAATTATTTATTCTTCCATACCAACCTCAGGGAGCTTGCTTCAGGCCATACAGGGCCTTCTTCAACTTGCATACGTGAGTAAGTTTGTCTTCAACTTCAAGTCCTTGTGGTTGTTCTATGTATACTTCTTCTTCAATCACACAATTCAGAAAGGCTGTCTTCACATCCATCTGGTGTATGTCCCACTTCATCATGGATGCAAGTGCCATGATAGATCTAATTGAAGTATACCGTGCTACATGTGCAAAAGTCTCTTCATAATCAATTCCCTCTTTTTGAGAGAAACCTCTGGCCACAAATCTTTCCTTGTCACCTTTTCTATACTTTCGTTAGCTGCATGTTTTATCTCGTAGATCCATTTGTAGGATACTAAACTCTTTCCTTCTAGTTTAGGAACTATATCCCATACATCATTCTTTATTATTGGCTGGTATTCTTCAGTCATTGCTTCTACCCATTCTTTCTTTTGTACCGCTTCTTCGTAGTTTGTAGGTTCTTGATCTACAAGATCACACATCAAAGCTACATAGTTGGAAAATGTCTTAGGCTTCTTACTTACCCTTGTGGAGCCTTCAAGAGCTCCATATCTTTCTGCTTCTTGTATAATATATCTTGCCCAAGCATGCTTTCTCTTTCATGATATATCCATAATAGGAGGTTCTTGTGGTTCTGCCATGTCATGTTCTTCAGGAGCTTCATCTTCAGGGATACATGTAGTTTCTTCATTTCTGGGAGGTGCCTCTTCCTCATGCACTTCTTCATGTTGACACTTCCTGGATCTCTTGAAGGCTGCCTCTTCATCAAATGTCACATCTTGACTGATTTCCATGTGATGGAATCCAGGAATGTAAATTTTGAATGCCTTGGATACTTCACAGTATCCAACAAATATTCTCTTTTTTTCGGAAGGATCCAACTTGGTTCTTTTCTCTTTCAGTATATGAACATAGATTGGACAACCAAATATTTTGAGGTGACTTACCTCAGGCTTCTTTCCCGTGAATATCCCTTATGGAGTCTTGAATCCAAGAGCACTGTGAGATATTCTATTCTATACATATACAACAGTTCTGGCTACTTTTGCCCATAGATGCATTGGAAGATCTTGATCATATATCATTGTCTTCACTGCTTCCATGATAGTCCTGTTCTTTCTTTCTGCAACACCATTCTGTTGAAGATTGTAGGGAGTGGTTAGTTCCCTCTTGATTATGGCATCTTTACAGAAGGCTTCAAATTATTTTGAAGTATACTCTCCTCCATTGTTTGATCGGAGTGTCTTGATCCTTTTGTCTGAGAGATTCTCTATCAAGGCTTTCAATTCCTTGAACTTTTCAAACACTTCGCTTTTTGTTTTCAAGAAATATATCCATGTATTTCTTGAATAATCATCAATAAATGTAATGTAATATTCAAAACCACTTAAATATGTGGAGGACATTGGACCACACACATCTGAATGAATCAATTATAATGTACCTTTTGTTTTTGTTTCGCTCTTCGAAAATGGATTCTTGATATTCTTTCCTTTCACACATCCTTTGCAAATGCCTTCATGTTTGATATTCATTTCTGGTAATCCCATCACTACTTTGTTCACATCAGGTAGTGCTCTGTAACTGATGTGAGCAAGCCTTCTATGCCATAGTTCACTAGGATTAGTGGACTCATGAACAAGGGTTGTTTTTTAATGTTCCTTGAGTTTATATAGGCCTCCTTCTTCTTCACCAATGATAACTGCATCTTCAATATTCTTTCCTTTGGGCCACATGAGTACTTGGCCATATATGAATGCAAATCTGAATCCTTTCTTATCTAAATCTGAGATAGAAAGTAAATTCTTTTTCAGACCTGGTGCATATATCACTTCTTTCATCTTCAGGGGATTCCCTGAATCAAGCTTGTAGTTTGCTTCCCCAATTCCTTTGATCGGATATTGATAGTCATCTCCTAGAGATACTTTCTAAGGAGAGTTCTTTTCTTCAAGTCTTGATAGAGTCTTCTTTTGTCCCTTCATGTGCTTTGAAGCACCACTATCAATAAGCCAAGTATCTTCTCCAGGTGTAATAGATCCAGAGAGTGTTGAGAATAATACATATTCTTCTACATCTTCTTCTCTTGCTTGCTTGCTTGGAGGTCCTTCCTCTTCTTCTTCTTCATCCTCATCTTCAACTAGATGAGCATGATGTCTTTTGTTGTTGTAGAACTTCTTCTTATATTCTTGTCTCTTCATAGGACAATTTTTGGCAATGTGTCATATCTTATCACAATGAAAACATTGAAAGCCAGAGTAGTCCCTTTCAGGGAGACTTTCTCTTGTCTTCTGGAAATTCCTGGGAGGTTGATAATCCCTCTTGTTTCCCTTCTTGAATTTGGGTTGACTTCTTCTTCTCTGGGTATGCGTGTCTAGGGCTTGACCATCCTCCTTCATTAAGGATTCTCTTTTTTCCACTCGAGTTTCCTCTTGAATGCAATCTTCCCATACCACATCAAACTTCATGTTTTCCTTCCTAACACACATCATCTGGATGAATGACTCCCAGGGTCTAGTGAGACCATTGAGATGAATCATAACCATTTCATCTTCATCAAGCTTGTCTCCAATGGCTTCTAGTTGTTCTTTGATCTGAGAAACCCTTGTGAAGTAGTCTTGGATGGATTCTCCATGAATTATCTTAGTGCTCTTCAGTTGAGCTCTTAGATTCATCTTTTTGTTGATGTTTCTACTCTTATACATTCTAGATAGGACATCATACATTTATTTTGGAGTCTTCTTGGATGATACTTGAGGGATCAAGTGATCCTTGATAGAGTTAGCAATAATCCTTTGTGCCCTAATCATATCCTTCTTGTGCTTCTCCTTGGCTTCAACTTCTTCAGGTTCTACAACTTCCTCTTTGATATACTTATCATTATCATTCTCTTGGAGAATGAGACCAATCCTGTATTTCCATGCTCAGAAATTCTCTACGCCTTCTAGCTTGTCCTCAAGCTTAGTGCTTGGGGCCATCTTGTCAAAAAATCACAAAAAATTGAAATTATGTGGAATGAAAAACTAAAATTACCAGGATATGTGCTTGACTAAGGTGAGTTGACTAGTGTGCTCAGTTTCTGGAGATATCAAGTCTTCGCCTTCCAAATCAGACTTGCAAGATTCAACTTCTGCAGCTTCTAGTTGTTTTTTGGTTCAGCAGTTTTCTAGTGCAGCTGTCAAACTAGGGTTTGAATTTCCTGGAGACTCACTCACCCAAAAAACTTGATTCCAGGCTCAATAGATGCGCTCTCAATACATGCGCTCTGGGAGGGCACAAATTTCTATGCAAGCAGTTTTTCAAAAATCAAATTTTTTTCCAAAACCCTAATTTCTTCTGGGGAGAGAGAGAGGGCTTTTTCACTTTGTGAAAGGTGTCCTATTCAGGCTAGCTCCGATACCATGTTAAAATTCCATATGATAATCTAGATCATTAGCTTTTAATTTCAATTTCATAACAAAAGCATATAAACAGGATCACAAGAACAACACAGTTTTATCCTAGGAAAACCCTAAAGGGAAAAACCCAGCAAAATATTCCTCAATATAGATGCCCCAAAAAGATAAAAGGTAAAACCAAAAGACTGATCATCCTCCTTCTCCAACTACTTCTATCTCTCTCTCTCTAATGCGCTACACAAGTGAGTGTGCGTGTTTCAAATGAGGAGCACCACACCTCTATTTATATTCTTTCATTCAATTAATAATTAATTCAGTTATGTAGGCTCAAGTAATCCTAATTTAATCTTGTAGGCTCAAGTAACCAAAACTGGGGTACTAATGACCCGACTTATAATGGAGAGGACTTCCTCATGACTCTTATTAGTTCTCCTGATTAGAAACATCGGGGTATAAAGAAATACAAGTGATTCTTCCGGTAGGAACATCGGGGACCACAAAAAATACATATAGAATATTCTTTGAAGTTACAATATTTCAACAACCTGCCACCTATTGCACCTATCTGCAAGATTTTAGGTTTCCCAAGGACCAATCCCTATAATTTAGGAAACCACTCTGAGTGCCACCAATAGTTTATTCTAGTAGGTATTCAGTTAGGTCTAGTTGTGCTTTGATTCCCATCAGTTATATCACTGTCAGTCATCCTAGCGCCAGTTTCCATGATTCAGGGGAAGTAGGGCATATTTTATCACCTACCCCCATCAATTAATTGATTGTGAACTATTTTAGTGATCTAGAGTTGCATTAGTGAGCTCTAGTGGTGATTTTCCTACACTGAGTTAACTCCTGAGTCATTCAAGGTTGGTAGATTCAACTTCCTCTTTTGGCATTCAAATTCTCCTATATGTATAACCATTATATTACATATAATTTAATAAATATGAGGATTAATACTGATTACTGGATATATGATTATTGTTCCAATTATTGGTCTAATGAGTTGTTTTATTCTTCATGCATTATTGATATGAGTTTATCAATTACTTCTCTCTCTTCTACAATTCTCTATTTGAATCCTGCAGGCTTGATGATCATATGCGTCATTGAATTTTAAATGGTATCAGAGCAGGTATCCATGCCTGATTCGAACCTCAGAAACTTCCATTGATGCACCATAAGCAATTGGGTTCCACATAAATCCTAGAATTATTACCTTGCTCCATCTGGATTATGTCCAGAGAAGTCTATTGAGGTGTGATGCACCCATAGAAAGTGCTCATGTCGAACGGAGAGTGTTTGAATTAATTTGATTCAAATCAGATTTTGTTTTGCAGGTACAATTCTAACAACAAAATTTGAAAATCACATCCAACTTTGAATACGTACCACAACCTCTATAGGTCGTCTTATAGGTCCTACCATAGCTTGTTTAAAAGGTATTTTTGTGATCTGAAATGGGTTTTTCATGGAATTCAATTTGAGTCTCTAGTTTGAGAGATATGTTCAGTTGAATATTAGAGGTTTGCAATAGCTCGTGTCCATCTATACCCTCTATTTTGTCTTGATATTTCTCACTCCACATGATGAGATAAGTCAAGTTCCTTATCTGGTTTGAAATATCTCTTTGATATCTCAAATGAGTCTTCGACATAATTTGATTATGTTTACTCTAGAAGAAGTTGTGATTGAATTGACAACATGATATCAATCACGTTTTTGAGTATTTATTTAAGCTTACATACATGATTTAATTTAAATGTACAACTTCTTTGATTCAAAGTTGTTCCTAAATTTGAAGAAGAAAATTGCGTAAACCATTATTGTACAACTTCAATTATGCTGAGTGAAAATTGAAGATGGTTGCATATATTAAGAGCCATGTACATCTTCAATTATGCTGAGTGGAAATTGAAGATGGTTGCATATGTTAAGAGCCATCATCTCCTTGATGTGTCTCTTGGAGTTGGTAAAGAATCTTATAAAGAGGAAAATAAGTGGCTAAATTACTGTGAAAGAGCATATGGAAGTATGTGTACGGTAATGACTCCTAATATGCATTATCTCATGGAATCTTTTGAGTATCCATTCGAGCTCTGGAGAAATATAGATAGATCCTTTAGTGTGCAGAAAGAAGTAGATAATACCTGGAGTGAATCCAACAACTCCTCAGGTGTTCTTCCTTCAAATGTCTAGGGAGTCAATTCTCTTTGATGAAGTTGTTCAAGATGAAGAAATAACAAAATCTTCAACTCATTCAATTTCAATTGTTGAAAGCATCCTTGTAGTGACTCCTCCTGTTGCTACAAAATTTTATAAGATATATGATATCTCATCTTCTCATACAAATGATCTAGAAGAAGACATTCGAACCTCCATTGTTGCAGAAAAACTCTCCTTCCATCCTACTCAATCATTCTCTAGTGATTCTTCTATTCTAAATTATGTTCAAAGTTTGTCAGTGAAAACTCAAGAAGTTGAAGAGAAATTCGATTACTCTCTCTCCAATCATGATGTTGGTATGTAGAAAAGTGATATTTTGGATGTTTTAGAAGAAATATATATTTTAGGAGTGATCCATTCACTCTCATTGATCTAGTGATTCCAAAATATTCCTACTTGATTACTTGCACCAATTCTCAGAGTTTTATTGAAGAAGGAGAAAATAATGCATTTTCCATCTCAGTGGCGCACTTGGAACCTTTATTCCTCATTCTTGGATATGATATCACATTATTTGGTTTGAGTTTCAAGTTCTAATGCCTTTTAGTCATTCTTGTGATTGTTCTCATCAGTGTTGGTGTGAAAAATCAAGCACCTCAAGTCTCTTTCAAACTTGCTGCTAGGGATTCAATGCCAGTTTCTTCTCATAAGTTTGTTGATATGAAATATTGTGATTTTATGGATATTTTGAAAGCTAGATCATAATATAGAGCTCGCATATTCACTCTCCTTGGTCTCATGTCTTCTCCACACATGATCACATGCTCATATACTCATAGTAAAGATGGAGACCTATTGCATGCACTTGGACACTTGCTCCTCACATCTAGAGCTGAACTTACCTCACATGGTTCAACATTCAACGCAGAAACATCTCAGTTTCTTAGATTTACCTCACATGGTTTGAATTCTCAAGAAATTTTTCTCTTTTGTTAGTCTATCTCAGTTTCTCTACAGGGTCCCGTAATGTATTATGCAATTGTCTATGTTGTTGATTAAGTTGAGTAAATTCATGTTCTTCCAAAGTGGAAAATTCCTCTAGACATAATCATTTAGTTTGGAGAGGTTCACATGCACAGTCCTAGGATACTAGTGTACACAATGACCATCACAATGCATTACTACTCCATAAAGATGCAGATTGCAGAAATATTTTCACAAGTTTTTACTCAAGAAGATTTTTTTTCTCTTAGTATGAAAGCTTGATCCTGATTTTCCTACTTATTTTGAGGGGGGGGGTCCCATGAGTTTTCCCCCATTTTCCTCAGTTTGGTAAGAAGTTACTTTTACATTTATATTGTATGGGTGACCTTTGGTCTTGTTTTCCAGGGCCCAGGTTGTCCAAATTCATGACTACGAGGGGGGGGGGGGTGTTGGGATTATTATTAATCCTCCCTTTGACCACATAGTCTATTTGTCTATTTTCCTGGCTTATGAGGTATTTATCACTCCACTAGTGCATAGGGGACACCTTCCACTTAATTCACCTATCTGCATGAATTTAGGTGCCCCAGGGACCAATCCCTATAATTTAGGAACCCACTCTAAGTGCCACCAGTAGTCTCCATCAGTTGAATCTAGTAGGTATCCAGTTAAGTTCCGTTATGCTCTGATTCACATCAGTTAGATCACTCTCATTCATCCTAGTGCTATTTTCCATGAGTAAGGGGAAGTAGGGCGCATTTTCTCACCTACCCTCATCAGTTAAATAGTTGTGAATATTTTTAGTGATCCAGAGTTGCATTAGTGAGATCTAGTGGTGATTTTCCCACACTTAGTTATCTCCTGAGTCAATCCAGGTTGGTAGATTCAACTCCCTCTTTAGGCATTCGAATTCTCCTATATGTATAACCATTGTATTACATATTATTTATTGAATATGAGGATTAATACTAATTAATGGATAGATGATTATTATTCCAATTATTGGTCTCATGCGTTGTTTTATTCTTCATGCATTATTGATATGAGTTTATCAATTGCTTCTCTCTCTTTTACAATTCTCCATTTGAATCCTGCAGGCTTGGTGATCCTATGCTTCATTAAATTTTACACCCATTCCTTCTACTTTGTTCCTTCTTCAAAGCATGTATATTATTTGTCAACGATATTGGACATCAAAGCCACATAACTAGGGTATGGATTTGGCTTCTTACTTTCTTTGATGGTTCCTTCTGGGACACTATATATTTCCACTTCTTTAATTAATTGTCATGCCAAAGTAGTCCTTCTTTTGCGTGAGATCATCTTACTAGGAAGCTCCTTAGGTGTCTAAGGTCCTGTCATTTCATTATCCTCGGGTATATGTTCTTCCTCCTCATTTATGGCTGATTTGGAAACTTCTACAACTCTAGGAGCTTCATGCTCCTCTTCAAATTTGTTATCTTTCCTTGATTTTTTGAAAGTTGTATCTTCGTCAAAAGTGACATCTCTGCTTAGTTCAATTTGATGGTATCCCAGGATATAGATTCAATAATCCTTTGATTACTCACTATATCCTACAAACAATCCCTTCTTTCCTAAAGGGTCCAACTTCGATCTTTTCTCCTTGGGAATGTGTATGTATACCGAACAACCAAATATTTTTAGGTTATTGACTTCGAGATTTTTTTCGGTAAACATATCTTCTGGAGTCTTATTTCCAAGGGATATGTGGGAGATTATATTCTATACATATACTATTGTTCTAGCTGCTTCTTCCCACATGTACATAGGTAGACCTTGATCACGGATCATGGATTTTACAACTTCCAAGATAGTTCTATTCTTCTTTTTCTCCATGCCATCTTGTTGTGGATTATAGGGAATGGTGAGATACCTATTAATCCCATATTCTTTGCAGTATTCGTTGAATTCACCTGATGAGAACTTACCTACATTATATGATCTTAAGGTCTTGATCCTCTTTTCAAAGAGTTTTCTACAAGAGCATTAAACTCCTTGAACTTTTCAAACACTTCATCTTTCTTCTTTAAGAAATAAATCCAAGTTTTGCAGGAGTAGTCATTAATGAAGGAAGCATAGTAAACATACCCGCTTAATGAAGTAGTTTACAATGGTCTGCATACATTTGAGTGAACAATGTCTAGAATCTCTTTTGTTTAACTGTTACTGTTTGGAAAAGGTTTCACATCCTTCACACACTCCTTCATGATTTACCTGAATCTCTGGTAAACCTATCACCACCTTGCTCACAATTGACAAAGCTTTGTAATGTATATGAGAAAGTCTTCTATGCCAGAATTCACATGGGATTACAATGCTAGTCATCAAGGCTGAGTTTGCATGTCCCTTTAATTTGTGGAGTCCTTCTCCAACCCCAATCACCACTGCATCATCTACAGTTTTTCCTTTTGTCCACATGAGGACTTCACCATCTATAAAAGAAACTATGAAACCTTTCTTATCTAAGGCTGAGATAGAAATGAGATTCTTCTTTAGTTCTAGGACATACAAAACATCCTTAATTTTCATGGACTTTCTAGAGTCCAGCTTATAAGAGGCTTCTCCCATCCCTTTGATGGGATATTGATAATAATCTTGAAGCATTAATTTATGTCGGGAATCCTTCTGTACAAGAGAAGAGAGTGAATCCTTTTAACCCATCATGTGCTTGGAGGCACCACTATCTATTAGCCAAGTATCACTATAGTGTGACCTATGAGTGCTGAAATAAAAACATATTCTTCACATGAATCTTAACCTTCTTTAGTTCGTTCCTCATCTTCTTGATCACTATCTTCAATTGCATGGGCCTAGATTTTTTTTTTCATATTCTTGAGTTTTTCTTCCCTCAGGGGACAATTTATGGATATGTGTCCTATCTTGTGGCAAGTGGAACATTCATAACATGAGAAGTCCTTCTTGACCTTATTATTCTCTTTAAACGCTTTAATTTTTCTGGGAGGATTATCATAACTCCTCATCTTGTCCTTGCCTTTGGTATGGACTACCAAATATTGATCTTCATTTTCATTTAGCTTCTCTTCTCTGACTTATATTATTTCTTCTTCTTGAATACATTCTTCCCATGAATTTTGATACTTGGTCATCTTTCTTCTGGGGCATATTCCTCAAATAAAAGATTCCCAATCTCTTGGGAGACCATTCAAAGTGGTCATTACAACTTATTATTTTTATATCATGTCACCAATAGCTTCTAGTTTCTCCTTGATTTGGGATACTCTTGTGAAGTATGATTGCAAGGTCTCTGACTTCTGAATCTTCACACCTTTGAGTTGATTTCTAAAATTCATCTTCCTATTGATACTTCTTCCTTAAAATAGGTTGGACATGGAATCAAACATTTCCTTTAGTGTCCTCCTTGAAGATACTTGATGGATTAAGATATATTTAATGGAGTCAATTATGATCCTCTTAGCCTTGATCATATCCTTCTTGTGTTTGACCTTTGCTTCATCTCCTTATGGGTCTGCAACTTCCTCCTTTATGAAGCCTTCTAGATCATTCTCTTCTAGGATGAGCATGATCCTATACTTCCATGCTTTGAATTTCTCAACACCCTCAATATTTTCATTTAGCTTGGTATTGTTTGTCATCTTTAACATAATGAGAACTTCAAATTGAAATAGAAGAAACAATACTTACTTGGAGAAGACTGATTTTGGTTGACCTTCTTCGATATGACCTAGGGTTTGATGGAAACCCTATTTTTCCAGTTGAGATCACTTGTAGGGATGATTTATGGAAAATATGTGCGTCCCCAAGGTGACCTAGATTGTATCTTTATTTTATGATATTGATGATGGAACCTCAATAAAACAAAAGCCCTAGTTCTTCCTGACAGTAGTGTCGGGCCCAAAAATGAAACTTCTCAAAATTCAATTCCGTTTTCATAGAAATATGCATCCTCCTAGGGAAAGTTGAGCGAGCCCTATTTTCTGGTTGTTCTGTCGAGGGAATTCAGAATAACAAACCCTAGCTACACAATGTCTCCTTTCAAGGTGGCTCTGATACCATGTTAAGTTTTCTTAATTTCTTAGATGATATTCTAAAACAATTTACAATAGTAGGATCGTTGGAAGAAAAACAAGCACATCAACACAAATAACACAAAGATTTCCCTCGGGGGAACCACAAGGGAGAAAACCCCGCAAAAATTCCTCAGTATAGAACTAAACCAAGACAATGTAAAACCCCAAGATAAATTATCCTCTCTCTTTCTGGTGCACTTCTTCTTCATCATCTAGAATAATTTCTTGAGGGAAGTGAGTACAAATGAAGGAGGTGCCTCCCTATTTATATTTGACTCTTGACTTGACCTAAAACCTAACTGGGACGAATTGTGTAATTAATAGGGATGACTTATCTAGTAAGACACCAAAATACTATTTATTATAATGAATCAAGGGTACTATTGACCCAAATTACATAAAAAGGTTTGCATTGATTCTTTCAATGACTCTTGCATGACCAATTAGATTAGTGACATCTCCTTAAGGAGGAATACAAATAGTACAAATAGAATATATTCCGAAGATACAATATTTTAACAGAAGTCATACTTGCCATTGGGTTGTGTTTGGAATGATTGATTAAGAGAATTGTGGTTGAGTGTTCCATTTCTTGTGGCATCATGGTTCCAGCTCGGGGTTTACCATTACAAAGTGAGTTTTGTATTTCATTGTGTCTACGGTTGGGTGGAACGTGGCACAATCGATTTCGATTGCGTATTTGGAAAAGTTAAGTGCTTTATATCATGTTTATTTAATTTATTTGGATATGATATGATTTATTTATGGATTCACATGAAATTTTTGATGAAACGTATGAGCTCTTTGTGGAATAAATTTCTCATGGAATTGAATCTATTTATACAAGTAAATTTTGTGAAGGAATTGGAAACTAGTAAAACTAGTTCTTCGATGGATTGTTTTGCATAGTTTGGAGACTTGGAACATGATGTGTTTGTAAATATGTAGGAGTGTTATTTTTATGATTATTTATGATAAATAAACTTAAAATGTGTGTGATAATGTGAGGGTAAATATTATTTTGGAAATGTCTTCCTAAATTGTAGACCAATTTCCAATTTTTAGCTCCTTCAATGGATTTGTTTTGAGTAGATTTATGATTTTGCATATGAAGTGTTTGATTAAATGTTTCAATGAGATATACCTATGTTATTATTTATAAAATATATTTTTTATATCTGGAATGGAATTTGAATGATTCTATAATAAGCCGTGGATTTAATTATTATAGCGATTCCTGGAATTATTAGTCAATTTGGATGAGTAGAATTAGCTTGTTTTGTGAGTTATTTAATGTACTCTATATGGGAGGAAAGATACATACATATGAATGTAGGTGAACCTTTATAGTCTTTCCATAAGTTACAATAATCATATATTTCTCTTTATTTGGCATTTGGAAGGTTAAATTTGAAACTAGATACATTGCGGTGAAAATTGATAACTAGTTGTGGATTGAAATCTATGTTTTTGTAAAAACGGGATGCTACATACACATGCTCGATTTATAACATGTTAATGTTTTATAGGTGGCTTATTCTCATGTGTTATCATTTACTTATGGATTCATTTCATTTTGGTTAAGTTATTTTGACTCAATTCCTTGCGCTGAATGTTAATTAGTCTCATTGGAATTGATGGAAAAGATCACCTTATGTGCAATTGGAATGCTATGAAAATAAACATTTAATTGGTTGTAGTTGAAAAAACTAATTAAGTTTTTAATGGATTTAGGATTTATTTTTGGTTTAATGGCATGGTTAATAGTTGATTTTGTTCAAGACTAGTTGCTTATATTAGAAAACTGGTTAACTAGTCTTGCAGACTCTCTTTCATAATTACCACGATTGATTATTGTGATTTTGGTCATTAGGAATTATTTACTTGTAATAATATGTTATTAATCCATTGGTATTGATAGTATATGGTTATTTGTTAAACAATTGGTTTTGTGATAAGTGTTTTCATATGCGCAGTAAGTGTCATTAAGTGTCACAATTAACACCTTAATTACTAGTTAACTGTGAATAAGAATAATTAGCCTTTAGAAGTGGTTATCATCTCTTATATGGCTTGGATTTAAGGTTTGATGATGTTATATCATGTTAAGAAACTTTCTTATCCACTAGATCATTTTTTGGAATAGCTATTGAATTCATTTTAATGTATTGGTAATTAAAGGGATTTTGCCGAAATTAAATCACGAAAAATGGAATTAAATATTTGTTTGACTAATACGCTGTGATAAAATTATATAATTATCCTTATATATCTAATTATATGTCCCTCAGAACCTTTTATATCCTCGAGGGACATTGCAGAGGGTCTCCCTTGCGAGAAAATATGAGGTGGAGAAGATGCATACTTTTCACTTTCTAGATCCACTCTATGATCTGAAAATAACCTTGAATTGCATGTGCATTCACTTCAACATTTAATTTTAAAAAGGATTCAATAAATAAAATTTAAAGAGAGCATAAATAATAGAAGTGTATCAAATCAAAAGAAGAAAACATTAAAAATGTAGAAAACAGATGATAACATAGTTCACCTCTAATGGGATACCTCTTTGGGCCCACTTCCAATATGAGACCGATTTATTAATTCTTCAAATGCTTCAAAGTACATAATTTCTAAAGACACCTCTGAGATCTAGTCTTCAAATGCATAAACCTACATGTTCACGGTATTCCTCTTGAAAAATCAAGAAAAATGAGTATAAAATCAATACATTTTTCATAAGGACCCCCCTGGCATGGAGTTCAAGACAATGTACAAAACGATTGTATGGTTCTAGCTCAGGAACTATGCCTATACAGTACTCTAAAAAGTACTGAACTCAAAATCCAAATGGACTATGTTGTGGCAAAAATTGTGGTTTAATATAGTGGCAAACCACGTTTTTGGGTCCCATGGGTCATGTGCCCATTTTGGGATTCCACTCCCAATAAAAATTGAATCAATATTATGTGAATCCCATGACAAACCACATACATTATCCCAATGGTAATACATTGGGAATGCAAGGTATAGGTCATGGGGTTAAACCCACGAGCTCCATGTTTTACATCATGGCACACATCAAATTTATGAGAATTTCAATCTACAACAAGATCTAGGAGCCTTAGAGAATCTCACTAAACGAATTGGGTGCAAAACTAGCAAAAAACCATTAAATGAGAAGAAATTTACACATGCAATGTGAAGAGAAATAGGTTATATTTTGACTGTCTAACATAAAAACATGTTAGTAACAGGTTTCTATTACATCAGAAGTGTTTTGTGAGGCTTATGAAGCCCAATGTGATTGTACAAATGAAATTGGCCGAATTGGCCTCAATCCCCCCTAGGTGGGCCAATCACGCTCCAAATTAGCCCAAATGCCCACAAATTGTTGTGTGGACGTGGATGAGGTGACATGGGATCATCACAACACCTTGCCATGCGTGGATGTTTAAAAATAGGTGGGTTAGAGGCTCTAGGTGGCATTACATGCACCAAATCAGCCCAAAATTGGAAAAAATCCACCTCTAGAGCTCCTATTCAACCAAACTGCCCACATTCAATGAATGGGAGCGCACCAACAATGATGAGGGCGCACATGTGGATGGTTGAATGAGATGGAGCACTCATGTGGATGTGAATGCACCAATTTAGTTGGTTATTCATCCAACTAAGCACCCTAAATCCAACCCCTTAGTACCTTAGTTTAAGTCAATCAATTTTATTGCATTTTGCATTAATACACTATGGTTTTGGACTTAGGGTGCTTAGTTGGACCAATAACCAGCTAAATTGGTGCATTCACACCCAAACGAGTGGTCCATATTAGTCAACCATCCACATGTGTGCCCTCATCATTGCTGGTGTGCTCCCATTCATTGAATGTGGACAGTTTGGTTGACTAGGAGCGCTAGAGGTGGATTTTGTCTAATTTTGGGCTGATTTGGTGCATTTAATGCCACCTAGAGCCTTTAACCCACCTATTTTTCCACACCCACGTATACCAAGGTGTTATGATGACCCCATGTCACCTCATCCACGTCCACATAACAATTCATGGCCATTTGGGCTGATTTGGAGTGTGATTGGCCCACCTAGGGGGGATTGAGGCCAATTTAGCCAATTTCATTTGTACAGTCACATTGGGATTCCTAAGACCCATGAAACACTTATGATGTAATATAAACCTATTACTAACATGTTTTTATGTTAGACATTCAAAATATAAAATGTTTCTGTTCACATTGCATGTGTAAATTGCTTCTCGTTTAATGGTTTTTTGTTGGTTTTGCACCAAATTCGATTTGTGAGTTTATCTAAGGCTCATATATCTTAATTTATATCAAAATTCTCACATGGTATTAGAGCTGAGTGTATTTTAGTGAGTTTCATATCAACCCAGAGCGTTTTGAGTTGCATTTTTAGAGAAATTCTAGATAAAATTGAGTTGTTTTTGCAAGACATTCAACAATTTCATCACCATTAGCGCAGGAAAAAATGGAAGCTACCCACATATTTCTACCACCTTTCAAGTTCTTCAGTTGGAATGCAGAGATGGTAATTCAATTGAGATCCAAAGGTCTATATAGAGTTACCATGGGCACAGAGGTGGAGCCAAACTCTGTTGTAGAGAAAGCCAAGTACTTCAACGGATTGGATGAAGCATATGGATTGTTATGCCTGAGTATATCAAGAGATATTTTGTTCCACATAGACAATTTAACAACCCCCAATGAATTCTGGTTAAAACTAGAGACGCTCTTTGGGAAAATTGATGAACTACAAGGACACCAACTTGAGAATGAGCTCATCAACCTGAGCCCAATGCACTTTGAAACTATCTAGGACTTATTCACCAATTTTAAGTCACTTGTGTTGCAGATAAAGCAATGTGGGATTGAGAATAAATATTACCAATTGATTATGTCCATCTGTTCGAAGTTGGGATCATAATTCTTAATCTTTGTCAGCACATTCCATTTTGGCAAGTTAACACTTTGAAGCTGGAAAATTCCAATTCTAGCTAGCTTCATGGAGTTCCTCACCTAGGAGAAATACAAGCTAGTCCAAATGGGAACCATCAAGGATAAGGATCAATCCTTGGCCATGGGATTTTCGAATGCCTCAAAGGGAAAATCCAAGGAAAAGAATTCAAATCTGTGAGAGAAGAAGAAACCAGAAAAACCCAAATCCAGTGATGGGGGTTTGAATCCTCCCAAGGAGAAGGACAATAAGGCAAAAGAGAAGACCAAATGAAACTATTGACACAAGGCATGGCATCCAAAAATCTCATGCATGAAGAAAACCATTGACCAGATGGCGCAGCTACTGAAGAAGAACAACATCCCTGTCCCAGACAGCGCAAGGAAGAAGGATGGCACCTCCAATTCAGATGGCAAGGAGAAATGTCATGCTTTGGTAGTAGGTACCTCTAATTCCTCATCTTTCATCATTGATTCAGGGGATTCTAGAGACATGGTAGCCACAAGAGAGATATTCTCCTCCATGCATTCGAATGTCATCCCAATAGTACGAATGGGGGATGATTCAGAAATCCAGACCAAGGGGATTGGTAGGATTGATTTAGAGCATGGTTACTTCAGTGATGTGTTGTATGTACCAGACCTTGTAGAAAATTTGATGTTAGTCTATCAAATGACCCATACAGGAGAATAAAAGAGAGTGACCTTCACTCCATACATGGTAGAGATTGCAGAAATCTCATCAAACCAAGTTGTTGAAATTGGGTAAGCATGCCACCATGAGTCGGATGTACAAGTTTTCGAAATTCCTCCCCACTTCCAATGACCAAGATCTTCTCTCACATGCCAATGAGACTTCCAATATATGGCATGAGAGGTTTGGTAACATTAACTACAAGTACCTCCAAGCACTACACATAGATGAGATGGTGGAAGGACTTCCATAAATCAAATCATCAAATGGAGCATGCATTGGGTGTGTAGTTAGGAAGCATCCAGAGCGAAGCTATGAGAAGGGGATGGCAAGGAGAGCCACACAACCACTTGGGTTGGTACATTCATATCTGATTGGTCCTCTTCCCACTCCATTATATGGTGGACCAAGGTATGTACTTACATTTATTGATGATTACTCAAGATTCTTTTGGGGTACTTCCTCAAATTAAAGTCTGAAGTTTTTGAGCAATTTAATATTTGGAAGGCATTCATAGAAAATCAGAGTGGGAATAATATTAAGATACTTAGGACTGATAATAGGAAGGAGTATGTCAACAAGAACCTACAACACCTTTGTGAGGAATGTGGCATCCAAATGCAACATTCAACTCCCTACACACCACAACAAAATGGTGTAGTAGAGAGGAAGAATAGATCTCTCAAGGAGATGGCCACTTGCATGATTGAAGCAAGGGATATAAGTCCCAAGATATAGGATGAGGCCATTAATTGTGTTGAACACATACAAAATAGAGCCTTCCACAAATCAGTAAAAGGAAATGCTCCCTATGAGGCATGGTTTGGCCATAAACCAAATGTCTCAAACTTCACGATTTTTGGATCAAGAGCATGGGCTCGAATCCCTTCTGAAAAGAGGAAGGCCTTTGCAGCCAGAAAGTAAGGAATGCATCATGGTTGGGTATGGTGAGGATACAAAAGTTTACAAACTCTTTGACATTTCCACACTCAAGATATTTGTTGAAAGAAGTGTGCAATTCGAAGAGGAACCAATACCAGATTTTGAGCTTGCATCGAGGGAATGCTCTTCTCCTCAACAATTTGATGATGTAAGTGATGATTCATGCTCTATTTTTTCTGATATTCTTGAAGATGATATGGATGTATATGATAATTCTGTATATGAGTCACCATAAATTCCCAAGTGGTCTGAAAAAATCATACAAGCTGCAGGGGAAATAGTTGGAAATCCCCAAGAGCCTAGGAAGACTAGATCGCAAACTAATAATGCTTCCTTTGCCGGTGATAGTGCTCTTTCTGAGCACTATTATATGCTGATTGGATCTGATCCACAGACATATCATAAATCTTGTAATGACCCAAGATGGAAAACAACAATGGAAGAATAGTTCCATTCTCTCCAAGAGAATGAGACATGGGAATTGGTTCCCCTTCCTCCCAAGAGGAAGCTTTTTCAATGCAAGTGGATATTTCGAACCAAAATTGATGCTGATGGTTCAGATGTGAAATAAAAATCCATATTATTTGCTAAGGGCTACTCTCAAGTCCATGGTGTGGACTATACCGATACCTTTGCACCGGTTGCAAAGATGGACTCCATAATATTAGTTCTAGCAATTGCAGCTAGTATGGGTTGGCAAGTGCACTATATGGATGTCAAGAGTGCATTCCTACATGGTGAGATACAAGAAGAGATATACATGCAGAAACCTGAAGGTTTCCAATAGGATCCTTCTCTTGTTTGTAGGCTGAAGAAATCTCTCTAAGGACACAAGCAAGCCCCGAGGGCTTGGTATGCTAAAATGGCCGCTTTCTTGCTCTCTATTGGCTTCACTAGATGGAAATCAGATCCTAATGTATATTTGCAGAAACATGATGGTATTTTTCAGGTTATTGTTCTCTATGTTGATGACCTTCTAATTAAAAGGAGCTGCATCACTTCGATTGGTTCAATTAAGTCATCTTTACATAGTGAATTTGCCATGACAAATCTAGGATTGCTAAGGCAATTTTTGGGTTTGGAAATCGAGCAAAGTGAAAGGGGAATCATGCTGATTCAACAAAAGTATGCTTCAGACCTGATAAGTAAGTTTAACATGGCTGAGTGTAAGGAATCCAATTCTCCCTTTCTTTCTGGCATCAAATTGTATGAATTTGGCAATTCTCCATTGGTAGATTTTACATTCTATAGGCAACAAGATGGCATCTTGCTCTATCTTAGACATACAAGACTAGATCTATCTTATGTTGTAAGTGTTTTAGGAATACATATTCACTAGACACATGAGCTCCATTGGAAGGAAGCCAAAATAATTCTTCACTATGTCCAAGGTACAAAGAATTTTGGGGTGCACTATTCAGCTAGAGCTTCACTTCAACTGGTTGGATTTTCTGATTTGGATTGGGCTGGAGATGACACTGATAGAAAATCAACTTCAGGTTTTGTATTTATGCTTGCTGAAGGTCCCATTTTCTGGCCAATTAAGAAACAACACACCATTTCAATTTCATTAGCAGAGGCTGAGTACAGGGCAGCAATCAACGCAGCTACACAGTGTGTTTGGTTGCAGGGAATTCTTCGGGAATTTGGTATCACAATTGATTCTCCTACCAACATTTGGGTGGAAAATCAAGGTGCCATCAAAATATCTACTAATACAGTTTAGAGGTAGAGGAGAAAGCATATTGAGATCCATATGCACTACATCCGGGGCTTAGTGCATGACAGGGTGATTTCACTGCAGTATTGCCCATCCATCGAGCAAACTGTCGACATTTTCACCAAGAATTTCATAGAGAAGACCTTCACTTACCTGAGATATTTTCTTGGGGTGAGTGATGGATGGTTATTTGTTGCTATTTGTTGCAGGTTTCAGCCCCATGTCCATTCTTGAGGGAAGGTTTTGTCCCATGTGGTTTTCCTTCTTTTCCTCGCTTCTTGTGGACAAATAAAATTTCTGATTTATGTAATTGAGGTGAATTGAGCCTTTGTTGCCAAGGCCTATTTCATTTTATGAGTTATACTAAGTTTTTGGTTAGGGGAGGGTGTTAGAACAGTAATCCAACCCCTTAGTACCTTAGTTTAACTCCTTAGTCAATTTTATTGCATTTTTCATCAATACACTATGGTTTTGGACTTAGGGTGCTTAGTTGGACCAATAACCAGCTAAATTGGTGCATTCACACCCACATGAGTGCTCGAGCTCAGTAAACCATCCATGTGTGCTCCCTCATCATTGTTGGTGCGACCCATTCATTGAATGAGGACAGTTTGGTTGACTAGGAGCGCTAGAGGTGGATTTTGTCCAATTTTGGCTGGTTATTGGTCCAACTAAGCACCCTAAGTCCAAAACCATAGTGTATTAATCCAAAATGCAATAAAATTGACTGAGTTAAACTAAGGTACTAAGGGGTTGGATTATTGTTCTAACAAAAGAATTACATATATAATGGTGTTCCATATCCTGCCTAAAATTTGGATATATATATATATATATATATATATATATATATGTTAATAATAACATAAGGCTCCATTGGATTTTTAATATAGTTTCACACTGTTGTAACAAATTGTTCATGATCGGGGGCTTGATTCCTGAACCCCCCCTTTCCTCCAATGAAATATACCATAAAATTTAAATAGAATTTGTTTGCTATGTATAATAAGAGTAATCCATAGCATAGTGGTAAGGTGTTAAGATACAAGGAGGGATTTTACGGGTTTGGTCCACCTTTCCTGCCAATTGTTTTGGTAAATAAGACCTATAACGTGGCCAAACAAACTGTCACATGGAAACCTTCGGTTGGTCCACATGTATGTCTCTTGTACATTTGAAGTGCCATGTGTCACAATATTATAGGTCCATGTAATTGGCAACCAGCCACATGGCACAGCTTGGTGCTACCACATTGGTGTACAATCCACCTGTATAAACCATGTGGCACATTGTGGGTGTGCCATGTGGCACCCCTTTTTTTTAACTATTTAAGAAAAAATTCTAAGCATGATATCACGAGCATACGATGTACCTTTGAGATGAAACATGTGTCGTTGGAAATATCTCAATGATCTTTCCATGATGGTGTAATTATGTTAATCATTTGAAGACTTCAGTCTGGATCAATCAGTAAGATCCTCTTGGATCAAACCTCCCCATTGGATTCTTTTGGACCACCAAAAGCCTGGAATTATTCAACAAATAAGTGAGGGTACAACTCCCTCACTTTTTTGGTCTCTATCCACCATTCCTTGCTTGGATGCATTCCTTTAGTCCCCACACAAATATATTCAACATCTCCTCTTCGTGAAGTTCTTACCCTCTTGTTAGGAATGAAGTATTCTTGCAACTCATCAAGATACTTAGAAGAAAAATCATCAAGAGAAAGAAATTGAACATTCTCCTCTTGATCCATGATCATAGGAGGCTCATACAATTTCAATTTTTCCACATTCACAACTGAATACATGTTCATATATGTAAGCAAATCTAATCATAAATCATTATTACCAACCTTGTTCAAAATTGTGAAAGGACCATACCTGATTGGTTTGGGCTTTTTATCTTCAACTTTAAATCGGTCTTTGTTGATGTGAAGCCAAACTTTATCACCAACTTGAAAATGATGATCCACTCGATGCTTGTCATGCCTTGTCTTGTACTTGACTTCACTTTTCTTCAAATTTTCATGTACTGCATGGTGTATCAATTGGATCTACTAGTTGAACTTCAAGGCCTTGTTTGCATCAACTTGTCCATCTTCCACATAATATTTCCCATAAAAAAATTCCAAAGGATAATTTGGCAAGTATCCAAAATGGATACCTCTGTGTAGAAGAGTGTATGGAACAATTGTAGGCATGTTGTACATGATGCAATTTTTCATCCCAAAGCTTAGGATGTTTAATATAATATCCTCAAATTAGATCTACCACTATGTGGTTGATTAATTCAGTTTGTCCATAAGTTTGTAGATAAAAATGTGTTCTCTTGTTTAAGTTATTTTCCATAAGTTCCCTCAAATTTGACCAAAACTTCCAAATAACACAATAATCTCGATTAGATACAATAGATGTGGTGTCATGTCCCCGTCCCAATAAGTCTACTAGTTGGAAATGTTTCACCCACCTACTAGTTACCTAGGTTGGGGGAGGAGGAGTTCAATATTTTAATAAGGGAGTTATGGGACCCAATAGAACCTTAGTTTATCATTTAAACAGTAATTTGGGTCATACAAATAATAAATATGGAGAAGGCCAAGTGGCATGGAGGTTACTAAACATCAAGGATGAGTTGGAGGAAGCCTATGGGAGTGAATTAGACCTTGGAGGACCTTAGGAGGGTTATAAAATTATTTCATGAGGAATGAAAATGGATTTTGATCATTTGTGAATTTTCCTTTGGCATTTTGGAGAGCATTAGCTTGTCCATTGCACGGTGAGTGCACAGTTACCCTGCTAGTGAGCCAATTTCGAGAGAGTGAGATTCTCATCCAAGTTGGATATGGGAGAGGAAACCCTGAACTCTCATTTGGATATTCATGGAGTATTTTTCTCCATATAGGAGGCTGCTACTGTTCGTGACCCATCTCTCCTCCCATTCTCTCAATTCCCACTTCCATATTTCCATGTTTTTCTATGAAGGCGCACTTGTGTGAATGGTGGTTGTTCCCCATTGAGTTCAGTTGATGCCCAAGGATGGGTGAATGATTCATGGATGTGTAATATGTCTCCCATTTTCTCTGTAGGTCAAAATCAGAACAAATACATATGCAAATGTCCACCTTTCCAAGCTTTGTTGTGACTAGTTTCCATGTGATGATTTCCCATTTCAATGGAGTTGTATATCTGATGTATATTGCGACTTGGATCAATGTTATATGCTGGTAGTGAGATATTAATTTTTTAATGGTATATATTCATATTTCTCTGTTCTTAACCATTATATGCACAATTTATGAGTAGAAGTTGAGCTTTTATATGTCATTTCCCTTAAGCAAATATCACTGAATTTATGTATTCGAATATGAAGATTTAATACTCTGTCGTAGAACTATTAACCATATCAAATGACATAAAATTAATTCTAATTATAGTTTCCATTCTCTTTTTGACAAGTTGGGATGGTTGCATAGGATTTGGAGAGCCATTTCTGCTCACACCCTAGGGGGATTTGCATCATAAATTGCTAGTAATTTTACCCTTTTTTTGTCATGCCCAAATCGAGTTCCAGATGTCTATGACATGTCATAAATATATTAGAGAGTAATTTTAATATTTCTAATACTCCCGACATCATTCCATACCAAATTCAATACCATCTTGAGCCATTCAAATCCCCTAGAGCCAGGACTAGTCAAGACAATTTGTCCAAAATTATGTCTTTGTTAGGAATTTTCGAATTGGTATGTTACAAGTGGTATTAGTGCATGATATTGGCACCTGATAGATCTATCTATTCATGTTTTTTTATCCCGACCTCCCTCCATTAGAAACCGATACCGGAGACCTTAACAGTGAAAAGGGAGGAAGTGGAGAAGTTAGTTCTTTTTACAAGGAGATTAAGGAAAAACTAGGACTGGGAGATATGGATGACAAAGAGAACAATGAGGATCTTAAGACATTAATTCAATCAGATCTTATGCAAGGTTTTGAATTGCTGGCTAGCCAACTTGGGAGCAAGTCAGCACCCAGGGGTAGTAGTAGTTCACCCCATGATGAGAGGAAGACCCATGGGGAAGCCATGTTTTCAAGGTTAGACATCATAACCGACCCCATGAGTTCAAAAATCAGAATGGACCTGAAATACCTAAGTTTTTAGAGTCCAAATAAGGTCCTTACACACTAGAATTTTTAATCCAAATTCTGACAACATAGACGTTTGATTTTTGACATCATGTTGTCGACAATTCGACAATCAGATTCCTTTTTAAATGTCAGTTTCATTTCGACGAATATCCAATAATAAAATAACCATGTCGTATTTTTGACATATACCCGTCGAATACTTGACAATGACTCTTTTAATATTTTCATCGTATATCTGACAATATTAACTGAATAAGACATCATAAATACGACGAAATAGACATTGGAAATCTGATGGAGTTCACTGCATAGGGGGTCATATAACCCATGAGGCAAGCCGTCAGTGGTATGGCACTGCCATCAGAATTCATGGAACATCCGATGATAAAATCCGATGGAGTTCACTGCATAGGGGGTCATATAACTGACAAGGAGAACCGTTGGTGGTATGGTATTGTCGTCGGATTGACGAGAAAATTCCATGGATTTCATTGCTTAGTGGGTCGGAGAACCGACAAGGTGAGTCATCGGTGGTATGGCACTGCCATCGGATTTCATGGAAAAGGACGTTGGATAACCGATGGATCTGTTGAAATTTAAAAAAAAATGATATCTTGTGACCAACTATACCCATATTTATCATTGTTCATCCAACTTCCATCGAGATTGTGCCACACCTTCTAAGTGGTTTCCTACAAGAAGAAAATGTGTATTTTGATTCATCTTTATACACATATTGAAATGTGCAATTGTATTGTGTGGCATTGATTCTACGAAATCACCTTTGATTTTACCACCATATTTGGGGAACGGAGTGTAGGTACTAAGATAGAATGTAGAGGTAAGAACACTATCCTAGCATTATAAGGAATCTAAGAGAACATTTTTTATATCCTAAACAATGTTAGAGAGATGAAATTCATCCTCATATTATGAAGCTTCTCTTTGAGGACACACCATGTTAAATATTTATGGTCAAAATGTAAATACTAAACTATAGGATCCCTAGGTTGATGAGATGCATATCGCATGAGAAAAAATGTCCATATTTGAAAAGACGAAGTGTTGGGGTGGGAAGGATAGCTCCAAAAAAACTAGTGCTACTACTAGAGAGTTGTTAGGGATATGTTACATTATTTTGAATGAAATATAATGTGTCTAGGGTGGTAAAGTTTCCTCCAAATGAATCATATATTCTATTGAAATTAAAGAGTTAGGTAGGTGTTGAAGCAATGGATCTGGACATTAAAAAAATAAAATAAACCCATGTAGATGACCTTAAACCTATATTATATCTCTGTAAACTATCATGCACTCTACATCTATGCTCCCTATGATTTACCCACTACCTATACACATTTTTCCAACCCCGATCCCATTATTTCATGCACTAGTTGTACTCTTTTCTACTGCTCAAGTTATACTTACTAACTTCCACATTCACAACACAAAACCACTTTAATAAAGAAATGAGAGAATGGAAATGATTTCCTAAAGTTATTCATCTCTTCAAATGCCTGTTTGTGGATGTTTTACATAGAGCCCACAAATTAATTCCTTAGCTTCTTTCATGCAATCCAAAGACTAGAAGAAATAATAAACTAAATGCAAGCACCTCAAAAGATAAATGAAATGATAAACAATGCATACGCAAATAGCTTGAAGGATAAAAGATGCAACTAACCATACATAATTTATGCTAGGAATTTGGAAATTCATCGTTAATGGTTGCATAGAGATGGTGACCTTTCCTTAGGAGGCATGCCATTAAGTTCCACATTAGCAACGCTATCAATATTTTCTCTAAAGTGGGTATAACATATAATATTATATTTCTCTAGTATGTCCAATATGATTGAGTTATAATATTTCAATACCATGATTGTAAAAACAAATAAAACAATGGATTTCTTATTTCATCTTGATATAGAAGAACAATATCACCAAAAATTAAATATTTACACATGGAAAAAGAGTCTTCCAAATAGGATATTGAGAAGGAACGTAGACATCTTAGTCTATCCTAGTGTCTTAGGAGATCCTAGTAATCCCAACCATTTTAGGTCGGTAGAAATCTAGAAAGCCTAGGGACTAAGGGGTGACTCCCTATGGGTGTATCCTTCTAGGGGTATCTGCATTATTGAATTTTTTTTTTGGTTGAATTAGTTAAGGTGTCACTTTCCTTCGTTGAGCTATGTGCATGTGTATATTGCATTGCTTTCAAAAGTTGAGTGACCTTCATCCTTATAATAGGTTTTTAGACTTGGATATGTATATAATCCTATAAGAAGGAAATTTGAATCATTATTAAACTTGATCAATTGATTTCGATCTATTCTTATTTCTCAATTATCTCATGGTTATATTTTTTTTCTAGATCAACTATCTCTCGCTAAATTTTCTATTTTATAGGTAGGTTGTTACTCATAATTTGGTATCAAAGGAGTAATAAATTATCATGTTCCAATTCACTCAAATGTTAGTGTTATCTAGAGTTCACCCTCCCACCCTACACACCCTATTTCTATTCCCTATCAGAAATGGATCATTTGTTTGGTTCATTGAGGTTTTTCCTTCACCGCATCTACCTTATTTAGGTATTTATCTTGGCCATTAGCTCAACAAAGTAAATTATTGTGCATAAAACCTATTTTTTTAGCTCAAAATAAGCCTAAATTATCTACTACTTATTGAGGCCAACCTACCATGCCAAGACTTAATAATGTGTTAAGTCTCTATTTCTTGTGTTTTCTAGACTCTAGAGGTAACCCTCCACCCATATCTTCTCTTTTTTTTTGTCACCTTTAATATTATCTCATCACTCAACTTACCCTTCTTGCAAGAAACCCTAACCAAATCCATCACTAAGGTTTCCACACGGTTTCCACCTACAAATCTTCCATAATGTCTCTTTATATCTTAGTAACTCCCCACAACAATCAATCCTCTAAGGATGTATATCCTAGTTTGCAAAGTGACATGATGCAGGACCATTAGCTCTCAAGATCAACTACTAAACTTCTGGTCAGAACCTAAGGTCTTGACATTAGCCCAAGGAGGGGTTTATTGTAAAACCATTGTAAATCTCCTGTAACGAGTTTATTTCTAGATATAGGATAGAAGACCTAATATGATAGGTGTCAGTAAAGGGTGAGTCATAGTTTGTTAGTAGGGGTAGAGATGATGGCGAATCATGACTCCCTGTGTGGAGATCAGACCGCGTGCTGTTTTTTTTGGACAAGGACATTTCATCATGCTTGGTAGTTGTTTGTTTTAGGTTACAGGACCACTCAGTGTAGGTAATAGTTTAGGTTAAGTAGGCGGGTTGGAGGAGTAAAGGGGGTTCTACTCTTAAGCATTAGGTTCATAGTTTGCATAGAGATGGACAAACTTGCGTCTGGTTCTGTTTGTAAATATTTTTAAGAGATTGAAGAAGAGGACCGAGTTGTGTGCATGTGTATTTGTCCTATTGCTTAATAGAAGGATTAACTGTGTGTTTGTAGGGTTGTTAGCCTATATGCATGTGCTGTTTTTAATTATGTGTTCTTACAGAGCTGACTTACGCGTTTTTCTGAACATCTACGTATTTCTGTGAAGTGGTTGATTCAAGTCTTAGATTGTTTCTTGAATAGTTGAAATAGGTCGCAGATGCATACATAGGAGTGTTAGGTTAATGATTCGTGAGGATTGCAGGATGGATTGATCGATTGTATGATCAATCGGTGCAACCTGCAGATTTTCTGCCTTAACAAGTTTTTGCAGAGAATGAACGACCGAGATTGAGTTCGTAGATGAAGATCTGACAACCTAGGAGAGATATGAAACTGAAGTTGCAAGGGAGATAACAGATCCATAAGATCTATGGGATCCACATCAAAAATTAGATCGACGATCGTGGAGCAGGACGCAAAGATCTAATGGATAGAAAAGTTGCGGAAGAGAATTGCGGAGGGGCAACGTCGGACAGTGGGTCGCATATCCCGCATCCTGCATCCCGCAACCGACTTTCAGAAAAGCTGTTGTGGAAGGAAAGTTGTGGGGGAGTAACTTTGAAACATTGATTTCGCATCCCGCATGCAGAAATCCAATTGCGGAAAACCTTGTTGCGGAAGCCGAATTGCAGGAAGGCAATTTAGCGCAGAATTTGGACAAGGGATAAATTTGGCAGTCCTGCTAAGTGTAGGAGCCACCAGATCCTAGAGGTTCTGGTTGGGTTGGCTATGGTCGATCCCGCCTGCACCAATTTTGGTATCAGAATGGGAAAATATTTCCTGCGTGTTGGAAAATAGAAGCAATTTCTAGGTATGACTGGGTAGAAGTTGTTAGGCGATTCCACACTTGTGATTGTGGGTAGAATTGTCTGAGGGAGTGAGTAAGTGATGCATAAGATATGGAGGAGAAAGGAGTGCTTGAAAGGTTTAGAGGAGGTGAACCCGCGACACCAAAATTTTGATCTAGAGGAATAAAACCGATGAGGTGCTAGTGGAAGCGTAGTAGTAGAATCCTGAAAGAGCAAAGAAGAATGCTCAAGAGGTTCTAGATCGAGAACAACATTTCCAAAAGACCAAGTACAGAGAAGGGGCTTGGTGAGGTAATATTGTAACAGTGCGAAAGAGAACTATTATTGCAAAGGCTTAGTGTAAGAGGATGATTGCATGCGCAGGCAGAGCAAGAGGTCATGACATAGGTCGAATAGAGGTGAATGTAGAAGTTATGGAGGAAATGAGAGAGTTAGGAGCACATCTGGAGGACATGGAGAAAAATAGATGAAGAGACCTAGCAGCGGGAAGTGAGTAAGTTTACTTTGGTGAAGGTGAGAAGACAGACCGACAGCAGTCTGAAAAGAAGAAAAGTTTGAATGCAAGTGGAGAAGAGGCTTGTATCCTGAGAAGTAAGTTATAGGCATAGATATCTACTTTGGGAGGAGTGTATGCATGCAAGGGATAGCAGAGGAGTGAAGACATTTCGGCAAAGAAGTCATAATCTGTGAGGACAGTGATGAAGGAAACTAGTGAGGGTTTCTGAGAGAAACTGAAGTGTGGCCAAGGACCTAGTATTTCAACTAAGGATTGAAGTACAAGAGGGAAATTATGTTCTCATGTAGATGATTTGTGGGAGAAATCCTAGAAGGAGCATAGATAAGTGCTCAGGAGGGTTCTAGAAAGAGGACCAGTACTTGCTGAAAGACCAAGCACAAAGGAGGTTTGGTGAGGTGAGGTGTAGTAGGGGGAACTGTTACTGCAAAGGCTAGTGCAGCTCATAAAGAGTGAAAGAAACTCAAGAAGATGACTATTGATTGTCATATAAGAGGTTCAGGAGGCAGACACAAAGGGAGGAAAGAAAATTCCAAGGAAAATGGCATATGTAAGCAGTTGAGTGACGAAGAGTATGAGAGAGAGAGAAAAGGCTGAGATAAAAGTCCATCTGGAATTAATGATGGAGTTGTTATAGAAGGAGAAGGAATACCAGAGATGTGGTTTTCTTATGAAAATAAAGTTGAAGTGGCATAAGCTACAAAGGAGAAGAGAGCAACTAATGAATGCTCAATATGAAGAAGAGATACTCAAGGCAAGAGAGCGTCTAAGGGAATTCTTGAAGACCGAAGCTTCAAGTGAGACCAAGAGGTCTCAATGATTTAAATCTTATATTTTGTGTGTGTTTGCAGGTACAAAGAATGAGGAAATACAATTTGCTAATATTGTCATAAGAGATTAAGGAAGAGGACAGAATATGAATTCTGTTCAGGAAGAAAATGAGATAGTTGAGTCTCATGTACATGGACATGCACAGTTGAGTGAAAGCAATGGTTTCCATCTTACTGTGAAAACTGAAAACAAGGAATACTTGGCATATGATGATGACCAAGAACTGAAAGAGACAAAGGAGGATATCAAGCATTCATATGTTATGCTTGGAGAAGCTGAAGAGAAGGTTATTGAGGATTTCCTAAGTCTTGTAGCATACTTTGAACAACCAGAGAAAGATTTGGTGATTGAGTCATCAAGTAAGACCATTGGGTCTTATGAGTTTAATGCTGACAATTTGAAGGTGTTTGCAGGTATTGTAGAAGACAATCCATCCCTTGGAGTTGTCTTAAGTGAAGTTGAAAGTTGCCATACAAGGAATAATGATGAGGAAGAAATAAAGCATGAATATACAGTGCTTAAAGGAGCTAACATGGATATGTTATTGTTGGAGAACCTATTAGAGAAATATGAGTCTAATTGTGAATGGAAACCTCAGGTAAACAAGCTATGTTTTAATGGTTTTGATGAAGAGATGAAGTACCTTGAGGGATGCATAGGCAAAGATGAAAGTGTGAAAGATCCAGTCAGTCTAGATGAGACTTATTGAGGAAGATGAGACAATCATGTCTCGTATGAAAGAACCTGTTGTTGTTAAGTACAGGGGGAAGTTGGATTGTTTGAATGGCCAAGAGAAGACTATGAAACATACCTATAGAGTTGTCACAGAGATGGGAAATCAGAATTCTATTCTGATAAAGAATGAAACATAAGTGTTACAGAGAAATTGGACTTGTAGCAAAGAAGAAGATAGCAATGAGGATGAAGGTGAGGTAGATATGTCTCATGCTAAAGAAAAATAATTCTTAGACTTGAAGGAGGTTGAACTGACTACTAGAATTAATCAAGGAGCTAAAGGAGAGTTATTGAATGTTGTCAAGAAAGAGGAATAAAGATATGTTGGGATTGATTAGTAGCATAGTGATGGTGTATTTGAGAAAGATCAAGTAGAAAATTAATTTTTGAAATGTTTTCTGAAAACATCTGAGTATGACGAAGGGATTGCAGGTATTGATAGAAGAATGTTTCAAGTCTTGGTTGAGACAGAAGCAGATACTAGTTTACTAAACTATGGTATGTTTGCTAGTATACAGAGAAGTGTGAGTGAATATATTACTGCAATCAAGGCATTGGAAAACAATTTACTTTTTGAAAGTATATTTGAAGGTAAGGATGATGGATAGACCTTTGGGACTGTCACAAGAACAGAGAATCGGAATTCTATTTTGACAGAGATGGATGAAACAGTGTCACAAAGAATTTTGTTCAGTGACAAGGAAGAAGGAAATCATAAGGATGAAGATGAGGCTATTATGTCTCAGATTGAAGATGAAACAGACTTAGGACTTAGGAAGGCTGGATTGACTGATAGAAATGGTTAAAGGATTGAAGGGCGATTACTGAAGATTGTCAAGACAGAGGCAGAGAAGATTTTTTTGACATAGAAATGCAACACACTGATGACATACTTGAAGGGAATCAAGTAGAGAATAAATGTTTGGAGTACTAAATGGAAGTATTGGAACAAGAAGAAGAGAGTTGTGCTGAAGTTAATGATCAGCATACTGATGATATGTTTGAGATGAGTCAGGAAGAAGGTGAATAGCTGAAGAGTTTGTTGAAAAGAATTTCAGTCAATGAGATGGAAATGTCTCAAGTTTTGGCTAAGACAAAAGTAGATATTATTTGGCTAAATTATGTTATGTTAACTAATATGCAAAGAAGTGTGAGTGACTATGTTGTTCCAATCATAAAACTGAGAGATAAATTACTTTTTGAAAGTAAAATTGCAGACAAGGAACATAAGAGGGATATTGCAGAGAGAGATGCTTACAAGAGCATAGAGGAAGAATGGGTGGCAACAATATCTGGGACATCATTTGGAGCAATATCTGGGGCAGTCTTCGAAGCAGTTCTGAAAGTAAAAATAGAGATTGGGTTAAGAAATGTTGAAGGAAATGTTCAATAGTTTAGAGATGAATGGGAAAAATGCAGGAGAGTGCAGTGGCATAGTAAAGAAAACAAGAGTTGTTTGTAGCAGAGAACTAAATTGGAGGATGTCATAGATGAACTGTGGCAATTGATAAAAATTACTAAGAAACGCTACAACCGGGTAAAGCATGCAGACCACTATAAAGTTGAATGGAGAGTAAATAATGATGAAGGTAAAGACAGTGGGGTACTACAGCATAAGGTTTGGAAGCCTGGAAGGTTACATCCAAAGAACAATGAAGATAGTGAAGCTTATGGACAAAAACAAACAAAAGTTTGGGATCCAGGAAGAAAAAAGCTGAAGATGCATGACCAAGAGGTCATGATTATTTTCTACTTTGGGAGTCTGATGCAGGAGAATTATCTCTCAAGATCAACTACTAAATTTCTGGTCAGACCCTAAGGTCTTGACATTAGCCCAAGAAGAGGTTTATTGTAAAACCATTGTAAATCTCTTGTAAAGAGTTTATTTCTAGATATAGGAGAAAAGACCTAATCTGATAGGTGTCAGTAAAGGCTAAGTCATAGTTTGTTAGCAATGGTAGAGATGATGGCAGATCATGACTCCCTGCGTGGAGATCAGATTGCGTGTTGTTATTTTTGGACAGAGACGTTTCATCACGCTTGGTAGTTGTTTGTTTTAGGTTACAGGACCACTCGATGGAGGTAACAATTTAGGTTAAATAAGAAGGTTAGAGGAGTAGAGGGGGTTCTTCTCTTCAGCATTAGGTTAAGAGTTTGCAGAGAGATGGACATACATGCGTCTGGTTCCGTTTGTAAATATTTTTAAGAGACTGAAGAAGAGGACCGAGCTGTGTGTGTGTGTATTTTTCCTATTGCTTAATAGAAGGATTAACTGTTTGTTTGTAGGGTTTTTATCCTATATGCATGTGTTGTTTTGAATTGTGTGTTCTTACATAGACGACTTCGGCATTTTTATGAACATCTACGTATTTATGTGAAGTGGTTGATTCAAGTCTTAGAATGTTGCTTGAATAGTTGAAATAGGTTGCAGATGCATGCATAAAAGTGTTATGTTAATGAATCGTGAGGATTATGGGTTGGATTAATCGATTCTACGATCAATCGGTGCAACCCATATATTTTATTCCTTAACAAGTTTTTGCAGAGAATGAATGACGGAGATTGAGTCCACATATGAAGATTTGATGGCCCAGGAGAGATCCACAATAGAAGTTACGAGGGATATAACAGATCTGTAAGATTTGTGAGATCCGCATCAAAAATTAAATCGACGGTCGTGCAGCTAGCCACAAAGATATAACGACTAGAAAAGTTGCGAAGGAAAGAGTTGTAGAAGAGAATTGTGGAGGGGCAACGTCAGACAGTGGGTCGCGCATCCTGCATCACGCTTGCAGAAGGAAAGTTGCAGGCGAGAAACTTTGAAATTTTGATTCCACATCCCACATGCAGAAAGCTAGTTGTGAAAAGCCTTGTTGCGGAAGCTAAATTATGGGGAGGCAATTTAGCGCAGAATTTGGCTGAGGGCTAAATTTGGCAGCCCTGCTAAGTGTATAAGCCACTAGATCCTGGAGGTGTTGGTTGGGTTGGCTGAGGTCGATCCTGCCTGTGCCATGACATCTAAAATTGGATAGTGATATCACTAAATCCTTCATATTGAAATATATGGACTTCACCTCTACATTTATACTAGACATTAGAATATGTTTACCTAAGTATGGTGGCCATATTCGTGAAGTTTTTTTGGAATCATGGATATACAACCTCACTACATACTTTCAAACATGCCTAGTTATGGCAAATCAATAACACCTCTTACTTACATGAAACAATTTAGAAGAAATTTATCAAGATTGGTCGTAGTATCACCAATATTATATGAAGTTATATGTGGATTTAAATGAAGAATGGGATATTAGTAGCACTCCTACCATCATAAATACATAGGAATCCGTGTGCTAGTATTTGAGAAGGAATTTTTAGCTAACCTCATGTAGGTGGTTGCAGTTGCATCGATCTCTATGGTAAATTATCCAATAGTTTATTAAAATTTTCATCAAGCTCCATCTCCAACTTCATGTCATAGGATTCATAATAATTACTTGTTCTTAATTTTAATTTTCGTTTTCTTACTATTTTCATAACAAAGTAACTATGTCTTAGAGCACAACCATAGAGAAATACTTTCTTCATGCCCTAGATATTAAACAAAAAATTGTAAAGAAACCTAGATTTACATCCTTCCATAACCCTAAACCCAACTTTAACACTATCCCTATCACTAATAGTTTCAACTCCCCAAACCTACATCCATTCTTAGCACTTCATTCACCTAGCTCTATAAATCACCCTAGTATTTCTCGTACCCCATGATGGTGATATTATCACAAGATAGAAACATATGATGTCGTCTACTATCAATTATTATAATGTAAAACCACATCCAAAACCTTATACTATTTTGACCAAATGAACAATTCTGTAATAGAACCTTCCTATCTTAAACCTTCTCCTCCTCCTGAAAGTGTTTCTCTTTCCAATCCTACTACCACTTATCCCTCATTATTATTCATGACACATGCCAATTCCCATTCAACTTCAACATTGTTCTTTACTAACAATATCCAAATAGAGGACCAAATAGCCATTATCACCTTTGACAAGGAAGCCAAAAAATCTCAAATTTCAGTCCTTCATCTATCACCTACAACTTCCTACTACCCCAAACTCGTCACCTTTTTTTATAGGTTGGGTGAAATAATACTATAATAAACCTTTCCAAGACACCATAGATTGTGGACATATCTCATTTATTGCATAGAATTACTCTTCATATTTTCCTCTTAGTGGAAATGCATTACTCTATAAAATTCCAAACATGATAGTTACTATCTCTCCATAGACATCCATTTTCCCCATCCTACTACCTGATGATAGATCAATCAAATGCATCTATCTCACTATTTAACCTAATTCACACCTTATCAATAGGTAATTTGTATCTAGAAATATCTCTCTCTATCTATTTAACCTAATTCCCACCTCCAACATGTTCCTTTCTCTTCAATACCCCTGTCACATTTTTATTTAGTCCTTCCTCTCTCAGCCAACATATAGACCCCTAATCTCCACTACAAACCTCATTCCTTATCCCATTCCTACTCTCTACAAATCTCATTTTCCATTCAACCTGTAGTAATCTCAACACCTACATCTACAAAATCCAATGTACTATTACCAACTTCTATTAAATAACAATATGTTCATAATATTCAAGGAAGTACAAATCTCATTTTTCATTCAACCTATAGTAATCTCAACACCTACATCTGCAGAATCCAATGTACAATTACCAACTTCTATTAAATAACATTATGTTCATAATATTCAAGGAAGTTAGCAGAATAAATATACAATAGTGACATATATTTAGATCTTAGTTGGTTCAGGAATTTTTTACTCTTTATTTCCTAGATGTAATAAATCATGGGGATAATTTTTTTATTTCATCACTCCTTTTGGAATTGCACCATCTCAACATTTAATAAATAGACTTTATTTGTGTTTTTTATTTCTAACCTTTCACCTATATATACCACATCACATCTATTTAAAGAAGCCTTATAAATTCATTATGAGATGTTAAATTATGGATCATTTCTCCTCCCTCCTATCTCCATTTGAGATGAGAGGTTTCACATAACCTCCTCACATGTTCCAAGAACTTGTGCCACCCCTTCATTTGATAACTCTACTCACGTTATTATACCATTACTTAACCTATTATTTGTAGTTAACATAAACAACCCACATTATATTCCACTTTTGACATCTCTTATGTGTCAACTCAAAGCACATAGCCACATCCACAAGTTAATCAATGGCCTTGAAGCATCGACATAAACTCTCTAGTATACAATTCCCACTCTGAGATGGATCATGAACACTTCAGTGATATGTACACCATTTCTCCAATTCAATAATAACACTTATGATACAAAGATCCACATTCTTATGACATTGACATCTCCAAAACAGTGCACATCAAAATTTCAAATAGGAATATACTCCTTGTAGTATTTACAACCCCCATTGGTCACTTTGATAAACCATCATTTATGGGATCTCCATCAATAGTGATAAATAACAACATTCCTGCAAAACAAATGAATATAGATTTAAAAAAAAACTATAGTTGATACAAATAATAGATAAAATATGAAAAACACAAAAATCAGAGTGGCTCATCAACAAAATTTCTCTATTTTAATTAATGAAGAAAATACACTTCATATAGGCTTACATAGCTCTCAAAGTTTGGAAACCCCATTTAAGGATGCATGTCCCTCAAACACTAGAAAAATAATATTAGATGCACATGCACATATATCAACGCTAGAAAATTATGGCCTAGATAACTAACCCACACAAAATTTAATTAACCAATGCAAGATTACCCTATACGGATGCACCCTAAAGGGCGTAGCATACCACGTTCTCAAATTCGGCTAACTAAGATGATTGCATTTTCTTAGATGGTTGAGCTAGATAGAAGGATGCACCCTCAAGGTAGGTGTACCCATTAGTCATTTGGTTGGATTGATGGATAACTAGATGATATGATTAATATTTTGATAGGAATTGAACAAGAGGAAGGTGATCATGTTCCCTATCAATTCCTCGTAGTTTATCTTGAAAGTTTCCCAAATTTCCTCCAAACTTGAAAACATGTCAATAAAATGGAAACGAATTTGAATTTATAAATGACCAAGTTAAGAGTGGATTTGTATAGAGACTTGAAGTAGGTAAGAGCTATATAGGATCAATTACTATCTTCTTCAAAAATAGTAGGAAATCCAAATACAATTAATACAAACTAGAGTGTTGAAATCTAAGGAGATAAACACTCTAGGGGGATTCCCAAGTATGTGCTACTGATATCCTTTTCATGGAGGATCCTTACAAGGTTGAGAGAAAGAATGAAAGTGTTTATTTAAATCACGTGCCTCCTGGTGGATGAAAATTTATTAGAGGATGATATAAACTAGAAGTACTATGCTACTATGTTGATAATGTAGATTCCCATGGTGTGCTACTTGGATATTTGGATTTGGCATAAACATGAATCCCTAGATTATAAGTGTTTGGTGGTGATAAATTTGGTGAATATAAGTGATCATACACAACCTAATAGTATAGTGAGAAGATAACATCTTCAATGTGTGCGAGAAATAAGATAGGTGTTGCGAAGGTGATGTGTTATTCATGTGATAGTTGTTGTTGTTGTATTGAACTATAGATGTTTAGTAGGCATCCATTAATTTCTTATCATCCATATATGAGTGTGTGTTATAGAATGGAGGTGTTTAATTTAGGATTCAATGCCTTTAATCCACCTATATATGTGATTTTATGGTAAAGGGATGGATAATATATTTTAGGAATATGAGAGTGATGGTTTTGCATTCCCATTGAAAAGAATAGGTCCATGAATTAAGCATGCCATGAATAGATATATCTAGAAAATGGAATGTAGTATACGCTAGAAAATAATGTGATGTTATGCATATCCCTCCATGTGAAATAGAGGCAGAAAAGAGGATATATGCATTAGAGGCTGGCATATCATATTGTAAACCCATGGATCCCTTAACTAGAGAGGATGCATTCTGTGCAGTTGGAAAGTCAAATTTAAAAAATAAAATTAGTGTCTATGCATTAAATTCTAATATGATTACATGGGATTATAATTGCGATGCACAAATCAATGGATAACTAAAAATGTATACCTATGATATGTTGCATCCACTACCTAAAGAGTAAAAGTGTAGGCTCAACCAATTGATGTATAAAGATTTGTCAATTCTATATGTGTTCATTGTTCATTACCTCAAATAGGAATACTAGATATTTCTTCATATAAATTGGTAGACGTACATCGCATTTCATAGTTGTAGTTGTTGAGAAAACTACAACTCCATTATCCTTCTTCTAATTCATCTGATGATGATGGTGATCCTCCAACCCCTCCTCCTCCACCACCATTCAACCAACCACCCTCTTCTCCTCCACATGACAATCAACCATTCTTTCCTCGTCATCAATTTGATTGTCCACCCTCTCCTCCACATGTTGACTAACCTCCCACTGTTGAGAATATAGCTGTCATTGATGTCAAAGGAGTTCATGAATGACAAAGGAATAACCAATAGATATGGCAGCAGGATGAACTCAGTAAAGGACAAAGGATCCATTACATGGATTTTCAATTGATGTCAAAGGAGTTCAACAATGAAAAAATAATAACCAGTGAACATGATGACAAGGAAAACTCAGTGTAAGGAAAAGGAATTAAAAAATCGGATGGTAGTTCGATGAGTAACGGTTGAATCGATGCAAGAGGCAAAGGAGATGAGTATATGCAGTAGACGGTAGTTTGAGTAATAGTGATCGATCGATGCAAGAGTCAGAGGAGATGAGGATCTATAGTAGAATTCACTATGAAGACTCAGCAACCGTCCGATCGGGTGATCAACGATGCATATTGATTCGACGTTTGGGATTTATCTCACATTGGCAGAGCGTTTGAGTTTGTATGTGTTTATATGCACTGGCTTCACTATGGTTATTCGACACGTAGAGAAAAGGTATTGTGGGGGCTCTAGGTGCCTAGAATCCACGAGAAGTCACCAACCTGGAGCCCAGGATGACCTGTCAGTCCCCCTACCTTTTGGAAAAGGTGACAATGAACATATCCAATGGTTAGAAGAAAGTACGCAGAAGATCTACAGTTGCAGAGCGATACACAACGTTATAGCGCAATCCGCATTTGATCGTAGATCGACAGTCTAAGGTGAACTCGCAAGTAAATCGATGGTTCAAAAGTAATGTGGAAACAAAGTTGTGGAAGAAAATTGCGAAGGTCCAAAATATGAAAGTGTGATTCCACATTCTGCAATCCGCAATTTGAAAATCGATGATCAGGAAAGCATCCGCGAGATATTGAAGGTGCAGAATAAAATTTGCGGAAAGGGAATTGCAGAAGTAATGTTTGAGATTTTATGAATCCACAATCCGGAAGATCGATAGTCAGGAAATAATCCACAAGAGATCGACGGTGCAGAAGAAATATTGTGAACAAGAAATTGCAGAAGAATTTTCAAGAAATTTGGAAAACCCGCAATTCGCAATCCGCATCTAATCTAAGATTGACGATCCAGAAAGAGTCCACATGAGATCGATGGTGCAGAATAAATATTGCAGAAATCAAAATGCGGAATCACTTTCAAGAAATTCGGAAATCCGCAATCTATAATCTACATCTGATCTCAGATCAGCATTCAAGGAAGAGTCGACAAGAAATAAACGGTGTGGAAAATACCTTATGGAAAGGAAATTGTGGAAGGGTCTTTTGAGAAAAGTCAAAATGCAAATCCACAATCTAATTTCAGATCGACGGTCAAGAAAGAGTCCTCTATAGATCAATGGCTCAGGATGATTGCAGAAAGGACCTTGAAAAAATCCAGTTGTAGAAAGAAAAAAGTGCGGAAACAAGTTTTAGAAAAACCAAAGTGCACCCCTACAATCTACAACTTGTAATTGCAGAAGGATTTTTTTTGCGGAAAAGACAATTTTGGAAGAATTTATGGTGAAGAATTATCTTTACGGAAAGGAAATTTTAATAATATTTTGTTGCGGAAAAGTATGACTAATAAACCTAAATAGATTTAAAAGAATTATTAAAATGAAGAATTGAATTTTCATGAAGAGGCATGATCTAAGAATGAAAAGGCGCAATGATAAAGAGATGCGTTCACGGAAAATGTGTTAGAGGGTATTTATAGACAGAGTGTTGAGTGGAAGAAAGTGTCTCTCTGATCCAGATCTATGCAGCAGTAGCAGCAGACTTATTCCAAAGAAAAACCAATGACATGAAACATAAATAAGATCTGGAAATCAAATAAAAACATATTAGGGTGGCAGGGTGGTGCTAGGGCAGGTTATATGCCTGCAAGGGGGTCGTATCCTCATTCTAGTGGTACCTGGTAAATAGGGTGTAGTAGCATCCTTTCAATAGCAGCTGATAAATCTAGGGGGTCGTAGCCTCCTTCTAGTAGTTGTTGGTAAATAGGGTGTAGTACCATCCCTGTCTATAGTAACAGGAATAAACTATTTGTAAATATAATTTTGCAGTAATAGGAAGTATTGGTGGTTTACCCAATTGGGCTTCCACAATAAATTTGTGTTCTGTGTGTTCTTGTTGATAATGTGTGTTAATGAATAAATTAAAAGTGGTTTAAATTGTTAGAAGTTATCAATACTGATTCACCCCTCCCCTCTCAGTATTGTCCAATATTCCAACAAATGGCATCAGAGTGGGTTCCTTCACCACAGTTTAACCACTGGAAGGAATATCCTACTTAAAAACCACTATGGATCAACAAGAAGGGTTATCTACCAACAAACCACTATTATTCACAGGAGAAAATTATGCATATTGGAGTGGGAGAATGAAGTGCCATCTGATGTCTCTTGGATGGAAGGTTTGGGAAGCAACTGAAAAGGAGTATAAAATAGCAGACAACCTACCTACAGACATACTAGAACTAGACCAATATGAGGGTAATGGAAAATCCCTAAATGCAATCTTGAGTGGATTAACAAAATCTGTATTTCTAAAAGTCTTGTGATATAAGACTGCCAAACAAGCTTGGGATAAGTTAAAGATTGTCTATGAAGGGGCATCCAAAGTCAAGGAATCCAAGCTGCATACATATAAGGGACAGTTTGAGAGCCTAAAAATGAAAGAAGAAGAAAATATTGGAGAATACCTTCTAAGAGTATATGAAGTTGTCAATGCTATTAGAGTCCTTGGAGGAGAATTAAAAGAAAGAGAAGTGGTTGAAAAGGTACTAAGAACATTGCCAATGAAGTATGACTCAAAAGTGTCCACTCTAGAAAAAACGAGACGACCTTGATGTCATGATAGTAGATGAACTACATGGGATATTCACTGCATATGAAATGAGGACAGGACATAATTAACATTCAAGAAAAGAGGTAGCATTTAAATCCCTATCCAAGAACCAATTAGAGAACCTAGATGATGAAGAATCTCTTTTCATCAGAAAACTTGACAAAGGTACTGGGAAATACAAAGGAAATCTACCCTTGAAATGCTTTAACTATGGAAGAATTGGACATTTTTCCAATAAGTGTCCTTACCCAAAACAAGAGGATAGTGATCATGAAGAACCTTGTTGTCATAAGTGTAAGACCATGGATAAGAAGAAGTTTAAGAAAAATAAGAAAAACTTCTATTCCAAAGAAGATAGTGACGATGAAAGTGAAGATGCAGAAATCTTATTTATGGGAACAGTAACTTCAGATGAGGAATCAGACAAGGAAGGAGAAGTGGACCCAGAAGCTCAATACATAGATGTTGTTAATGGAATTGAAAAATGTAGAAGAAGGAACAAAGTTTGGAAAGAGTAACTATCAAAGTAACAAGAAGAGACAAATCAAATTATTATTGACTTGAAGAACCGACTTTCAAGAGGCCAAGAAAATTGAAGAGGGCCTAGTAGTTTTACTCAAGAAGAGAATCCAAGATTCTAAAAAACTTGAAAAATAGATTATTCAATGTAAAAAAGGGGTTGATGAAGAATCTATCAAATCAAAGTTTGAGAACATCTCAAGGATCTTAGATGATATCTTAAGTATCCAAAGACCATCAAGTGATAAATTTGGTCTAGGATATGACAAATTAAAGAAGCTAAAATATTCCTCTTTCACAAACCAAGGTGGAAATAAAAGAAGCTATGTTGATGCACTAAAGAGTCCCATTAAAAAGGAAGAAAGCGTTAAATTTGTTCCATCCTTTCATGACAAAGACAGAACTAATGAGGTGTCTAAGAGAACAATGACAAATAGATATCAGCATATCTTTTTTAGTCATTGTTACTCTTGTAATAATTTTTGTCATAAATCCCTGAAATGCAGAGCTTATGGAAAGGTTCATGATTACAAGAAGGATGCATTTAGTAACAAACCAAAAGAAAGAAATCATAATCATTTTGGACCTCTTTAAAGATATGACATATAGTGTTACACATGTAATAACTTTGTACATATGGCTAACGAATATAAACTAAGATAGAGTGTTTCAGTAGAGGCTTGGAAATAGTGGAAGAAGATGGAAGTTGTGAAGCATGAAGATCAAATATTTCCTATAAATAAAGGAAAGTTCTATGGTTATTCCTATTGCTGTCATAAGTTTGGTCACAAGGATGCTGACTACAGAACCAAGGGAAAAAATCAAATTTTGAGAAGGAAACAAGACACAAACACAGAAGATGATAAAGGACAAGTAAGCAGGATACCTCATGGGAAGATGTGAAGGAAAAAGTCAGATTACAAAGATTTAGAGGAAACAAAAATTTCAAACATTAGTGAGGTCTCCAAAGATGATGATGAGCATAACAGTTCCATAGATAAAAATGACATCCATTATGAGGAAAAGCAAGATGGAGATGTAAAAGAATACATCGATGAATATGAAGATGAAGGTGATCAAGAAGGATATAGTGATGATTGTGGAATTATTTTCTAAGATCGCTCATGATCTAAAGAGAACCGTGAAAATAACATTAGGAGGGATCATAGTGACTCAAGGGGAATTAAAGTCAGAAAATTCCAAGTGGTATCTAAGGAAAATCTCAATTGGTATCTAATGTTGAAGTATGATGAAATCTATCTTCCTCAAATACAAGAGATTATCAGGGTTAAATGATAAGACTGGTGCATGGTTGACATTGAGAAATGGTGCATAGAATTGGCTTGAAGTAAACTGAGAGAGACTCAATAATGGAGCAGAAAGACTCACAGTGATAGGGGGAGTCTATGAATTTATCACTCAGGTTATCATTTGTCATTGTTTTCAAAGGGGGAGAATGTTTAGATGTTGTCATCAATGACAAAGGGGGATACTGTTTATAATATAGTTGTCTTTGATGTCAAAGGAGTTCAGGGATGACAAAGGAATAACCAATAGACATGGTAGCAAGATGAACTCACTAAAGGACAAAGGATCCATTACGTGGATTGTCAATTGATGTCAAAGGAGTTCAACAATGACAAAAGAATAACCAATGAACATGATGACAAGGAAAACTGCAAACTCAGTGTATGATAAAGGAATTACAAAATCATATGGTAGTTTGATGAGTAATGGTCGAATTGATGCAAGAGGCAGAGGAGATGAGGATATGCAGCAGACTGTAGTTCGAGGAATAGTGGTTGATTGATGCAAGAGGAAAAGGAGATGAGGATCTGTAGAAGAATTCATTACGGAGACTCAGAAACTATCCAATCAGGTGATCAATGGTGCAAATTGACTTGACAATTGGAAGGTATCCCACATTGGCAGCACGTTTGAGTTTGTATGTGTTTATATGCATTGGCCTCACTATGGTTATTTGACGCGTAGGGAAAAGGTATTGTGGGTTTGCTAGGTGCTTGGAATCCATAAGAAGTCACCAGCCTAGAGCTCAGGACGACTTGTCAGGCCCCCTACCTTTTGGAAGAGGTGACAATGAACAGATCTGAGGGTTAAAAGAAAGTCCATAGAAGATCTATGGTTGCAGAGTGATCCGCAATGTTATAGCGTAATCCGCATTTGATTGTAGATCGACGGTCTGGAGTGAACATGTAAGGAAATTGGTGGTTCAGAATAAATGTGGAAACAAAGTTGCAAAATAAAATTGCGGAGGTCCAGAATATGAAAGTGTAGAGTCCACATTTTGAAATCCGCAATCTAAAGATCGACGGTCGAGAAAGCATCCGCAAGAGATCGACGGTGCGGAAGAAAAATTGCAGAAAGGGAATTGTGGGAGTAACGTTCAAGAATTTATGAACCTGCAATCTGCAATCTAGAAGATCGATGGTCAGGAAAGACTCCACAAGAGATCGACGGTGTGGAAGAAATATTGCGGAAGCATTTTCAAGAAATTTGGAAAAACCACAATCCGCAATTTGCATCTGATCTAAGATCGACGATTAGGAAAGAGTCTGCATGAGATCGATGGCGTGGAAGAAATTTTGCAGAAGCACTTTTAAGAAATTTGGAAAACTCGCAATCCGCAGCTTATCTTAGATCAACGGTTGGGGAAGAGTCGACAAGAAATCAACGATGTAGAAAGTACCTTGTGGAAAGGAAATTACGAAAGGACCTTTTGAGAAAAATAAAAACACAAATATGCAATCCACAATCCGCAATTTGATCTCAGATCGACGGTCAGGAAAGAGTCTACATTAGATCAACGGCTCAGGATGATTGTAGAAAGGACCTTGTGGAAATCTAGTTGCACAAAGAAAAATTTGCGGAATCAAGTTTTGGAAAAACCAAAGTGCACCCCCACAATTCGAAACCCGCAATTATGGAAAGGAAATTGCAGAAGGATTTTTTTTGCGAAAATTTCATTGTGGAAAATACAATTTCGGAAGAATTTCTAGTGAAGAATTATCGTTGCGAAAAGGCAATTTTGGTAAGATTTTGTTGCAGAAAGGTATGGCTGATAAACCTAAATAGAGTTAAAAGAATTATTAAAATGAAGAATTGAATTTTCATGAAGAAGCATGATCTAAGAATGAAAACGCACAACGATGAAGAGATGCGTTCACAGAAAACGTGTTAGAGGGTATTTATAGATAGAGTGCTGAGTGGAAGAAATTGTCTCTTTGATCCATATCTATGCGGCAGTATTAGCAGAAAGAGACCAAATCAAAACCAGTGACAGGAAACATAAAGAAGATCTGGAAATCAAATAAAAACATATTAGGGTGGCAGGGTGGTGCTAGGGCAGGTTATAGATGATCTCCCGAGATAAAGTCAATTAGGCAATGAAATAAATGGTGCTAGAAAAATCACCAGGTCTGAATGACTTCGCAATTGATTTCTTCCACCACTGTTGGTCTTTGATTTTGGAAGAGGTCTGGAAGCTTGTGGAAGATTAAAAAAACTTCTCAGGATGTCTTGTTGTCCCTAAATGTTACCTTTCTCTCGCTCATCCCAAAATAATATAAGGAAACTGACCCAAAAAAAACCATACCCATTGCAGTCTACAATGTCGTATACAAGCTCATTACAAGGTCATAGCACTCTGCCTGAAACCCCTTCTTCCAATACTTTTCTCATTGTAGAAAACAAGCTACGTAAAGGGGAGGCAAATAATGAACAGTGTCATCCTGGCCCGTGAAATCATTCATTCTATCAGGTTTTACTTGTACTCCCGGTATGCTCATTAAGTTGGATCTCTCTAAAGATTTTGATAAACTTAGTTTCCAATACATGCAAGAACTCATGAAGGCCTTTGGCTTTAACACGATTGGATTAGCTAGGTTTTAAATCTAACATCCTTTGCCTTCTTTTCAATTATGTTGAATGGTTCCCCATATAAATCTTTTCCCCCTCAATGGGAATCGGGAAAGGGGATTTCCTCTCTCCCTTCCTCTTTATCCTCATGGCGAAAGGCCTTGGAAAGAGAATAAAGTCTTCCATCCATGGGAACTCTCTTGTTGGTCTTCATGTGCATGGAATGAATACCATATTGATGGGTGTCCCATATATCCATGAATATAGCTACATTCAAGATATTCTCTCTGAATTCTGTGGAGCCTCAGGAAACTCGATTAATAAATCTAAATCCTAGATTTTTCTTTTCAACACCCCGGTGGAAATCCAAAGACACGTTGCTAGAATTCTGGGCTTTACCAGGAGTCCCCTTCCATCCAAATACCCTGGCATGCCCCTGATTGACAATGCTCTTCAAAACTTTTCTTGGTCCCTGGAAAAGTTTCTCTACTCTTACACCTTTCACGTCCTTAGCCTTCCAAGCCATATGTTCTTGCTCAAGCCGGTCCTGCAGGCCATCCCTCTTTATCTCTTCTCATCCTTGATCGTACCAAAAGTGATTCTCAAAAAAATCTCGTGTATTCAAAGAAACTTCCTATGGTCAGGCGCAGGAGAGGAAAGGAAATGGGCTTTGATTAAATGGCCATATCTTTCCAAACCAAAGAATGAACGAGGATTGGGACTTAGGGATCCTAAAATAATGAACAAGGTCCTGAGTGAAAAAACTTTGTGGCACTAGATTAAGCGTCCTAATGATAGATGGACAAAATTCTGGATGGACAAAAATACTATATATACTAAGTGGAGGGATTTAATAAGGTTCAATGAAAAACAACATGGCTCCCTCATCTGGAATGTTTACTGGAAGCACATGACTCTCATTGGGAATCATTGATTTTGGGAGATTTGCAATGGGGCCTCTGCTCACATGTGAACGAAATATTGGCACCAAGTTCCTTAACTGCAATCAAAGGAATATCTATATGAGATTATGGCTGGCATAAACAAATTTCAATATCACTCAGTTCAACGGTACTGCAGAAGACCGAACGAGGAAGGACATTAAAGGATTTGGAAGGTAACAAAGGAAGAGTTGAACCTTCCCTAGAAAACCAATATCCAACCTTGGATTGAGGAGACCAGCCAGCACATAATAAAAATCAAACATGGACTTGACATCATGCATTGGGGATACTCCACACCGAGCAACTTCATGGTAAAGGAATCATACCATCTGAAATATAGTGCACATTTTATTGATAAAGATACTCTCTGGGATAAAATATGGCATAATGGATACAAGCCCAAAATCAGCTCCCTTCTATGGCTTGTTGGAAGAGGTCGCATTCTTACATGGGACAATCTACAAAAATGTGGATTGAGGGGTCCATCATGGTGTCATCTTTGTCAGCAGGATAGTGATACCATAAACCATATATTGGATGAATGCACCTTTACCTCACAAGTTTGAGACTAGATGGTGAATACAATGAGACAAACATATCGATAGAAGCATAATTTCATAGGTACTCTAAATACTTGGAGACAGAAGGATTTAAAGAACCCCATTCTAAATAAAATCTGGCAGCTTCTTTCAAGCTTCATCATGTGGGAAATTTGTAAAGAAAGAAATAGGAGAATCTTCAAATGCTCAAATCTTCCTCAACAACAGGTTTTGAATCTCATCAAAAGGCACATAATGGACTCAGTTGTCATCATTCCCTGGACTAAGGATAACTATGAAGGTGTAACAGAGGAAACTAGAATCCTGAAGCAATGGATTGCACACCCTCCCCTTCTAAGCATGTTGGAACCTCCACCTCTTGTTTCCACTAGTTCCTTAGCTTGGAAAGCTCCATTTGATGGTTTCATAAAGCTAAATTTCGATTGCGCCTCCAAAAGAAAATCCAGGAAAGGTTGGATATGGAGGAGTCTTTCATAATTCCAATGGTGATATCCTTAGGACTTATATTGGAGGCCTTGGAGTCGAATCTAGCAATGCGGCAGAACTTTGGGATCTATTCACAGGCCTGAAGATAGCTCTCGAGCAATGCTTCTCCTGGCTGATTATTGAAGGCGACTCAAAAATCCTGATAGACATGCTACGTCACCTTCAAAATGGAAAACACCCAACTAAACTCTCTACCAGTTGGAGACTATAACACTTGCTTGTCTCAGTGAGAAACTTTCTACATGGCTCGGGTGTCACCATCATTCCCTCTCATGTTAGACGCTATTTATTTCCAATAAAGGTATTGATTATGCAGAGGATGGACGTTATCGTTCATGGCCACCCATCATCAACAATTCTTCCTATACTTCCTACCAAGCTAAAAAAAGGACTAAAGATCCTGGATGGGTTGTTATGTGATTAACATAGTGCCATTAATGAGGATGGGACGAGGGCTTTGAGATGGTATGTGATGGTCGATGAAGCAATGGATATGCAGAATCCAACATCTCATGCCATTAATTTCTCCTCTCACAACGAGGCTTGACATGACCAAACAACTAGATGGGAATAACTCGTGGTGGTCGCATGGGGCATCAATGGTGTGGATCGACATGGTTGACGAGGTAGAAGAGGTTGTGGAAGTAACATTCCCAAAAAATAAATGTGGAAGTGGATGATACAGGTCTTCCAGGACAACTAGAAACAATGACTAACTCCCTTCTCCTCCATGGCAATGACCTCAAGAATAGAGGAGGACAGATAGGCCCGAATTATAGAGCTCTCCATCCTGGACTGGTGGCGGACATCTCAGCTCTTTATCATTTACCATCACCCTTAGTAGTTGATGGACACATCCATGGGATTTTTTTAATGAAAATTGAGATCGTTACGTTGGTGACGAGTTTAAGGAGACAACCAACGACGTCAAGCAGGAAACCCAGGCCATGATGAAGGAGAATATGGAGTTTGAAGCTTCCTACTTTGAAAGTTGGAACAAGTGGAACCAAGCGTGAATACCTAGGCTATGTCAAGGCCAAGGACAAGCTCTCATTTCTTTCACGTCCCATTCATGCACTGGTTCACCTTTCAAGTAGTGTTCATCTCTTTTTGCAGTAGTCCACACCTTCCAAGTAGTATTTATTTCTTTTTAGTTTAAATCTGGTTAGGTCATATTTCCATGGAAGTCGCTCCCCTTTTTGTGTCTTTGGCTTTCAATAGTATTGGGCTTTAGAGAGGCCTGTAAACTCATTCTCATGGTTTTTTTCCTTATAATGGGAGGCCCAGTTGCTCTGCATTTTTGTGTATTTATCTCTATGATATAATGTGAATGCTAACTTACAAAAAAATTTAAATATATTGTTTTCAAATTGTTCCTTAATTATTTTAGTAAAAATATGTTAAATTAAAATTAAAATTTTGATTTCATAAAAATAAATATGATATTTAATGTTTTTAAATGTTTTGAAAAAATAGATTTAGACATGCTAAGTTCATTGGAAATATTTCCAAATTTAATGCTAAATTGTATGGCAAATGGAAAGCACTTTGTCAAGTTAATATTGTTTTCATTGCATATTATTTATAAATCAAATCTTGGGATAAAATGGAGAGGGTGGTCTTTGACTGAATTAAATTCCTTTTCAATCAACCCTTCCATACAATCACAACATACTAGTTATATGAACACATTACACATGATTAAATTGATTTTAACCAACTAAAATGGTTTAAAAAATCATCAAAATCAAATATTCTTATATATAACCTTATAACAAACAATTGTTTGAAATACTTGATTAAAGATTGAGATTAAATATAATAATGTTTAGTACTAATTGTAATTGTTTTTTTTTTACCAAAGAGTTTTGAATAATATATAATATAAGTTACAACGTTTTTGTTTTTATTTAAATATGTATTCAATCCAAACACACATCAACTTATAGGTAATTAATAATATTTATATTTATTTGTTGTCTAAATTAGTTCGAATTTGTCTAACTTAGCTAGAATTATAGTAAACATAGATAGGTAAAATGGATAAAGTAAAAGGATCTTCAACATAAAAAGTTAACATACTATTTTGATTTTTGTATTCATGGAAAACCCATTGAGTACTTTATGATTCATGGCTAGTAAATAGGGTAAATCATCAACCTTGATTATGTGGCCTAACCCCAAGGGGATCAAGAGAGTTGAACCCATGACCTCCCCAACTTTGGGTGGAGATATCTCACACATGACCACTTGAACTAACTCGGGACTATAAATCAGACTTGATTAATTTGTACATTAATTTGATTGATTGACTATCATATTAAATCATGTAAATAATACTAAAGTTTTATATTAAATATACATTGCATTGGAGATAGAACTCTTTGAAGAATTGCATTGGAGATAGAATACGGGATCTGTTGCATGCGATAGAAATCTTTGAAGTTTCTGTTTTGGAACCAGGGCAATCTGAGATCTATATTGCATGCGATCTGAACCAGGGTATTTTTGCGGTGCAGCCGGTTTGAGGCTCAAAATATTCCATACTCTGAACTATGCATGTGATGGGTATATTGCATGTGATCTGAACCTAGCATTTGATATTCATGAGATCTATGCTATCGATAGGCTGTGCTATCGATCTTTGATCTCTGTGGGTGATATTTGATCTAGTTCGATCTGGGAACCAAGGTGATATTTGATCTCTAACATCGATCTCGGTGGATGATCTGAAAGCGATCTTGCATGCCATATTCATCAGACCAACATCTAGTGCGATTATTGCTAGAGATCTGACTAGGTTCTAATCTGATCTATTCATTGTGACAGCCAACATCTTGTGAGATCTAGTGCATTTGCTTGAGATCTGGTCCGATCTGATATATTCATGCGAGCTGTGAGTCATTTCTATCTAGTGTTGTGGTATTGCATATTTGCGACCTGATCTACGACCAACATCTGGTGAGATCTGGCGACCCTCAGCTAATGTGAAAGCGACCCTCAGGGATTTGAATCTATTGCATGCGATCTGAAGGAGATTGCTACCGATCTGTGATTCATTGCTATCGATCTCTCCGATTGATCATTGGTAGACAAACCCTTTTTGGTTAATTTATAAGGCGATCTCTGCATGAAGGTGATCTCTGTGATCTGAAGGAAATCTGAGCGATCTGCGTGCGATCTCTGCAGCCGGTTTTGAATTTATTCTTCGTATTCCATCTGAGACGGAACATATTATTCTCTGCAGCCCAAGTTTGTTGAGAGTCTACTCCTGCGGCTAGGGTTCGCTGTATAGCTATTAGATTCGCATTCAAATATCAGGTGCACACATTCCTTATCTCTTCTTTTCTAATACATATCTACTGCTCATTTGCTCATAAATATGAATAAATCACCGCACCTACCAAAGACTGTCAAAGGTAGACCTAGCTCAATTACTTTAAATAACATTTATGAATATTTAGAGTCTTTAGAGAAACATAGAGAAGAAAGAGAAATTAGACTACAAACAGAATTAGAAGCCATGCTGGAAAATAAATTTACATCTCTTGAAAACAAGATTCAAAAACAAATAGAAAATAAAATAACAATACTGGAGAATAAAATGGAGACACTTGAGGTTACATTACATGATATAGAAAACCAGAGCCAACATACGAACCAAACATCCCAACAAGGAGACGTCGATACTTTAGAAAGTCTTAAAATGAAGGACATGATTAAGGAGCTAGAAGCAAAAGTTAATAACAACCTCACCCTAAATAATGTGGCAGATAAATTAGATATCAAACCCATTAAAGAGGAAATGAAAAAATTGATAGAATTAGACCATGAGCGTAACAAAAGGGCCTTGAACCTTATAATTTTCAGCTTGAAAGAGGAGGAAAACGAGGATACTTTAGCCATAGCCCAGACAGAATTACACAATAGATTACAAATTGAAACAACATGTCTCATAGAAGCGACAAGGTTGGGGAAATTAACTGAGAATAAAGGAAGGTTAATCCGGGTAAAGGTAAGCTCTACTGACCATAAACATAACATACTTAGTAAAACCTCAAGTCTAAAAGGAACTGGAATATTCATAAATGAAGATCTCATTCCAGAAGATCAAGCAGAATTAAGAAAGGAGGTTCAAAAGGTAAAAGAAGCCAGGAAGGAAGGAAAATGGGCAATAATCAAAAATAGGAAAGTTGTTATTCGAGATAGAAACCAAAAAGATAGTAATAAATAGCAATTCAACATGCTCCGGATTCTTTCTTGGAACTGTCGGGGCTTTCCATGGAATAAAGGCCCCA